>CM018690.1:30262799-30667799 GCA_009363875.1 Mikania micrantha
ATTCAAGCTGTATCATAAGTCTTATTTTAACCCATGTCCGAGTCCGTTTAGTTTTTTTTCCACACATATACATATAAATAATTGATTCACAATTATTATATTAAAAAATAACAATAATAATAAAAAAATAACACTTACAATTCTTAATTGAAATAACGATATTGGTTAAAAATAACGATCTTATGAATGTGATTTTTTTTTACTTATATGATTTTTAAGTTTTTAACATTGTTTTCTTTTATTTGGATTTATATTCTTTATAATTGACACTTTTGTTACGGTTCAATTTATTGTTTTAAGACATGTTAACAACTGTTGTGGTTTGTTTTTTGTCTGTATTTTAATATTCGTGATGTTATAATTCTTGCATCTTTTTTTTGACACATACATAAATAACACACACATACATAAATAATTAAACACTAACGGTTCTTAAAATTAAATAACAATAGTAATTAAAAAATGAAATTAACAATTCTCATATTAAATAATGATACTAATTAAAAAATTAATGATTTTACTACTAATGACATCTTTTTATTTTAATTATATAAATGTTAACATTATAAGCTTATATTTAGGTTTATATTCTTAATGATTGACATTTATATTTATTATAATTCAATTTATTCTTTTAAGACGGATTACATAGGTGCTACGAGCAATTTTTTCATCTACATTTTAATATTCAAGTAATGGTTGAATCTTTATACTACCTTTTTTCCACACAGATAAATAATTAAACATTAACAATTATTAAATTAAATAATAATTTTACTATTGCAAACCTCTTTTTTTTAGTTATATGATTTTTAGCATTTTGAACTTTTATTTGGGTTTGTATTCCTTACCTTTTATTAGGGTTTGTATTCCTTACCATCAACACTTCTTGTTGTTATGGTTGGATTGATTGTTTTAGAAAGTATTAACCGTTTCGATTAATTTTTTCGCATGCATTTTGATCTTCGTGATATTGTAACCCTATCGTGATTGAAAACTTATAGCCAAAGCAAGTTTATAACATTGTGCGCTATCTATCATTTCCATTATGGACTAATAGTCGTTGGCCGGCTTTTTGGTATTTATTTAATATTCATGATGTTCTGGATACCCATGTTGGGTGATACAACTATTTTTTAACATAATTTTAATTTGGTAGATATCGTTGTTCAAAACAGGGTTACCACCGCAACGTGTGAGGTAAACCCCTAGTTTAACATCAAATCACTAACATGTGTTTCATATCAATTTTGGACCAGAACAATGCAATTAAAACCAGGGGCGCAGCTTTCGCCCCCCCTGTTTTTTCGTTCAGTGGTGTACATTTCCCGATTCGTAGTGCAAAATTTTTTAAAATTTTTATTTGCCCCCCCCCCCCCACCGGAAAAAAAATATACACCCTATGTTCGCCCCCCCCCCCCCCTGAAGTTTCGCCCCCCCTACGCTTGGGGTCAAGCTTCACCACTGATTAAAACCATGAAACAGAAGAATGAGAAATTTATAAATTTTGGTACACATTTGTTAAAAACACACAACCACTAGGGGTAAGGTTCCCCTAAAAAGTCTATTTTGCCTAAGAAGGATTTTAAAAACTCGAAAACCGACTCAAAGAAACCCCGATTGAACTCATTTTTGCGTCATTGGAACCGGCTTGTCGAACCCTAAAACCCAAACCTTAAATCATAAACAATAAACCCTAATACTAAAACCAAAACTTTAAAAACAAATCTTTAACATAAAGATACAACTTAAAAGCTAAAAACCAAGCCCTAAAACCTAAAATCTAAATCTAGATGTTAAACGAAAACTTAAAATCTAATATTATAGGGTTCGATGAGACGGTTCCAATGCCATCAAAATGAGTTCAATCGGAGTTCGTTTGGGTCGGTTTTGAAGATTTTAAAAATCCTTCTTAGCCTTCTTAGGCAAAATATACTTTTTATTTGATCTTTCCCCCAAACACTAGTATCTAAAATCTTAACCGAGTCAATGAGTCATAACGCACTTATGTAACTGCGTAACCCTCTCTTTTTTTTATATCTATCATGCACCAAGTACAAATGCTTACGTGGTTCTCAAAGCTCTCTACTTAAAATTGTTTTTTCACTCACTAGACAAGCTATGAAATTCCTACAACTAAGATATTCATTTCAAACACATTATGCTCCTAAATAAATTCATTTAGAAAACATTAATACAAAAAAATAATAATAATAACAAAGTTTCCCATGAAGGTTTCACCTTTGTTGTCCTCTTCTGTAATAGAGAAAAGATTTAAAAAATAAATAAAAGTTTAATGGTGTGACCCAAATAAAGAAATACTGGGGTAGAATTGGAAAAACTTCCATTTTAACTGGCAAACACATACCAAGATATAAACAAAATGTTTTCAAAAACAAATATATTGGCCAAAAAGAACCGAAAGCTCTCACAAACAGCACCCATCACTCTTAATCAAGCCAGATATAAAAATATAGTACACATCAAGAATAACAAAATGGTTAAAGAGCAGCACCATACCTTCTGTTAATACTGCATTGAGCTTATGTAGATCATTATCCCATTGACTAAACCCAACCTGAAACAGAGAGGTAAATCAGCATCAAATTAGTGATTAGTAAGCTTGATGTTATCATTATGAGGTGGCAACTCAACCAGCCACATTTCAACCCCACAAAAAAAGGCTACCCATTTCAACAGGGTCAACCAATTTACTTACAAACAGGTCGATTTGATTCAAATGAATAGAAAAATGGGAAGAAATGGAAAAACTTCAAGTCACTCAAAATCTATTTATATTCAAAGAATTTTATTTTCTATTTTCATAATATAAGTTTTCGTTATGTATAAATAATTAAACAGACAAAAAGTGTTTATTGGTCAATACAACCTGCCCCATTTCAACCCCCACTAAAAATGTCAAAATGATATGCCAGCCCATCTTGCCACCTCTAGATTATAAATAAGGGGTAAGAAATTTATTACCTAAGAAAAATAAACAGATATACAAATACATCAACAAGAGTTTATGTCCACTGCATGTCTTCTTGGCAAGATTCATGGGACCATGTTTCCTTCATGAATATTAAGTTCAAATTGATTGCATGTGGAAGCTGTTTTTATAAAATTTTGCCAGGAATTTAGAACATAGAGCCATAAAATTCTGAAAAATCCAGCCGGAACATGAGGAACTTCAAATCAATGTGTTGTTGCACAGGCAATTGAGAAATGAATCCTTTAAAAAGAGAAGAATATTCCTTAGAAACTGCATCTATATCTTGTTCCATATTTCTTAGAAATTCATCAGCACGTTGTGTTATTGCTTTCCTGCCTTCACTAAGCCATGAATCAGCATCTTCACTTTTACTTCTAGAATGGGCCGGCAGTTCAGTCTTATCTTCCATGGTTCTGCAAATATTGGTCCATCAGAATATAAATCATCATATATCAGGGTGTTCAGTGAGAAAAATCTAGAGGTGGAAAAATGAACAGATGAGATCATAACAGTTCAATCAGGTAAATCGGGTGAGATTGGGCCAACCCACAAACAAGTCATTTTTGTCTTTTCTTGAATTTTACAAGTAATTAATGATTTAAGAGTAATCAAAAGAAACTATATCTTTCAATCAAAATCTAACCCATTTAAGCGTGTTTGACCCTTAGACCCATAAACAGGCCAATATCATCACCTTTTGGAGAACACATTAAGGCAAATAAAAATGAATACCTAGCTTGAAACTCATAAATTCCTTCATAAAGTCGATCGGCATGGCTGCGAAACCGTAAGATAAGGTCAAACAACAAGAACAAACTTTTATAAAGAGCTTGAGACCGTTCTCCTAGAAGTGATTTTTCAACAATTGAGTCAAGATACTTATCATGGGCTGCAAGTAGGTCATCAAGATCTTTAGCTGCTTCCATTTCATTGGAAAAATTAGCCCATGAAACCTCCAACACTTCAAACATAATATAATATTGCAAATTCGTAAGAAAATGACTCATTTCATTCCAAAGAACTTGGCATCTCCTTGAAGTCAAAATTAACCGAAACTTAACTGTTTTTGGTAGTTTCGTGAAGAAATGTGAAGTGATCAAGTTTGGTTTCATTTTCTTCCAAGCACCGATAAGTGCATGCTCTACCCTTCTAAGCTTCCACAAAAAGTTAAAGATTTTTAAATACATTGCCATTATAGATTCTGTAAACACAGTATTTAATGGAATTCTTGCATCGTAATCCAAAGAAAACACATCCCATCCTCTGTCTCCCTTATTATGTGGCATCATTTTGACCCTTAATCTCTCCAAGATGTCAGGATCATCATATTGTGCATTAGAAGACCTAATTGCACTCTCTAATAATCCAGCAAGTTTAAAGGAGCTTATTGTATTAGCAGGCTCGGAGAGCTCGGGCCCAACGATATCCATTAAATATTGAACAAAATCACCTTGCCCTAACAAAAGATATCTTTTGATAGCAAGGCAATGCTCCTTAAACCTATATTGATTGTAAACAACATCCATTAAATGTTTATCAATTCTTTTTGCTGCTTCAGTAACTAAAGATTCCAGTGCATCAGTTTCGCCATACCCAAGACCACCTCTTCTGGTGGTGGTCCCTGTGGCAGCAGCAGCTTGTGTGGCAGCATCAGCCCAACTTCGATCCCCACAACAAACTCTAAGAAAATTAATTGATTTTCCAGTTCTTAGTATACGTCTTGCAAGAGACTGAGAGATAAAAGAAGGAAGCATTGAAGAATGGAGTTTATACCCTTCTCTCCATAAAGATTCAGCTTTTACCGATTCCCCCAAAACAAAAAACTCAGAAAATATATCTTCAAGCTCGCCTTCTAAAACCCAACTTCTAACCATTTCAAAAAGAGGTGAGCACACCCTACGAAGTAAGCGTTTCATGAAATCATGCAGAAGAGGGTCACCATGTTGAGCATGTATGTGAATGGCTCCTGCCATTGCGCCACCCTTTATATCCTTACAACTGTCCACAAGAACCGCCATTAACCGCATTTTAACCATTGGTTCAGCAAACCAGACTGAAAGTCTCCTTAAAGAAAGATAGTTCCCTGAACTTGCATTCTCTGAAACTAAAGGAATTGGGTTCATTGATTGTGACTGAAGTACAGCAAGTAACTTATAATACTCCGAAAGCTCATCTTGCAATGCTGCACAAAACGCTTGAGCTATGGTCCCAACATCTTCGTCATGAAATTTATCCATAGTTTCTGAAATATACTCTTTCACCTTTTTAAACAACCAACCAAGCTCACATAGCTTACGAATCATGATTCTTGCAGGCTTTGATACCCTTATTGTATCCGGTAATACATATCCATCAATACTTTCATCAAATATCACATACTTCCCATCAATTCCTTGACAACAGTACAACACATCTCTCACCAAAACCTCCTCTGAAACATTATTCTCTTCCTTCACTAATAAAGAAAACTCCCTATACGCCATATCTCTCAGATTCTCAGGATCTTTAGAAATCAACAACACTCCACCATTCTGTAACTTTGTAGAATCACTACGATGCAAACCGTTTACATTATCAGTAACAACTGTGTCATCGTTCCCATCATGATCTAAACTTTGTCCTAAACGTGAGAAATTAGAACTATCTTTCGTAAACCTAGCTAAATTACCATTAGTTTCCGGCTCAAATAACGTCGGAAGACCCCCGGAAAAGCTCGAATCGCTTTGAATTTTACCGCTGCTTTTCCGATCTTCGGAAATCACTTTGAGCAAGTAAAGCACGGCCCACTTATTCTTAACACTACCAGGTCCAGTTTTGGAAGCGAATTTAGAATATAGATCTGCAAACGATAGAGCATCAGACAATTTACCTTGTTTTACTAGCTGGCTCTTGATTGAATACGCCATAGCGGCTTCGTCTGCGGAGATCGACGGCGTCATCCGGCTGGATAGAATGCGAGTGGCGTACCGGACATTGCTAGGGTTAGGGTTTGAATTTGAAATTGAGGAAGAAGACGGAGTGTAGCAGAGACGGTGGACTAATTCTCCGACTAGATCTTCGGCACGGCGGTCGTCCTCCATGGAAGCCGATGAACGGCCGGCGAGTGATGAAGATTGGAGGGAGGTGTTTGCAAGGTTTGGGAGATTTCAAGGGCTTTTGATTTTTTGTTTTTATTTCAATGTAGGCGCGGAATTAAGTTTTGTTTCGGCCAATGTTGTTTTGTGGTATAATCGTTTTAGAATTAAAATTAACCTGACTTGAAAAAAAAAATGTTAACCCAACCTATCGAACCAGGTCTAGTAATAAATCCGAACCTGAAATTTTACATGGTTTGGTAACTTGTTGATTTCTCGAAGATTTGGTAACCTGAATATCTATTATATCGACTTGTGAATATATAATATGCTATGTGTATGTATATACCCATTCATTTGTATGTATATATTTGCATCATTTAAACTATATTGGTCTTCATCTTTAGAGTTAAGTGTTTACTATGTGTAAGTACATATGCATTTATTATGTATATGTTACATGCGTATTCATTAACATGATATAATATTTATTATATATTATGTGTGTATATGTATACTCTATAACATTTTAAGTGTTTTTTATGTTACTTTTAAGTGTATCTTTAAGTGAATTTAGTACAACCCGATATCAATTAATATCAACCCAAAGAATCTGGCTACCAAACCCTTAATATCTATTATATGGACTTGTGAATATATAATATGTTGTGTGTATGTATATGCCCATTCATTCGTATGTGTATATTTGCATCATTTAAACTATCTCGATCTTCATCTTTCGACTTATGTATTTGTTATGTGTAAGTACATATGCATTTATTATGTATATGTTACATGCATATGCATTAACATGATATAATATTCATTATATATTATGTGTATATATGTATACTTTAGAACATTATAAGTGTTTTTATGTTAATTTTAAGTTTTATCTGTAAGTGAATTTAGTACAACTCGATATCAATTAATACTGACCCAAAGAACCCGGTTACCAAAACTTGAATGCCGGATTCAATTCTCTAGTTTATTTTCAATGTCAAAAAACCCTAAAAACCCAACCTAATAAACTTGAAACACAATTAAAAAAAAAAAAAAAAAAAAAAGCAACACCCCTAACTCTAGGCTACTATTTTGACATTTTGATCGCAAAGAGTATAGCAGTATTGTGTCTCTCTTAATTATATTTCTCATATTAATTATATATCTTATTATGAAAAAGATAGGTCAGGTTAGATAAAACATAGAAAAATTACAATTGACAATAACCGAAATGTTGGTAAGTATATGGTAAATTAAACAACTCTATTAACTGAAGTACAAAGTAGATAGACAAAACTTTAAATATACGTTTCACTTGAATCAAATCAACGATTATACGCCTACTCCACCGAAATAAGACAACCAAAGTTGATGAGAACTATATTTGTGAAGCCTTTTGCCTACTAAGGTTAGAAATCAATATTAATTGATAAAGAGAATCAAATATTAGAATTAAAGTATCAAAAACTATGATTTTAAGAAATTAAAATATCAAAGTGTGTGCTTTCAAATAGTAATGTATTTATAGCAAAATTTAACCTTAACAATTAATAAAGAGTATCTAGATAGGAAATTTCCAAAAAACAAACAAACAATTGTAAGCAATTAAATTTATATAATGAAACTACAACATTGAAACCTTCAAATTGTGATTTGTGGAGTTGAGATTCTTGTACTTGTTAGGTTGCTATTGTGCTACTTGTAAGGTTTATAACATTAAAATATTCAATTTTACTCAAAAAATGAAGCTTTCAGCATAGCAAAAGAGACCAACGATCCAAACATTCAAACTTGGTACCTGATTTTCATGGTCGCTATCTTAAGGAAAAAGATGATAGATACTAAAGGGCATTAGTCCAAATGGTACTAAAGTGTCTTAAGGTGTTTCTTTCTAAGATAGATTGAGTGTTCAAGCCTCATATAGTCATATTGAACAAAAAAAATTGGAAAAATTGATGCAAAAAAAAAAAGATGATAGATTGGGAATAATCGGAGTATGGATAGTTGTACTATTGAAAGAATGTGTAAGGAGACTAAAAACCGGCCAAATATATCATCTTTATGGAATGCGGGAGTGGGGATTTCAATCAGGTTCAAAAATTGTGAGGAGCAGGAGTGTTCAAAATATTCGAAACTCGGAAAAATCCGAAATCCGAATTGTATACGAAACTAAAAAAAAACTCATCCAAAATCTAATTTGCGATGTTCGGATTTTTTGGATCAGATAATATGATTTTATATCTGGGTCGGGTTTCGGATAGGCAAAAAAACTACTTTTTCCCGGGTCGGATATATGAATAACCCGATGTAAGAGTCGTTGTTTTACGGGTTGTTCGGATCAGGTCGGGTTTCGAATATGCCAAAAAAATTCCAAACCCGATTCGAATAAACCGAATAGCTCGTTATCCAACTTAATGAAACAAAAACTTTGAAAGAGGACATATTAGTTTTGAGCTTTAAGTTATTAAAGGAAGTTGAGTGGGCCTCTCCCCCACTCGAGGTCACGTGGATCGGTTTTTAAATCAATTCAAATTCTAAACTGAAATTTCACGTTCTATGTTTCTAAAACCCAATTGAATCTGAATTTTTTTTTTTATATTTTGATTGGGGTTAGTTTCATTTTCTTACCTAATTTTTTTGATCTAGAATAAAATAACTAAAAATATTATATTTTGGCTATAATATTTATTAACATTTTAAATTATATAAGCTTTTAGTATTATGACCATAAAAAAATTTAAAATAATGGTTTACACACATATGCGTTTTTACATATAATAAAAGCGGTTTTTTATTTTAGGTAAAACAAAATCAACCCAAACTTAAAGTTTTTTAGAAAACTTACACTAAACTCGTCATTTTTTATAAGGGTTCTGTTATTTCAGTTTGGATATTTTTGATTTCTTGGGTTTTGAGTCGTTTTTTTGGTTTCATGCACACTTCTAATACACAGTAAAGATGCCACCCAAATTATCAAACTTGGATTAAGAACATAGACATGTTAGTCGGAGAAACAAAGAGAACGTTTAATTAAACAAAACAAACTACTTTCAGTGATGAACGTTTAATACATAAAAGATTTTGTTGAAATTGTCAATTGCTCTCATATTTGTACTCACATTTCTTATTTCTCTTGTTTCCTTGTAGATGAGCTCCCCTTGAAAGATTTAGTTATCCAAAATATATAAAAGATTATATCATATAGGGGATGGAAGTAAAAAAAAACCCTCTTATTGCGTTAACCCGAAATAACATGTCAAGATCAAGCCAAAAATTTTTTTAACATCATTATAAACACATTTTAAACATTTTCTTACTTTATGAGCTTGCGTAAATAGTTTTCTTGCAATATTTTTTGAGCCTTGAACCATCTTGTTCATTCTGCTATTTTCCATAGGCTCACTATCTTTTTCATTTTCAGTTGAATTATTATGACATTGGTTTAGTTTTTGAGGCATCTTTCCACATTGACTTTGCTTTTCTGTTGATTTGTTGACACACTCACAAGGACTCAAAAGAATATACTAGTGTAGTTCTTTTAACTCATAATCTTTGTACGTATAACTGCAATAAAAGTTACTTATAGTCAAAGACTTGGCATCATTCTTCTCCTGTGTTGTTGAATCAGATCTTTTGTTGGGTTCCTTTGAATCATGAATCTTGGAATCATGAGACTTACATTCATGATTTTTGCAGCAGTTGAGTAGTTTCCGACACATATGTGATGAATCTATTAGGTTTTCATGATTATTTTCATGAATCTTTGGATCAGTAGACTTCTCTTAATTATTATTGCAGTTCTTCAGCATCCCTTGACACAATTTCCATGATGCATATTGATCCTCCATTCTATTATCATCACCATCATTAACCAACGCCATAATTGGATTCATGACCATCATCGTGGAAGGTTTTGTTGATTTCTCACATTGCTTTATGTTCTTGAAAAGCGAATTTGACGAGCGAATTTGACCAGAGCATTCGATGAGCGAATTTGATCATTTTGAAAGTTTTACAGAGAAAACAAAGAAGGATAGTATTTCTTGATTTACTTAACCGGGTTAATGTAATTGCGGAATTGTAAAAATGACACCACTTATCGATTGGGCCTATTTTTCATTCAGTGTCACTTTGGTCTAGAGATTAAAAAATGGAATTTCAATCCAATTATCAAATTGGTTTTTATACAGTTTTTTTTTTTAATTTTTATACAAACTTTTACTTTAAATGAACCTTTTTAAAACATAAAGTTTATATATGTCGAATCAGAACTAGAAGTGAAAAAAAAGTTAAGAAAAAAAAGTAATTTGGTGATTATTTTGTGAGCAACACTATTTTACTAGGAGAGGTAATTAAAGAAAATAAACTGGTGAAGAAGTTTCTTAAAACCTTGCCCTGCAACAAGCATATCCACATCGTAGCCTTGATAGAACAGGTTCTCAACCTTAAAAGAGTAGGCTTCGAAGACATAGTTGGACGTCAAAAAGCCTTTAAAGAACGGATAAAAGAGGAAGATATTCACCATGAAACTCAAGGAAAACTCATGTTAGGTGGATCCAATACGAGAACCTTTCAACAAGACACTAGTTGAGGAGGTCGTGGTCATGGTAACGGAGGACGTGGAGGCTGAACCGGTGGTCACAAATGAAACTCACGAGGATCACAAGAAATAAACACGATTTATGACGACCGTGGTAGTTAAAGTTAAAAATCAAGATTACTCAAAGATTTAATGTTACATGTGTGACAAGATGGGACACTTTGCTTCAAATTGCCCCGACAGAAAGCAGAAATCACAAGTCGAAGCAAATCTTTTGGTAGAGGCAGACACGATAGACCCATCCTTGTTCATGGTTGAATGTGATCAACACATGATATACCTGAATGAAGAAAAAGTGGCCCCAGAAATTACAAGAACATTGGAGAAGGCGTGTGTTACCTCGAAAGATGAAAGGTCAGAGGGATGACCGGCGGGACCGGTCGAACCAGATTATTTTATAAACATTATATATATATATATATATATATATATATATATATAATTTAAAAAAACCAGTTCAACCACCGTTTTCCGGTTTGACTGGCCGGTTCACCCAAAATCCCTTTGGAACCGATTCATCCAAAACGGCCCAGAACCCCTAACCGGATCGGTTCACCCACTGATTTCTGGTTCGACCGGTCGGTTCGGTATGGTTTTCAAAACATTGATCAAGAATCCAAGATAAAAAGTATTCATCAGTTTTTCCTGGTTTATTTCAAAGATGTGTTTGATGTTACATATAACAATGAATGGTGATTTTAAACATTCATATATCTTCATCTTCTAATAAATAACTAACAATGTATGCCACTTGTCAACTCCTGGTATCTTCTCTTGAATGTTTTTCCCGCCTAACTTGCTTGGCCCTAATTCTCGTCTTTGTATTCTAGCAAAATTGAAGACATTGTTCGAAATAATTCCAACGGTTGGCATCTCATCGTAGCCCTCCTTTTAAACTTGGTAATTCTGAATTCAATCTCATGAGATATATCTTTGGTACTATGAAGTTTTCTATTTTAGTGTAATACTTTGAATCTTGATTCAGAATCAGACCATCTTTCCATCCTTTTTTCTGATGAGATGATAAAAGCAACAGGAGACAACACCAATTTTAGTTTGACTTTTTTTTCTTTGTTTTATTAGCATCTCAATAAACGATTCAAACAGCAATAATGGTATATCAAATAAAGTATGCCAGATTAGGGTTTTGTTTTTTTCTCTATTAAGTTCCCACAATAACATAGGTCTCTAAGTCTGCACTTGATATGTGCCCTTTTGATTTCAAGTTCACCCAAAAATCTCTTATTATTACACTATAATCAACAATGGGTAGTGTGGAAATTGAACTTTTCACCTCCAGTGAAATTGCTAGTGATAACATCATCAACATCTCCGATGGTCTCCTCATCCCCTCTGCTCTTCATGTTGAACTTTCTGGTGCTCTTCATCATCTATTGCTCTCATTGCGGGCTTAGCAGATGTAACGACCCATTTTAGAGAAATACGATAAATAAAATGTAATTGGTGTATAATTATGTTTTATTTTAAATTGATGGGTGATATATTTATATTTCATTTTCTTGAAATTTATGGTGAATGCTTACTACTTAACTTAGTTAGTTATACTAGTTAGAGTTAACTAGTAATAAAGGGACTAAAGGTGTAAATAGTTGTAAGTTAATTATAAAGGGGGATTATATGACAATATGGGGTAAAATTGGTCAAGGGACTCCTCCCATTTTTCTTTCCAATCGACGACCACAAGAGAGGAAGAGGAGAAATCCATTATCTGGAAAATTTGACCAAATTCTTCTTGAATCTTGGTTTAATCCTTCATGCAAGGGTATACTTGAGTTCCTATTGCATCAAACTACATCAAGGTATGTAATTTTTGGGTTTTTTGTTGAGATTTTCGTGGGTGTCTTATGAGGGTGGGGGTTTGATTGGTGAAATCAAAAATTGGGAGTTTATATGATGTCATATGTTGATAATCATCAAGGATATCATCTAGGAACAACATTTTGTTCATTTTCATAGAGTTTGATTTAGTTGATAAAAATGGAGTTTTTCATGTTTATGAGGAAGATGAACTTGGAGTTGTAAATGGGTGTTGGATGGTAGTTTAGATGATAAACTTATGATTTATAACATTTGAAATTTGTATAACATTGGTGAATTGAGGTTTTTATTAACTTTGGAGGATTAGAAACATAAATGGGGGATTGATGGGGTTGGATGTAGCTGAAAATGTGTAAGGGAAATCCATGCACACAAGTTGTTTGATTAAATGTCAACAACTTGATTTTTATCTAAAAATGTGTTCAAAGGGATGGGTGATGAGAGTTAGTTGTTATGATCATAAAATATGAGATTTTTATGATTAATGAGTTAATTGAATGAAACTAAAGTGTAATTGGTGATAATGGGTCAATTGGATGTAATTTGACTAGTTTTAGTCAAACTTTATATTAAACATATTAGTTGTGATAATAGAAAGTGATAGTGGAACCAAAAGACCCGAAAAAGATATTGAGGTGGTGGATAACTTGTCGGGACAAGGTAAGTCACCCACCTATTATACTTGATATGATTAAATGGTGCTATGCACATATATGTATATATGTACATAAATGTATGTGGAATATATACATGATGTTGTATTTGGTGAATTGGTGTTTAGATATTTGTTGATTTACAATAACATGCAATAGGTGTTATACTTGCTAAGTTATTGTAATATAGCATGTTTACATGTGGTAGGAAGGAATAAGGATGATTCACAAGTGGTGTGAACTCCTTATTTAAAGTTTGACTAAAAATGGTCAAACAATTCACAAGTGGTGTGAATTTGGAGTTGGGTTGAATCACAAGTGGTGTCATCTTCACATGGTGAATCTATGGTGTTTAAGTAAATCACAAGTGTTGTGATTGCTTACCTTGAGAACCCTTAGTGAAAAAGGATGTCTCAAGGAAGTGATGTGAATCATAACTTAAATATTGGTGGTTGTAGAGTTTAACACTTTAGATGTGTTTTAAAGTGTTTTTAAATATGCATTTCATGTGTTGAATATGTTGAATTAATGTAACAAATGGAAATCCTTGGGGAAAAGGAAGTTCCATTAGCTTTGGGTGAAAATTTGTGTGTTAATGGGTTTAGGTGTAAATGACCTGTTTAACAAATCGTTTGGTGAATAACTTAATTATGACCCAAATTATGTTTTGGAACTTGGTAGTTATGTTTCAAAGGTGTTATGGGATTTATTTGGGAGAAACGAAAGTGTTGGTACGATCCGGGGTGGTTACGGGAGTGTAAAACGTGAAAAAAGTAATATTTGGTATGTGTAGGGGGCATAAGTTATGCCCTGAGCATAGCCTATGGCTGGAAGGTTCTGTTCAAAATAACCATAGCCTACGGTCAGACCATAAGATACGGTTGGAAGGTTTTGTTCAAAATAACCATAGCCTACGGTCAGCCCATAAGCTACGGCTAGGGGTGTCCCAAAATCACTTGGAGGATCGGATCGAACATGTTTTGGTTTAAACCCAACGACTTTTGTGAATTGTAGTTAATGTTGTAATTGAGTTTTCAAATGTAGAATTAACCTAACTTTATATGTTTTGGTGAAAACTTTGGTTATATTGGGTGATGAAAATGGATGTTTATTTTTGAAAAATTTGGGACCTATTTTGAAATGTTGTTTTAAAACACGTGTTATGCGTGGGTGGATTTTGGGCTTTACAGCAGAGGTAGCTGCCGGTGCTATTTTTATGGAATCATCTGGTAAATTAACTTTGAATAAAAATGCATTTGAGAATTGTTAATTAATATGATATTTTGACTTATTTATCTATCAATACAGATTTGTGTTATGATTTAAGTGTTATGTTTGATAAATGTAATTACTTAAATTTGTAAGCTATTTGTTAAAATTTCTTTCAATGATGAGATTCAATTTGTTGTATTCATCTAGATTCTTGAGTGTTTGAATTGATTTATTATAATGCTTTCGTTTTTTTTTTGTTATGTTGACTTAATTGTTGGAAAAATGTTTATGAAAACTTGTTGTAGTCTACACATTATTGTGAAATATGACTCAATTCCACGTTTCACGGAAACCAGCCAAAGGCCGCACAAATCAAGACTTCGATTCAACAAAGTCTTGGACAATAAATTGCATTAACTGCACCTTTAAGTTCGAAAATTACCATCTAGAAGAATTGTGCACGTACGTACCCTTAACACCATGTACGTGCCTAAGGACATCATCAACCGAAGCACCAAATTCTGGTGGAAAGCTAGATGATAGTGACAAGACTAGTTGGCCCAAAATGAAGAAATTGGCTGATGCTGCCAAAAATATGGGGAAAAAGGTTTATGGAGCAGGGATTGGTTTACTTGATATCGCATCTTGGTTTATTGATTTGTTGTAGATATAAGATTACGTTAGGTTTAATTTTTGTAAATGATTTTGAAACTTTGTAATTCTTGCTTGTATGTGAAACCCTTATTTTGTACTGCTGAAAATTGAACAATATAAGCTGTTTAGTTTCGGTTAATTTTGACTTCAAGGAGATGCCAAGTTCTTTGGAATGAAATGAGTCATTTTCTTACAAATTTGCAATATTATATTATGTTTGAAGTGTTGGAGGTTTCATGGGCTAATTTTTCCAATGAAATGGAAGCAGCTAAAGATCTTGATGACCTCCAAAAGGTGATCATATTGACCTGCTTATGGTTCTAAGGGTCAAACACACTTAAATGGGTTGGATTTTGATTGAAAGATATATTTTCTTTTGATTACTCTTAAATCATTGATTACTTGTTAAATTCAAGTAAAGACAAAAAAGATTTGTTTGTGGGTTGGCCCAATCTCACCCGACCTACCTGATTGACCTGTTAAGTGTTGCCATCTCATCTGTCCATTTTCCCACCTGTAGATTTTTCTCACTGAACACCCTGACATATGATGAATTATATTCTGATGGACCAATATCTGCAGAACCATGGAAGATAAGACTGAACTGCCGGCTCATTCTAGAAGCAAAAGTGAAGATGCTGATTCATGGCTTAGTGAAGGCAGGAAAGCAGTAACACAACGTGCTGATGAATTTCTAAGAAATATGGGACAAGATATAGATGCAGTTTCTAAGGAATATTCTTCTATTTTTATAGGGTTCATTTCTCAATTGCATGTGCAACAACACATTAATTTGAAGTTCCTCATGTTCCAGCTTTATTTTTCAGAATTTTATGGCAAAATGGACAGATGAGATGAAAATGTTATGAAAACTGCTTCCACATGCAATCAATTTGAACTTAATATTCATTTAGGAAACATGGTCCCATGAATCTTGCCAAGGAGACATGCAGTGGAAATAAACTCCTGTTGGTGTATTTGTATATCTGTTTATTGTTCTTAGGTAATAAATTTCTTACCCTTTATTTATAATCTAGAGGTGGCAAGATGGGCTGACTGATCATTTTTAGTAGGGATCAGTAGCGGATACAAGGCAATGGGAGGGGGGGGATAGGCCCCCCGTAGGACCTCGCGAGCGTATGTTAAAACGTATTGTTTTTAAATAATTTTGCTTAATTTTGAAACAAAAAGGGGCACAAATGTTATAATAAGGAGCACAAATGTTATCAAAAGGGGCACAAATCTGATTACAAGGGATATCAATATGATTACAAGTGGCACAAACTTGATTACAAATGACATAATTGGAAGTGAATAATGAAAAATGCGTTCTTTTCATAGATTTTATACGAATATAAATCTGTGATGTAACATTGAAATTGATTACTTAAACAATTGTTTTTTAAATAGTTTTGATATGTTTGTTTTGTGGTTTCAACTAACCCGACCAACTTTTTACCCGGACCGATAGGTTTGTTTTGTGTTTTCAACTAACCCGACAACCCACTTTTTATCCAAACCCATTTTTACCACTCATTTTTTGCCCCCCGTGAAAAAAATTTCTGAATTCGCCACTGGTAGGGATTGAAATGGGGCAGGTTGTATTGACCAATAAACGCTTTTTGTCTGTTTAATTATTTATAAATAACGAAAACTTATATTATGAAAATAGAAAATAAAATTCTTTGAATATAAATAGATTTTGAGTGAATTGAAGTTTTTCCATTTCTACCTATTTTTCTATTCATTTGAATCAAATCGACCTGTTTGTAAGTAAATTGGTTGACACTGTTGAAATGGGTAGCCTTTTTTTGTGGGGTTGAAATGTGGCTGGTTGAGTTGCCACCTCATAATGATAACATCAAGCTTACTAATCACTAATTTGATGCTTATTTACCTCTCTGTTTCAGGTTGGGTTTAGTCAATTGGATAATGATCTACATAAGCTCAATGCAGTATTAACAGAAGGTATGGTGCTGCTCTTTAACCATTTTGTTATTCTTGACGTGTACTATATTTTTATATTTGGCTTGATTAAGAGTGATGGGTGCTGTTTGTGAGAGCTTTCGGTTCTTTTTGGCCAATATATTTGTTTTTGAAAACATTTTGTTTATATCTTGGTATGTGTTTGCCAGTTAAAATGGAAGTTTTTCCAATTCTACCCCAGTATTTCTTTTTTTGGGTCACACCATTAAACTTTTATTTATTTTTTAAATCTTTTCTCTATTACAGAAGAGGACAAGAAAGGTGAAACCTTCATGGGAAACTTTGTTATTTATTTATTTTTTTTTTGTATTCATGTTTTCTAAATGAATTTAGGAGCATAATGTGTTTGAAATGAAAATCTTAGTTGTAGGAATTTCGTAGCTTGTCTAGTGAGTGAAAAAACAATTTTAAGTAGAGAACTTTGAGAGCCACGTAAGCATTTGTACTTGGTGCATGATAGATATAAAAACAGAGAGGGTTACGCAGTTACATAAGTGCGTTATGACTCGGTTAAGATTTTAGATACTAGTGTTTGTGTGTTTTTAACAAATGTGTACCAAAATTTAGAAATTTCTCATTCTTCTGTTTCATGGTTTTAATTGCGTTGTTCTGGTCCAAAATTGATACGAAACACATGTTAGTGATTTGATGTTAAACTAGGGGTTTACCTCATACGTTGCGGTGGTAGCCCTGTATTGAACAACGATATCTAGCTAATTAAAATTATGTTAAAAAATAGTCGTATCACCCTGTCAACATGGGTATCCCGAACATCATGAATATTAAATAAATACCAAAAAGCCGGCCAACGACTATTAGTCCATCATGGAAACGATAGATAGCACACAATGTTACAAACTTGCTTTGGCTATAAGTTTTCAATCACGATAGGGTTACAATATCACGAAGATCAAAATGCATGCGAAAAAAATTAATCGGAAACGTCCTAAAACAATCAATCCAACCATAACAAGTGTTTGATGGTATGGAATACAAACCCAAATAAAATTTACAACGTTAATAATCATATAACTAAAAAATGAGGTTTGCAATAGTAAAATTGTTATTGAATTTAACAAGTGTTAATGTTTAGTTATTTATCTATGTGTGAAAAAAGGTAGTACAAAGGATTCAACCATCATGAATATTAAAATGTAGATGAAAAATTGCTCATATCGGCTATGCAATCCGTTCTAAAATAATAAATTGAATTATAATAAAAGTAAATGTCAATCATTAGAAATATAAACCCAAATATAATCGTATAACATTAAAATTTATATAGTTAAAAAAAGATGTTTTTAGTAGTAAAATCATTAATTTTTTAATTAGTATCGTTATTTATTATGAGAATTGTTAATATCATTTTTTAATTACTATTGTTATTTAATTTTAAGAACTGTTAGTGTTTAATTATTTATGCATGTGTGTATTATTTATGTATGTGACATAAAAAAAATGATGCAAGGATTATAACATCATGAAGATTAAAACACAGACAAAAAACCAACCACAACAGTTGTTAACATGTCTTAAAACAATAAATTGAACCGTAACAAAAGTGTCAATTATAAAGAATAAAAATCCAAATTCCCGGGGAAAACCCGACCGAAACACCCATCCAAAGGCATGACGATAAAAGGCTTGTAAAACCGGGTGAGATCAAAAATCGAACCCAGGATCTGGGTCTCCTATTACTTCCCCAAACCTCCATCTTACCACTAGACATTATTGGTTGGCTGTAGGAATGCTATTGCCTTAGTTTTTCAAAATATAGCATAGGTGTAGATAGACCGACAAATTAGTAACGCCACCACAAACGGTAAACACAATAAATTAAAAGGTCACACTAATAATTCCTTCACATCTGGGCCGTCCAGTAGTTCCAGGCCACCTAATCCAAGGGCAACCAGCAATTGAACATTAAAAGGTTTAAGGTGGGGTTAAGGTGTTCTTAGGGGCACTAATCCAAGGGCAACCAGCAATTGCAAACCTCCATAATGCAGCAACATGTTCAGGCAAAGCATAATCTATCCCTACACGTGGCCCCACTAATAATTCCTTCACATCTGGGCCGTCCAGTAGTTGTAGCCCACCTAAAACACAAGCCCATGTTAATCTCAAAGTTTATCACATACTGAAATATGAAACAAAAAAAAGAGGAGTTTTTAGTTGTTACCAGGAGTGAAGAGAGGTTGGTTAGACCAGTCTGTTGAAATCCCTAGTGCTTTACCAACCTTATAGATGTTATCACATGATGAAACCATTAAATCTCAAAAAACGTTATCGGTAATGGTGGTAAAATAAATGGGCTGGGCTGGTTGGTGAACGGGCCCATACGGGAAATTTTTATTGGGTGGATCAAAACACGGTGGGCTAAAGGTGGGCGTTCTGAGACTCAAACCGAGGATCCTCAAACAAATTCGGTGTAAAACCGATTCCAACCCGATCCGAACCATCGTTTTTATGACAGGTTTCTAACCCAATATGCTGAGATAGGTATAACCCGAACTGATTTAAAACCAGTTTTATCCTGATTTAAACCCGATCAATACTTGCCCAAAACAGGTTTTGGTCCCATACCGAACTAAAAAATATGATTTTGTTTTGTGGACCCAACCTGCACTGATTTGCGAACTAAACCGTTTGGGTTAAAATGCGCATCCCTAGGCCCTAGGTAGAGGTGCACAAACCGCCTTTTGTTTCTTTGGAACCTGTTCCTGTTCCAAATCGGCTCTGATGTTGGTCAAAAAAGTCAAAAAGTTTGGTTTAGGTTTTTGACTTGTTTTTATAGGTTTTTGTTCTATTCCAGTTTCGGTATGATTTATTTGGTAAATAGAACCATTTGTACATGCCGGTTTGGGTAGGACCAGTTACAGTGCGGGTAGTTGGGTCCAGTTCCAGAATAGGTTTTGTTTCGGAACCCTTTTTTCCCACCACTACCCCTAGGTCAGGTTGTGCACTTTTGTGAGGTAACTTTTGGGACTGGTAAATTGATACTTTACCCGTTGACTTGTTATCAATAAAATTCAGCCTAAATTTTATATAACTGAAGCTGAAATTGCCTGTCTTTAGATTAAATTCTGCTACTAGGAAATACTGACCTTGCCAGGCCCGGTCAGAAGAACGGGTTTCTCAGTATCCAAACCCCGACGTCGTTTAATAGTTTCCAACCCTGTTGATTCATACCATCCATCAAATGGTCAATTTTATCATTTTTTGTATATCAAAATTTACACAACTTCTGTTACAAATGAGCTAATAATACTTTACTCTTTGTTACAAAAAGTGTAAATCAAGTTTGCTACAGAAGTTGTAGCTTAATTTGTTTCCATGTCTATCTTCATCTTTTCGACCTTTCTATAGCTCATATATTAACCAGGATAATTGTGTTCTAAACTTGAAAGCATGTAACATTCATTTAATTAAGGAAGTTACATTATTTTAAAGTTACCTGCGACAGGTGCGCAAGAGCGAATTAAGACCGCTGAACCAATCCCTTGTTTGTCAGCTACAACATTCAACATCGTATGTAGACCATAGCATAGATAAACATAAGCATGCCCTCCTGGTCCAAACTATGCAATATTTCAAAATACTAAACAAACTTTGAAGTTTATTTTTTTAAAAAAAAAATCAAAATTGGCATAAAACAGAAACTTGTAGCACTTATCATGTACAAGTTTTAGCATAAATGCACAACATTATACACAGAGGTAGGCCAGGTAATGGGTTAAAAGCTTATTCATGTAAAAAGCCCTAAATTTCAATGCTAAAGCTTTCTTCTAGGATTTATTTACCAAAATACCAATATGATCATGGAACAATTAATTAAATCACTAATTAAACATTGTATATCATCATCAACCCAAAGACATTAACTTCTATTAAAACCTGAAAATAAACAGTAAAAAAAATGTTTTATAAAATCTTACAAGTGGAGCAGTTCTTGATGTAACACCAACACGACCATGGCAAGCAGAATCGTTAGATCGATATGCTTCTACCTGCAATTTTAGAAAAAGGTAAATGTTGCATTCTAAAAACTTAGTGAAAAAGAGAGAGAAATAATATTATCTAATACGTTTAAATGCGTTAATTTTTCTAAATAGTTATTAAGTCGTGTTTTACTAGGTTAATTGGTTTGGAAGAAGGTAACCCTATGACTTTCCAATATGAAGGTCATAAGTTCAAGTTTCACTTTGAACAATACGTTCTACGTGGATTATTCAATCGGTGGGCAAGCCGGGTCAATAGCATTATCTGTGTTTTGCGGGTGACATTTCGTCATTGGGTAACCGGGTGACCAGGCTTAAAATGTATTCGTCAGTTGTTGAAAAAAATGTGTTTTTTTTACCAACTAAAAAACCTTAGCATCCACAAGTTATCATTTATGTAAGGACCTGCAAGTCGGTAATTTAACAAACATACACGCAAATAGTGATTAATCTATGAAAAGATACCTCTGTAATCTGAAGAACAACATCATCTCTCCTAAGGTACTTGCCAAGCAATTTAGGTGCAAGATCTAGGGCGTCAATTTGGTAAAAATCAGGACCCAAAATTGGGGATTTCTCGAGTAAAAACGTGGGATTTGATTCTTTTGAATGAAGATCGGATTGTGTTAGGGGGTTTTGCTTAATTGTTCTAGGCTTTGTTTTCGATTTCAGCTTCAAATTTGGTTTGATTTTGATGGAGTTAGGTTTGGAATCACTCTTTGACGAATTAACGAGTTTTAGGGGTTTAACGACTCGATTGAAGCGTTTTGTGATTTTCATTTTGGTAACAGATTTGAGGGCTTTTGGTAGATTTTGTAGCGGAGAAGATGATCAGATGAGACGATTAGAACGTTTTGGCGGGGATATGATGAACAAACATGGGGGGTGTTTGGATTTGAAGTGTCCGCCTACAAGAATAAGGGGCTGTTTGTTTTTTAAGAAAACGTCTGCGAATGTCTGCGAGATCTCTTATGTCTGCACCCTGCAGACCAAGGAAAGATGTAGGGTGTTTATTTTCTCGCAGACATTTCATTAAAAAACGTCTGCGAGACCTCTTCTTAGAAAAGAGGTGGACCATCATCTTCAAACCTCTTCAAACCTTCTCACCCCCATCTCATCCTCACGATCGCCGGTCTCCCCCACCATCGCCTCCCACTGCCATCGCCGGTCTCCCCCACCGCCGGCTCCCCCACCGCCGTCGCATCCTCACGATCGCCGGTCTCCCCCACTGCCATCACCAGAAGCGAACCCTAGTCGTTCGAACCCTTCCACTGCCTTCGTCGCATCCCTAGTCGTTCGAACCCTAGTCGCCTCCCACTGCCATCGCCTCCCACTGCCTTCGTCGCATCCCTAGTCGTTCGAACCCTAGTCGCCTCCCTAGAGCCGCGGTGGTGATGGTGACAGTCTCAATCGCATCCCGTCGTCGAACCCTTCGCATCCCTTCGTCGGATGAAACCCTAGAGACGCGGTGGTGATGGTGACAGCCTCATCGACGGTCGACGGTGGGTGGAGGGGGACGATCGGAGGTGATGGTGACAGTGAAACACGATCGGAGGCCGGAGGATCGGTGGCTGGAGGATCGGTGGCCGGTGGGGTTGGGGGACGGTGGGTTGGGTTTTCTTATGAAGAGGTTTTTTGTTTGAAGATGTTTTTGGAAAACAGACACCCCCAAAAGCTCTTCTTGCAGGGGTTTGGTCCACCTCTTCTGCAAAAGAAGTCTGCAGACGTGGTCCGCAGACTGCAGATGTTTTACCTCTTAAAAAACAAACACCACCTAAGAGTTGATTAATTTTTTTTAAAATTTTTTTTTAATTTTGGAAAGAGAGTTGACAAGTTATAATTAGTGTAAAATATATTGGTTTAAATCAAAATTTTCTTTTTATTTTCTGATTAAAAAAAAGAATATGGAAGATTTATTTACATTTTAATCTAAAGTCATGTAAAGTGTACTTTAATTTTTTTTAGTTTGGTTGATTTAGACGAATTCTTAATTGACCTGTTAGGGTTATATTCTATCATCACCTTAAAAAGTGAAGTTCTCTCTTCTTTGCCGTATAACTCGTAACGAATTTCTCAATACAACATTAAAGGGTCTACAAGGTTTTAACACAAGTGAATGATTATGTAGTTTACAACCTTCTTGTGAACTCAATAAGATGACATATATCACAAAACTATTACCGAGACCTAATAATCTTCATCCTTGCATTGGTATATATATATATATATATATATATATATATATATATATATATATATATATATATATATATATATATATATATATATATGTCTAGGCTCCACCAACACAAAACTTTGCCATAAGATTAGCTAGTCAATCTAGTGAATGAATAACAACACGGTATGTCATGATAAAAGTTCTAGGGCCAGTGTAAACCGATTTTAGGACCTCAAGCAAACTAAAAATTTAAGATCTTTTTTCCAAAAGCAATATTATAAACTAATAAACCCCTCTATTTTCTTTGGCCTTTATTATGTTTATGTATTAATATGAAATACAATCTACCAAAGCATATTAGATAGATCAACTCAAGCCTACATATTATAAGTAGAGCTATTACATAAGAAAATTTTGTATAAATTAGATAGGAACTCTAAATCTTTACTTGGATTGCTAAGCCCTATTAAACCAATTATGTTCTAGGGCACCACACCAAGGTGGTAAACGTCACATCAGGTTAAAACCCTTTAATAATTACATAGCAACATTTAAACCTGCATGACTTTTATATATTTCTACCTGCTAACTTGTAAAATTAAATATTTTCTAAATCATGCTTTAAAAGTATTGTACA
This sequence comes from Mikania micrantha, assembly GCA_009363875.1. NCBI lineage: Eukaryota > Viridiplantae > Streptophyta > Magnoliopsida > Asterales > Asteraceae > Mikania > Mikania micrantha. Next base: position 30,286,630 of record CM018690.1, read on the forward strand.
TTATTTATTTAAGAATTGTACATTGAAAAAATATGTAATTTTTCAAGTTAGGAAGGGAAAATATATAATACTCTCTAGACCGGTTACCACTAAAGGTACCTCGAGATACATGACCTTCCACTATACAATCAAAACTCGACCAGTTACGTCTAAAGGTGTTTCAATATATATAATCTTCAACTATGCAACCCTTTAGAAACTAACATATTTCTCAGTTTAAATACACAAGATTTTATTACGTTCTCTTCCTTTAGCTTTATCTAATAACCTACAATCTTTCATCCACTATATACTATGAAATTAACAACTTAAACATGATATCCCTTAACTCCAAGATCAAAGTTTACTAAATCATATGAAAATAACAGAAACTAAATTTGGTTGTTGAAAAAAAAAGAAAAAAAAAACGGAAACAAAGATAAAAACCAATTTGCTGTATATTTCTTGATCCAATTTAACAAAATTGACACATAATGTTCAAATCAGAATGAATACATAGACATTAAAGTTTAAACATTTGATACATGTACTACAAAACCCAGAAAAAATTCAGGGTATTCAATTAATCATAATTGATAGTTCATGCTCTTGTATTACTGCATTTTGACAAAAGAATCGGGAAACATTTCAAATACCAAACCCGAAAACTGCCCGAATCTTGTGAAAGATTAGGTCCCGCCATCCTCTTTCTGTGTTCTCCACCACGGTTGAATTTCCATATCTGCACAATAATGAAAAAGTTTTTGACTGTAGATATTGTACAAAACAAACGATGCTCAAAGAGAGATGCAGCAAAAAGGGCATGTCAGATACTTATAAATAAAAAAGGGACGATAATAATTATTTGCATTATTATTTCATAATAACTTGTGTGTTATTTTTTATTAAAAGAAACCACATTGCTAAGATAATAATCCATTTTTTTCAAAACAAATGTTGATGGGTCAATACTTTTCACTTATCTTTTATTAAAATTTCAAAATAATTGATGTGATGAATCTCAAAGAAAGTTTTGAAACAAAACGATCTAAGAAGCTGTTGCATTTGAATAAAGTGTAGGAAACCTTTGAAAGACATGTTTCCTTCACATATAGTATCCTTATTCCTACCTATTTACCAACTCACTCGTATCCATAAAATGCGACCATAAAAACCTGTTTTTCTATATAAATGGGTTAAAAAACCTATTAGATAAAAACAAACCTGTCTTCCTCTGGAACATCCGTCTGTGTCAACTTCACAACTGTAACTCCAGGTTCAGGCTCTTCTAAAACCAATCTCACCTGCACATAAATAGATTGAACCCTTCATTAAAAAAAAAAAGAGCACCTGCTCCTATGAATAAATGATCAATACAAAATTTCACTTTATGATGCAGAAGCAGTAGTTAATAACCACCCTCCCTAAAAACACGACACACACAAACTACTAACTAATAAACAGAAAACACACGAAGCTAAGCTAGACTTCAATATGACCCTTGTACCATTCGGTTTTTCATACCAACCAACATTATGCGCTTTGCCTAAACTGAACTGCTCTCACCCAAACATGTTTATCTACTGAGTTTTATCAAATTTCATCCACAACTAATACACCTATAGCGTGTTGGTTTTGTTTGGAGTTATGAAATCCCTGGGAGATTTGCCTAAGGTGGGACAGAGGGTGTTTCGATTGGTTCGAGATTTGCCTAATGCAAGTGTGATGGTGTGAGATTTGTCTAGGGTGGTTGTTACAATTCTGATTCTTTTCTCAATAATCACTTTAGAAACACATCAAATCCGACTCTACTACAACTACATACACACTAAAGAGTCTGCTCTTCCTATCTTAAACACCTACAAACTCCTTTGTCATATACCATCATGAGTCAGAAAATCAGATCACTCCACAATGGCAAATCACTGGCTATACATAAAATCATGTCAACATGACCAACATTTTTAGATCAAATGCAAATCAACATAATCTATAAACGGGTTCTTTTGGAACCTGTTGCAGTTCTGGTCAACAAAGTCAAGAACCGGTTCCGGTGAGGTTCAGATTTTTGACTGGTTTTTATTGGTTTTTGTCTGGTTCTAGTTCAGATTTTAGTCAGGTAAAGGTGGAACCGGTTCTATCATTTCCGTTTCTGGTTCTGGATTTGGTTACACATAAAATCATGTCAACATGACCACCAACATTTTTAGATCAAATGTAAATCAACATAATCTATAAACAATCAAAACAAAAAGAACCACCGCATACCGTAGAATAGAGACCATCAGGCCAGTTTCCAAACCTCCATTTCTGAACAATCAATTTACCCTCCTGCAACTCCATATTCGTCCCGGTAACCGACCCATCAAAGATGCTAATGTCACCACCAATTTCTTTGCTAATCTTAGCATTACTCTGAGTAAACCCCTTCCATCTATTCTCATCCATCAAGATCTCATACATATTAACCGCCCTGCAACTAAACTTCTCAGTCAATTTAACTGTCTTGAATCCTTCTTTCCTCTTCACCTTCTTCTCCTCCGTCTTCTTGACAACCGGTGGGACCGCAGTTTGCACGGTGGGTGCCGCAGACTTTTGGTTCACCTTCTTGACTTCCAATTCATCCTTTGCAGGTCCACCTTTAGCCATAGCATCCACATAAACCCTAATTTGTTCCAAAACAAAGTTCTTCCCTTTTACCAGAAACGCATCCTTCAATCTCCTCCCAATCGGACCTTCATCCTTCACAATAACCCTAACATCCGGATCCTCATCGGCGTTCTCATCGGAGATGTAAGGAATCTCCACAAGTCCGTCAGCTACAAACACCGATTTCCCGTCGGAATCCTTCTCCTCACCTTGCCAATTGATCGAAACGCTTAACTCGTAACCAGGTATAATTTTACCTTTCCGGACGTTAACGTAAGCTTCTCCTTCCACTTTCTCAATCTTTTTCGTTTTGATGAAAAAATTTTGTTCGCCGGCGACTATTGTCTGATCGGCGAGCAGTTTTGATAGCAGATTCTTCGACCATTCGAGGCAATCGGTCTCCGACCAGTGCCAGTTGTGAACGTTAGCTCCGTCGGGCCGGTCTTCCACTATCCAACGCTTGTCTCCTTCTCCGTACTTCGCCATTGTTGGTGGTGCAAGAGCGATCGGATATGGTTTTACGGTGCGGTAGTGATCGGAATTGGACCGGCGGCAAGCGTTTGTTGGTGGTGGAAGTGTTTAAGGGGCAGCGCCGGAGAGGGTTCGATTAGTGGAATATTCTAGAAGATGAGTTGATCTTTTGGGTTTTCAGCGATCTGAGTTAATTGGGTGTCCGCGTTAGGATTAGCTGAGTCAACTAACTTAATTAGGTAATGCACTATTGCAAAGAGGTAGTTAGACCAACGACAAATATGTTAGAAAAAAGTATTTGGGAAATAGTCTAACTTTTGAATTAGAATTTTATGTGTGAATAAATTATATAGCATTAATACCAAATAGATTATAAACTTGTTTATTACATTTTGTTGGATTAATCAAATATTAAACAGTTACTAAAAGTGAAAAAAAAAAAGAAATTAAATAAAATAGAACATAGCTAAAATATTTATTAAATACATACTAACAAAAAAATGATTTTTATTTAACTTTTAGAAAATTTAATTTTTAATATTATAATTATTTAATAAGAGAAAGAAGATATGAAGAATTATTTAAAATAGTTATTTAATATGAAAGACTAAGATTATAAATATAAGAAGCAATCATAAAGTAACACGTATATACAGGGTCAACTCAACCATTTTGTGTCTTATTGTAATAAAAATCTGGGCACTTTACTAATGGATACATAAAAAACTCTTTTCCTTTTATCCAAGCTTTGGACTGACAGTAATAAAGTAAAAGTTTTTTCATGTTTTTATAAACTACAAAGTTCAAAGTTTTTAACTAAATCAAGTTCTACTATTTTTTACATGAATTTATAATTGTATCTTTCCCCTCAAAACCTCTATGAATATTAGATAAAAATAACTTTTATTTAGTTCTTTCTTGTATTCTTATCACTTTCAAAACCAACAAATTAAAAAAAAACCCACGAGGCATAAAAAACCCAACTATATATTTAAATCAGAGGCCCTGTATTTTTTTTGGGTCTTAAACCATTACTTAGGTTGTTTGAACCATTAAGCCGGCCATGCGTATATAGTGTTATTTTCATTTATTCGCATAAATAAATTTTCTTTATGAGAGGTGATAAAGTGGAATGTCGCAAGCTTAGACACAAACATGAATATATGTATTGCATTAACACAATAAACTTACATGAAATTTCTAAATGTGAGGTCGTTTGGTAGTGATTAGGGTGATGTAGTGAGGTTTTGGGTTAAATTGGTGAGACATGAGGTCGGACAGCAGACCCATCCTCTAATATGTACATGCACAAATGGAACAATTGGCTTCACAAGTACTGATTCCCTCTAATTTATGTGAAGTATGTGCCAATTGTTATGAATCAATTGATCATTTATTTCTTCTATGTAATTTAATTTATTGTTGAGGTCTGGTACAATGTAAGGTTATGGTGTGGATTGCACTTGTTTAATGGACCCATGGTTAAAGAGTTTTTTTCCCCCTTTTTTAAGTGGCGGAATTAGCTTATAGAAAATAATCCATATTTTGCTTTGGTGACGGTAATTACTATTTTTTTTTAACATCAACACCTAAAATATTTATGATATATTTGACAACATCTATATTATATATATATGATAATGTTATCAACGTCAAGACTCAAACCCATAACCTTTAGATAAGGTGAGAACACCATTTACCACTACTCCTAACCTCCATTCTCATGGTCATTAAAGTGAGAAATAATAAGATATTCCATGATTCTTGCCCAATATAGGACCGTATAGACATATGGTAGAAGAAATTCAGACAAAAACTTCCTAAGGATTAAAATCAACGAAATTACACTCGTTGTTAAGGAAGGATTGATATAATTGATATAATCTATCTATTCAGTTTTGTCCTTAGTATTGGGAGAAAAGTTGGGATCTCTAGAGTGCCTTACAAATGATGAATAATGAATGAAAGGATCACAACGAATCAAACTGCGTCTAAAACTAAAACATTGATTCTATAATAAATGATCCCGCTTCTTACCACAAATAGGCATGGGCACTCTAGCATCTTACTTTAACACGACCTGATTTATCTTGCGCATTTCAACAGGTTGTATGTAGTATGTCCAAGGCACTATTTCTTTTGACCTCACCATTCATAAGTCTTCAATCACCTTTCTTACGGCCTATACTGATGCGGATTGGGCTGACTATCCTGATACTCATCGTTCAACATTGGATTATTACGTTTCATTGGGGATGACTTTATTTCATGTTCGTCAAAGCACCAAACCACTCTCTCCCAATCTAGTACCAAAGTTGAATACCGGGTGGTGGCAATTGTTATGGCCGACATTTGTTGTGTTTATAATTTGTTATTGGAAGTTTGGAACTTCATTACCCACACACTCTCTCCTCCATTGTGTATTGCGTTTAACGTTAGGGCGATCTACTTAATATTTAATTCGGTTCAACATCATGTACAAAGTATAGCCAAATATTCATTTTGTCTGAGAAAAAGTACGAGGAGAGATTCACATGTTTTTATCCTTAAAGCTTCTTTATAAGCTATCCCAAGCACATCCTTAGAGGTCTTTTTGTGGGAATTTTTAGGAGAGATGTAATGTAACTTATTAGATATTTTATTGTAATTGAATTGATCTAGCGATCAATGTGAATCATAAAATTCATTAAACAAGTTGGATGCGAGATACACACTTGTTTAAAGTTTTATGATTCAACGAAGGTCCGCGGCGCTACCCCTAGAGATACAAGGTATATGGGGCAGAGATTTTTCCTAACTTAAATTGCTATATAGAAAATACATTAGCAAATTTTATTTTTCAAATTTTTGTCAAAAAATTGATTTAATAAATTTTGGTGCAATTTTAAGAAAAAAGAAACTTATAAACAAAATTATTAGTTTCTGGCTTATATCGAATTTCCTATCGTAGTAGTTCATCAAAAAATTACTCTCAAAATTCATACTTGTTCTTCAATTATGGATTGAATTTCATCTTATAAAATATTTGAGTGAATCACCAAATTGTTTGATCAGAAAGTGTGTTCTACGACTTTAAATTCATTCGGTTTCAATTTTTTACACAACTTACTCTTGCAACGTGATTTAAGACAATAAGACCTAGTAAACTTTGGTCTAGACCAAGCGTAAAATTGCTACAAATTCCTCTTATTATATATTCATTTTATGAGAAGGGCTTGGGTTCATGCAACCCCTACAGCATCAGCTGACCCGTTGAGACAATATGAAGATCAAGATTCTTATTATAGAGACAAATTTACCTGCAATGTGGCTTGAAACAAGAAAGAATAAATATTGTGTCATAAACTAAACAAAAACTGTACACATTTTTGGTATTTTTATGACCTGAGAATATATTATGAACAAGAATTTGAACAGAAAATAGAGAGAAAATCATACAAAATTCTTGATCATTTCTCTAACTTCTTCGATCACGAGCCATGCTTTGTGCCCACCGATTACTTCTGCTTTCATCTCGCCATCTTTCCACAACTACATAAATTTAACACCTAAAAGTTTAGAACAAGAACTTTTCTGCTTAGGTGATTAGAATTTAGTCAACATGACCAAAAATTTACTCACCTGTATTGTTGGCATTTTCTGCATCAACAAACAACAAGATTAATAAGGCAATGAACTGAATCATTAGCAACACCAACAAGATTTGTCGAATTTAAATTTGGAAAATTTGACGTACGGATATATTTCCACGTTTCACCAGGGCTTGTGTTACGTTATTCACATCCACACAATAAAATTTCAGCCTGTTTAAGAATTCACAAATTAAAAAAGGAAAGAAAAGAGCCTTGTCAAACACTTCTCAGTTCTCATTCTTCTCATAAACCATGCAGTAAAACCAAAATAGAAATATTAAAACATATTGTAAGTTATTTATTTGTTGTTTTAACATAAGTATTACCAAAATGAACTATTTAAATGCACAATGAATATGAAGAATGTACTTGGTATCATATTCTGCTGCCAATTTTTCCAATTTAGGCTTCAAATATATGCATTTTCTGCACCAAGCAGCCATCCTGCACAAATAACAAATAATTCAATATGCATTTTTACACAATTTTTAATACCTAAAAATGTTGTTAGTGGTCGGGTGTCCCTAGTTTCTATGTCTGATACATGTCCACTTGCTTTTACTTTACAATTAATTTTAATTATTTGTTATAAAGCACAAGTAGCAGACATAGAAACTTGACACCGGTGGCGAGTGTTGGGTTCACCTAATTGTGCCGCGTAACTAATAATATGTTACGTGGGACAGGGTAGGATACAGAGGCTTGGACATTAATGGCATTTCATAGACTGGGCTTAACACTTAAACTTCATCCTATATTAAATCCAGACAATTGGGCCTATTCAATCACATCCTCCTTCTAATGTTGCAGGCTTGCAGCTCTATAGAGAGGTGGGCAAAAAAACATTCCGGTTCCAGAACCTGTCATACCTGATTACCTGAATCAGAGGGAACAGATGGTTACGGTTTCTCGAAGATAACCGAAAACCGGAAACGGAAATAGTAGAACATGTTCCATCTTTACCCAGCCAAAACCAGAACTAGAACCAGGCAAAAATTAATAAATACCAATCAAAAATCTAAACCTAATTGGAACCGGTTCTTGACTTTGTTGACCAGAACCGGAACCAGTTCCAAAAAGAACCCAGTTTGCACGCCGTCAGCCCTATATAGGGTCGTAGAAAGGCTGGATCCAGTCCATATTACTCCTGAACCCGACCCCAATATGAACAGACACCAATGTCAAGTGTTTTTACATTTGGGTATTAAAAAAAAGAAAAGGCAAACAACCAACCAGTTAAGGTTGTGTATAATGGTCACTTAAAAAGAATCTTGATCATATTACCATGTATGCGTTATGTAAACGAGAGTGACTATGAGTAAAAAAAGTATGTAATGATGCTTGGCTACAAAGTGAGTTGATAATCAAAAAGAGAAATAATGTAGCAGATTATTATTATTAGTTGAAATTAAAATAAAAATTTAAAAATAAAAAATTGCCTTCATTTTTATCACCAAAGTGATCATAGTCAGTTGCCTTCTTCACCTTGGTTACACCTATATGTAATGATCAAAGGATTTAACGATGGTGGTACCAAAATCCCAACTTAGATGGTCATTTGGCTGTCAAGACCATTACACGTTGCCTAAGGCAATTAGATGATCAATTTCTATCCAAACACTTGAAAATGATTATGCTCGTTACAAAAAAAAAAACTTAACAATCAAATCAGGAAAAAATTTAAAATAGAATTTGTACCAATCAATGACAACGGGTTGAGAAGCTTGTTTCGCTTGTTCTAAAACGACATCAAGATGATCAGAATCAGTGATAGGCTCCATTTCTACAAACGCAGGTCTGTCCCAATAGGCCGCAACTTTACAATCTCTTTTCACAATTCTCTTCGATTGATCGTGTTTTGTTCGATCAAAACCAAACCCACATGTTTTTGTCAGATTCGAACAGCACCCATTGCTCCAATTTGGTTGTTGTGGCTGCTGCACATCTCTGTGATTGAGTTCTCGGTAGAAAAGATGAGAATTTGGGGATAAAATTGACATTTGTTCCACTGTTTTCTTTCTGGTTTTGCGAAAAGGAGGCGTTTTAATAGATAAGATATTTTAGGCAGAGGCGAATTGATTGAAAAATAAATGTTTTTTTTAAGGATTTTAGTCGTGACCCCATAGTTTTTCAGTTTAGGTCAAACTAAATTTATAATTTTTTTAGGAGCATGAATTTGTAAATATGTCACTAAACAAATCCAATTTTCAATAAATAGCTCGTGAATCGTTGGATGAAAAATTCATTTATACTCGTTTGTTTAATAAGTATACAAAAAATAAACAAAACAATTCGTTCGTATAACTAAATGAACTGATATGAACAAAATTAATGCTAGTTAATTTATTTTTATGAAAGTTGGATAATGTGTTCACTTATATTTGTTTACGATTATTTATTGTATTTATTTGTTAATCATGTTATATATTCTAAAATTTTTAATTTTTAATTTTTTGTCATAACATGTAAACTAAAAAAATCTAGTTGTGTGTTTAAAACATATTAACTTGAAACATATGTATTTAAAATATTAATTTAGATTAATTTTAATTATGATTATTATTTCTAAATTTTCTTTTATTTAATTTTTTTTATTTTTATATTGAATCTTTAAATTAATATTTATGTAAGACGACTATATAATGTTTTCGATTGAAAATATTGATTTTTATTTTACAAAGAATATATGTTTGTTCGCGTTCTTGAACAAATTCAATCCATTAAGTAATTTACACGAACATGAATTTTAGTTTGGTTATTATTTATGAATTGTTCGTACCAAGTTAAATAATAAATGAAAGAACACGAATAAGGTGCATTCATGGTTGTTCGGTTTGTTTACAATTCTGTTTATAAATCAATGCTAAATAAATACATATATATAGTACAAAAATATATTATGCTTTGAAATAAATTTAATATTCTAATATACTACAAAAATCTAAGGAAATAATATAGATTTTGAGTACTAAATTTATCATAAATTGGATTTTAAAACCAAACAAATTTTGTTAGTTTTTTTAACTAAAAAATTTTTAGAGGAAAACTATTATCAATATATTTCTTAAAAAGTATATACAAAAATAGTGTTTTTAATTTACTACTTTAATAAATAGTTTTTGAAAAATACTAATGTAAATGATACGTGTGTGTGTGTGTATATACTAAATTTCTGCATCTCTTTTTTTATTAAAAGTGTAAAAAAATCAAGTCAGTTAGTGATTAACTTGAGTTCAAATCGTTAAAAAGCTCGAATGATCTAAGCTTAACGATCTTGAGCATGATCTCGAGCCCTATAATATGACTTGATTATTTATCGATCTCAAGCTTCATATTTCGAGATTGAGCGGTCTCGCGAAACTAAACGTTTGATTAAATAAATGTATATATGTATAAACAATCATTTAATGTTTATTTTTATGTTATAATTAATAAAAAATCATATATATTATATTATATATTATTAGTATAGTTAAATATATATATAAAATTTGTAATTAAGAATTAATTAATCACTATTAAATGAGTCGAGCCCATCCAAACTCAAACTTGAAAATTTTTTAATGAGCACAAGCTTAGCTTAGCTCATTTACAACTCTATCTCTTATTAAATACATACCCATTTTATTAAATAATAATTATATTATTTATACTTTTATATATCAGAAAACAAAATATTTAACAAGTTAAAAAGATATTTTATTTAAACTATGTTAAACAAGTCATTTTTCAAGGCTTGAGTTTCAGCTCGTTACGCTTGACTTATTCGAGATTTTTAGCGATTAAATCTTATTTTTTTATGATACAGTTTGATTAGTTTACACCTTTAATAATAGAAAGAAATAATAAAAATTAGTTATATGCTCTAGATAGTGAAATGTGTCTAATTTATTGTATTTTTTAGGATAAAGATTTTAAAATAAGTTGATTAATAATAAAACATGATCATGATTTGAAATATAATAAAAACAATTTTTGTAAATGGCTTTTAAGAACACTGTTATGATAAATAATTTTCCTTCAACACTATTTTGGTTAAAAAAAAAACTTCAAGTTTCGCAAATGGAAATCCCCAACCATTTTGTTCAGTTTATTGGTCATACTCATCATCAGGTTACTACAATGTAGAAGCAGAACAATTTAAATTTTAAATACACATAATGATATCCAATCGGGTCGGATGGTCCGATCCAACTAAAAGTAATGTCACATCCGGCTGAAAAAACTGGATTTTATGACTTCTGGATTGGAATGCGATGTATTGATCAAAGAGAAAAAGTGAAGAAATTGTAAAAGAATAAGCTTATCCAAAACATTGGTTGGAGAGTGGACTCCAATAAATGATGGGTCATACAACGGAGGTCAATTTAAACATTTATGTTTTTTTTAACAAATAATATCATGTACCATTATTTAAATGGCCACATTGACATCACTATTTAGAAGGAAACCCATATTAGGAAAACCTATAGTCCAACCTAGAGCATTTTTTTTGCTTCAGATGAGACTCAAACTCAAGACTTTCATATAAAAAACCAAAAAATATCATTAGACTATAAGCCCTTTGATATTTAAACATTTATGTAGCGACTTCTTTTAATGTTAAACAAATAGTTAAATTAGGAAGGCGAGATTATGACAAAAGTATAAAATAAAAATCTTGTTATACAAAGATAACTCATATTATCTTATCATGTATCGTATTATTATAGTAAATAAATATGTTTTCTACTTGTTACCTTTCTATAACGCTATTTATTGTTATTGTCTACTATTGCTTAGCCTACTGGTAAAGCTCCAACCTTTCATTGTAGAGGTTGTGGCCTGTGGGTTCTACTCTCATTGTTATCAAGTTGAATGACATTTATCTCATATGACGATTCTGATGTTTATCCCAGGTTTCTCGATAGAGGGCGAGGGTTTACCTATTCCACAGGGTTTCCGCGCATCTGGGGACGTGTCTTCGGTGGACCAGTTAAGGCAAAATACGTGAAACATTGCCTTCCAAAAGTTATTTTTTTTAAAATATGAAACATTCCTAAAAATTATTTTTTTAAAAAATAAAAATTATTTTTGGAAAATATTTTTTTATATGAACAAGATTTCTCAAAAATTAAATTTAGAAAAACGAACTAAACTATAAACCAATGTTTTTAAACAACAAAATTTTAATAAATAAATGACTTTTTCTAAAACAGAATTTTTAAATAATAATTACTTTAAAACTAAAAGTGACAAAGATGATGGCAAAATTATACTTTTTTGATCGTTTATGTTTAACTTTTTTGATCGTTTATGTTTAACGATATGCTTATTGAAGTTTTTAATTATTATTTTATTAGTTAATTAAATAGTTATTAATACGAAATTTAATCATTTTATATCAAAATATCATTTTATAACTAATAAATTTTCATTACTAGTTGTTTTAAATATTATTAAATTTGTATAATACTAAAATTAATAATTTATATCTAATACAAGAATAAAAGATGGTGCCACATGCACTTAATAGACCAATTTATTGTCAACATCCAATATTATCTCAACCTTTTCTTCCCTATTTCCTTTCGCATGGATGTAAATGTTTGACCCGACCCATCATTCTATTCTTTTATAAGGGTGTTAAAAAAATCCGTATCTAAAATATTTGAAAATCCGAACCGAAATATCCAGAAAAGATCAGATATCCGAAACTTCATATTTGGATACCTATTTTGAAAATTTTCGGATAGTTCGGATAGTTCGGATATCCGATATCCGAAATAATTATTTTTTTGGATATTTTTTCGGATATTCGGATAATTTTTCGGATATACGGATATTTTTCGGGCATTCGGATATCCGAAATATAATTTCTTACTTACCATACCCTCGGATCTCATAGAATACCGACGATTATAGCCTGTTGATTTCATTTAAGACGAAAAAATAGAATACTTTTCATTTGATTTATTCAACTATTGATAAGAATTCAGAAGTCAAGGTAGTGATCATCAAAACGCCAAACCATCCAATGTAAAGACGGTTTTCGGTGCTGGTTATCTAGTTACAGAAGCGACCCAATAGGCTTTCGCTTTCGCGTCTCTCTAAAATTGCAGTCATGGTATATTTTTTTAATTTTTAATTTTATTTTATTTTGGATATCTAAAAATGAACACCCTATCTTTTAGTATTCATGAAACTTGATTTGTTTAAATCTTAGTTATACAAATAGAACAAAAATAAAAATTGTTCATATGGTTTTTCTTGAACACAAGAGAAAGAGAAATATAAATAAACCTCAAAATCCGTTAAACAATTATTTCTGGGGATAATTATTGATTTTTGGTTATCTTTGCGGTTCGACGTGGAAAAAAATCTTTTGATGAAGCAATCCACAAACCCCAATAGAGAAACCATGATATATTGATCTTTTCTCTTATGTAATCCAACATTAAAATCAAGTTGTGCTGACAACCTATTATATAACATTAATTTTATAAGAAATGTATGAACACAAACCAATTAAAAAAGAGGGATTCTTAGCAAATATGTATAATGATTATTATAATAAACATAAATTTTATGAGAATTAAATACCCACTAATAAGTTTGAAGAATAATATAAATAACCATAATTAATAACCGATATTTATTATAAGGTTTTTTTTTCTTTTGTCAAAGATGTTTTTACATAAACCATGAATTCAAAGACTAAACATGGAATCAAAATAGTGAATAAGAACACAAAAGTTAATATAAAAAACGAAACCCATTAATAAAAGAATTATATATGTTCAAGTTCTTACAAAAACAGGTATTAAATAAAATTAGATGTAAGTTTTTTTGTTAAAAATATAAATAGAAAGTATACCAATTTGGCAATTTGTATCACTACAGTGTACATTGGTAGTAAATGGGCCTATCTGATCCAAATGTATGCATAGCCCATAAATTCGCTCAAATCATTCAACAGGCCTTTGCTTGTATAAAAATTACCAATTAGATTGCTTAGCTTGTAACTTTGCAAGTTGTAAAAATCAATTATTTTGGTATTCTGTTTTCAATTTGTGACAAAATAAAATACAAAAATAAAGCAATAATTAAAATCTTAGCAAAATTCAGGATTTTATGTTTACGGTTTTAGACACTTGTTCTCTCACATAATTGAATTCAAGAAATTACAATTTGGTTCTTGAAAATGGTCGATTGGCAAGTTGGATCCATGCATTTTTTTGTTCTAGTTTATAAACTTATATGATCGAACAAGAGGGATTGAGGACCGAGTATATTGATAGCATATAATACGTAAACAAGTTTATTCTACACGGGTTAAATTTTACATTGCGTAAAATAATGGACATTATCACATGCATGATGTTATAATGAGAAAAATCATATTTTTATGTATTTTTTGAGGAATTAATATTTGTTTGATATGAAAAAACATGAGTAAGGTAAAAAATAACAAAACCGACTTATCATATCAAAAAAACCAAGAAAATCAGTATTTTATAAATTACTGAAAACAATAACCTATGACACTTTTTAAATTGAATATTACATTAGGGGACTAGGAGTCGTCCCGTTTATCCCCACTTTTCCCCGTTGCCACATCAGCGCCACATCAGCGTCACATCAGCTTTCCTCACTTTTCCCCACTTTTCCTTATTTTACACGGTGTCGTCCCACTTTTCCCCATTTTCAAATCTTATTTTTAATTAATTATTTTAACAATAAATAATAATAATAATTAAATAGATTCACTAAAAATAAAATATAAAATTACATTAAAATTTAAAAAGATATTACATTAAATTAAAAAGATATTACATTAAATGAAAATACTAATTATTCGGGTTATTGGCGTGATATTGTTGCGATAAATGCTCCAAATGCTCGATAAGGTCGGCTCGAATATTTTCGTGCGTTGTTCTTGATCGTAGCTGATAAAGAATGTCTTCTTCAGGCTGTTCATCGCTAGAAGGTTCCTCTATGTACTATGGTGATATTGCTGACCCATTCCATTTTAAAATCATATTGTGTAGAATGATACAAGCATACATAATTTTTCGTAAACTTCGTGGATGCATTTGTTTTGCGGGACGATGCAATATATTCCACTTTCCCTTCAAAATACCAAAAGCTCTTTCAACAACTATACTAAAAAAATTGTGTATACCTTCTCGAAGAGGATGCGGTGGATGCAGACTCGTTTAAACTCGTGGCCACGATGGTTGACAAAAACTGAAAGTTTCGTTGTTTGATATTGATCTCCTCTTCTTCTGAACTTGACGATTTACTTTCAAATGGGGGAAGCTCCAACGTAAACGGATCCATTGTTTTAAACTTTATAAAATTTGAGTGTAGAATGAAAGAATAAAATGATAAAGAGTGTGAATTGTGATTGTTTTGGAGTTGTTTAAATAGAAAAAAAATTAGATTTTTTTTTAAATCCCCAACGGTCAAAACCCACCCCCACAACGGTCGACCCTTTCTTCCCCATTCGGCTTGAAACGGTGAGGGGCTCCCGATTCACCCCACCCCACTTCCGGGGGGGCGGTGTTCCCTTCCTCTCCCGATCCGGCAAAACCCACCCCGACCACTTCCCGTTGCCCACTCCGTCTCCCCTTACACAATCATATTTGATCAAAAGGGGACAAAATAAACATGCATGTTATAATTAAGATTGTATATAAAAATGACAATTATACTTACACCTGGCAAAATGGACGGGTTGGGTCGGGTTGGGTAACAGGTCAGAACGGGTTCCGGTCAGGATGAGTTCGGGTCAGGACGGGTTTTAAGTAAAATTAGTTCGGGTCTAAATGGATTATTATTAAAAAACATCAGTTTAGTTTAATTTAAGATGCGTTATAAGTAAACAAATAGTTTATTTGGATAATTTTTAGTGATTTTCTCATCAAATATGTTATTAATCATTCTTAAATGTTTGAATCCATTGCATTTACATTGTTTTTTGGTTACCCATCTTGACCCGCATTGTGTTTAAGTGCTACCCATCTCAACCCATTCAACATTATGATGTTACTCATTTCAACCCATTATACTACAATTGTTTACCCAAAACAATGGGTAAAAATTGCCACCTCTAATTATACTTAATAATCTTAGCAATGTTATTCTTTTCCTAAAGTTTTACAAAATATATATATATATATATATATATATATATATATATATATATATAAAATACAGAAAATTGAAACTTGAGTTTCAGAGATGAAATCATATATTTGTAAATTATATTATAAAATATACAATAAATTCAATTACCTTTAACATGTATTATGTTTATATGATGTCGATATGTTTATCTTATAATAACACCATTGCAATTGAGTAACATACAAGTAGGGGTGTGCATAAAACCGAAAAAAACCGACCCAAAACCCAAAAACAGAAATCATCAAACCCAAATATAAACCGACAACTTTGGTATAAGTTTTCTAAAAAAAACCGAACAGTTTGGGTTTGGTTTACCTAAAAAACTGAAAAAACCGAATACATATATATGCATGTATATATACTGCCTTTCAAAAATTTTAATAATTAATAAACTGTCTATTTTTATTTTCTTGATTTTTGATACCAAAAGTCATATAAAATAGTATATTTTATTATTTGTTTAAGCTTAAAAATACCAAAAACATATATGATTTTTACTAAATTTAAATTTCTTTGTATATATTTTTAAATATTAATTAGTGTTGTATTTCAAATATTTTTAGTACAAATACAATATTTTAGTTAGTTTTTTATATGCATAATAATTTAGGCCTAAGTAAAAAAAACCGAATCTAAATAAGTTTTAAAAACATAAAAACCAAAAAATTGAACCCAATCGGGTTTAAAAACTTAAAAAACCAAAATTTCACTTTTGGGTTTGGACTAAGCAAAAAACAGACTCAAATCAACCAATGCATACCCGTACGTAAAAGAGAATAAAACAACTGTGCTATTCAATACATATACACTTTGAATTCTGCATTAAAATCGCTCCCAACCTATGTCTTAAATTCGTCCATCAAATTTTCAGCAAAAGTGTGTAAATTTGTTAACATTAAAACCGCCCCCACACTATTAGATTTTTCTGATGATTTTTTTAATAAGCAACAATATATAAGCCAAAAATAATGAATTTAACAGGTGATATATCCTCTTTCATAGTACATTTACTGATTTACATTTATGTTCAAACCTTTTAGGTCTATGCTTTAATTATTTTTCTCAAGACTGACTTTTTTACATGTTGTAGCCCTTTATTGCCATACTTAACTAAAATATATAACAAATCAATCCAAATTGCGGTAAAAAATAATGTAGTAGTATCATAAGTAAATTATTGCTATTTAAATTTATTAAAAAAATACTAATTTAGTATTAAAATTAGGTTTTCAAGAAAAAGAAAGTTATACAATGCAATGTGTAACAAATTTTGACATTTGAATACAACGATTCTTTTAATTCTGAAATAAGAAATTTTATATTTCAACAACTTGTGAGCAAAATTCATACAAGTAATGGTCTTAAATGGTTGAGAGAATGTACCATGTGGTTTCAATATTAGGGAGGTTACGGGTTCAAGTCTTGACATACACAAAATAGGGGTTTCACCTATAGTGAGTTTTCTTTTATAAAATGTGAATATGATCGGGTGGGTATATGACTTATCAATGATCCAAATTGCAGTTAAAAAAATAATAAAGGTTTGAAGATTCAAAAGTCAATTATTCCTTGAAGACCCAATAGGTTTCGGAAAAGTGATAGTTGGAAATTAAAATATCTGCGACTTTTAGGTTGGTATTTGAGAAATTGACTCCATCAATTAACTCAGCTCCTTTATTGCTCACCAAACAGTAGTTGAAGAATCAATTTTATGCTAATTGATTTTTTTAACAGCATTTTATGGTAATTGATTAGCTGCCCATTGCTCATGCTTCTTGAAAAATAAATAGATAAACAAACAAAAAACAAAGAATTTATTAAATTTCAAAGTAGTAAGCTTCACCAACATTTGGGATTGCATTGAAAATATAATTGAATTATAAACACAAAAAATGTAACTTCGTAAATCATGATTATGAAATCATTTATTTCAAGTGGTTGAAGGATTAATTACACATCACAAACAAATCAATGTAGAATTAGAATTATATATGTTTTACATGTGTTTGAATTCTAATTAAAATAAATAAAATACAAACAATGCAAAACATAGCAATTATTAAAGTTATGATTAATATCTAACCAATCATTATGCTTTGGAATTCTTGATGTAATGATTATAATGGATCGTTTTTTTGGGTGCTAATAATTGGACATAATATTTTGCCACATTTTGCCACTTATCATATGTCTCGTATAAGTTTATATAAATAATTAGTCTTCAAATATTGTATAAGTAGGGTCAACATGTGTAGACCTATATGTGTCTTATAAATGTCACATATGCAACATGTACAAATTGTTGGGTGTTATGTCAAACTTATAAGTGTCACCTATATCGGTCATACAGATTGCTTATACACGAGTCGTATAGGTCTCTACATGACGTATAAGTGGCTTGCGTATGCTATGTAAAGTCCTATACTAGACGTGTAGTCTCTTAACCAACGATCAAACTATACGTTCGAATAATTTGACATGACGTAAAATTCTCCTAAAACTTACTAATACGTATCTGTATATCAAAAAATATCATTCTGTTCACCAACCAAAATATTTGATTTTCTTCAAATCATCTTTATTTTATTCGATAAATTTAATCATATATATTCATTAACGTTGTCATTTTAGGATAAATATATTTTTGGCGACTATTCAGACATATCATGGGTTAGGAATGTTCACCAAACTTTGGTTATCGCTTTGTTCTCTTTAGCCGGTTCAATTTATTCGGTTTTGATTTTTTTTATCCTTAACTGAAAGTCAAACCATATTCCAAAAATCGTTAATTGCATCAAAATTCGGTTTGGTTTTGATTAAAAGCGAATACATTTGCCTTGTTCACATCAGGGATTAAAAAGGTGTAGGAGGGCACCTCGAGAGCATGGAGACCTCAGATTAATGTTAGTGCCTTCTTAGGCAACAAGTCTAGGGTCACCATATTTGAGACACTCTTATTAGATTCTCATACTGGCTTAGGATCATGTTTATCATAAGTATGGAAAAATCTATGAGTGATGCAGTTTACATGATTTGTTCCACATATGTTGTCTTAGTGGGTGGCATCAGGGGCGGTGCTTATTGAGGGCCCGAGGGGGCCTCGGCCCCCCCTGTTTTTCCGGCCAGAAGAGTTGATTAAGTAGTATTTCGTCGAAAAATCCTTCGGTTTCTCTCGTTTTCTTCCTAAAAATCCTTCGGCCCCCTCCGTTTTTCTTCCTAAAAAACCTTCGGCCCCCTCCGAGCTTTTTTTGAAGCTTCGCCACTGGGTGGCATGACATACTTAGCTCAGTATGTTGCGAGCAACTATCATTAGTCGTGTGTAAAAGCGTAATTATTCGGAGGCTAAGGAGCAGCTGGCACCAACAATTAACCAGTTGAGGTTAGATCAACATTGAGGGTTTGCTTAGATTCTACATTGAGCTCGATCATATTTGGATATTGTGGTGTAGATGGTGTGTGAGAGTCATGAGTATCGAGCTTGTGATCGATGTTTGTTTTGTGTTGTAATTTTTTGTATTTTCTTGTGTTTGTACAAACTGACATTATAAAATAATTTTTTTATTGTATCTCTGTTGTTTATTACAAATGTGTGTTTAAGTTAATCTTTTGTACGAATATTTATGTTAGTTAATCAATTTATATCTTTCTATAAAAGTTGTTAATTTAACAAAATATTACATTTAAAGACAATGTTAATTTTATAAAAATTAATTAACTTCAAAAAAGTTGTTTAAAAAATATATTGTTTAATATGTCTATAATTTTTTATTGTAAAATAAAAACAATACGTCACGTATAGGAGTTTTGAGACATCACGTTATCTAGTGTTAGATTAAAAACTAATACGAGATGTTTTGGCATATAGTCATTTTAAAATAACGTGCACCTGATCTTAGTGAATTTTAAAATTTTACCTATTTGTTTTATATAAGTAAAAATAGTGTTGAAGTAAACTGTTAGATTTTTTAATAAATGATTTTTTTCCTTCTTGTTTTTCCTTCTTTTTTTAGACACAGTGATTTCGTTGAAAAAAATGGAACAATGAGAAGCTTTATCAAAACAGTAGAAACTTTCCTGAAATTTAGAAACACAGTTCCTTTTGGTTTTAAATAAATTGCATATGTATATAAGTTGCTATACGTTGAATTTAATTAGATTTTAGATGCAACAGGCCAGTTTCTTAACGTTTTATGATCATGTCATATCTAGCTATAAAGCTAACTTATTATTTTGCCAACAAAATAATTCCTTTTAAAATAAAAACTCAATTTCTAGGTTCGCTTTAGATCGTAAGAAAAGTCAACCCTACAACCAAATTTCATTACCATTTGAGTTATGTTTTTATTAGTATTTCACTTTTATTCCTTATGTTTCATAAATTACTCATATAGTCTCTAACATTTGGCATTAATAACACATATAGTCCTTAAGTCATCAAAGTATCCTCATGTAATTAACCAAATTACCCTCACATAAGGACCATATGAGTTACAAATGTCAAATGTTAGGAACCATATGGGTAATTTATGAAACCTAGGGACCAAAAGTGAAATTCTAACAAACCACAAGGACCATCTCGGTAATTTACGCTTACCATTTTAATTGAACTTCTTATATAATTTGGTTGATGCAAAGGAGCTTATAGCTCAATTGATACTCCATCATTAATCTTATAAGACGTAGGTTTTGTTAGGACGTCTATTTAAATCTTGGTTAAAGCGGTCAGTCGAATGTTTATCATATAATGAATTTTCTCCTGAGGAGCAAGTGGATTTGCTCAGTTCAACGCTTGCCATCACATAAGTGTTAAATACCAGGGAGTTGGTATCAAAATGTGATCGCATCGTGTTGGTTGTTGACTCTGACGGTCTATTTGGGCTATGAAAAAACTTGTTGTTGGCCCTAGTTTACAACTTAAAAAATAGTTTGGTTGATTTTATCATATTGATTCACTTATTTTAAGCAGGTTATTTCAGCCTTTGTATAATGTTAAATTAAATAAAAGTTTTTATCCTTTTTAAATATAATTTCCTTAATAATTGTTTATAAAAAGGGCAATGAACCAATCATACATATGTCAAGAAAATCATCAATTCATTCAACCATTTGTTTTTTAATTTCACTTTTCCATTGCATGTTGTCATACCTCGGGTTCGTGGTCCACAATTAAAACAAGTCTTTAGGAAAATGTTTTTTTTTTGAATTCAATTCCCTTAAATATATATAATAGAATAAATTAGAAAAGTATTATTAAAGAAAGAAGAAGAGAAAAACAGTCTTTTTATAGGGAACTACACGTTTACACACGTCTTGATACACATGAAGAATCATTTTTTTATGCATATGAACCTTTTATAAGTTTTTAACTTTCTAAATTTAAAATAAAATACTACTTCTTGTAGCATCAATTAGTCAAAATATATTATATGGGAGAAACAAAAGAGCTCTAGAAAAAAAAAAAACAAAACAATAATAATAACAAAGGAAAAGAAATAAGCATTTGGTCAAAAAAGAGGCAAAATCTAACTTACATATGCAAGCATGGGAATTGCATAACTATTTTGCTTCCTTCTAAATTGTTTAACGTCTAGTCAAATTCCTATCAAAACAAAGCATTCCGTACGTATTGACATGTTTATGCTAGTGTCTATGGCCACCGGTCGTTGGATGTTGACAGGGAGTAGCGGCAGCAGTGGCGGTTGCGGAGGTAGCAACTCGTTCACAAGACGGGCACATGGTAAGAGTGGTGGCCGGGACTTGCATGAAAAACGGTTGTGAAGTCTTTAAAGCTCGTAGCTCTTGAAGTTCCTTTTGTAGTCTTCGGTTTTCTTCGGTTAGGGTTTCGCAACATCGTTTCAAGTACTCACAATCGACTTCGGTTTGCTTCAGTTTCGTCCTGCGATTATTCGGTCAAGTTAGATTTACTTCTTGTAATTGCATTTTTCTGTGAAAAAAAAAAAGATAAAGACATACCTTGCCCTTCTATTTTGAAACCAAACTTCGACTTGTCGTGGACGTAGATTCAGCTGCTTAGCCAAAGCTTGTTTTTGTTTCTGAAATAAGCATCCAACAAGAAGAAAAGAGTATTAATTCCATGGCAAAAGAAAAAATATGATCATAAAAGTTGCTAAAAATATAAATCCCATATCTAATAAAAGTATTGTTTACATGGATGAAGCTTAATAGGGCCAGGGGCATCTTTCCATCCGTAGTACGTTAATTTTTCTATCAAAGGATTTTTGTTTAATTTTAAGCATTGGTTTCTCGCCCATCTCTCGCTTCAAAAAATTATATGTACTATGGTTCTGGTAAATTTCCGTCCGGCCTTTCAAAATTTTCAATCTCCGTCACAGATAGTTTATATTTACAAAACCGTAACTTGACGTCTTGATAAACAATGTCAACCCATGTGAAGTTAAAAGAGTCGTATATGACATAAACAGGTTAAGTGGTATTAAACCCATCTAGACTAGTATTTTATTAGAGGGGTTTGTTACTTTTTTTTTTTAATTGATCGATTAAACTAAAAACAAAACCAAATTCTTCTTCTAGTTATTATTTTTGGTTTATAACTATTACCAAATACCCAAATTAATTACTTTTCTGTCCAATTCTCCGCGTCTAAAGTTTGAAATTCGATTTGAATTTGGTTCTAGGTTATAAACGAATAACCAGTAAGTGTTATATAAGATAAAATAAATAACACTTATTAAAGATTCATAATAAATATAATAGATTTCAATATAAATTAAAGCAGTTGAATATTATTAAAAATCATGCGAGAAAAAATTTCTAGAAGGAACAATCGCAAATTTTTTTAAACATCAAAAATTACACATTATATAAGATAAAAATAAATAACACTTAATAAAAAAAGCATAATAAATAATATATTACAATATAAATTAAAGCAGTTAAATTATTATATTAAAAAAAAATTTAGCAAAAAAGGTTCGGTCAACCAAACTAAATTAAATAACCTGAAAACTAAACTAATAAACATGCCAATTTATAATTATGTCATTAACATATTAACATGCTTTTTGATCCGTCATAAATCAACTATCTAATGTAAAAGCTATCACATAATTATATTTTTGCAGTTCATTTAATGTAAACATCCATCTTTGGTTTAAAGAAAATATATAACTTTTACTGAATAACAAAGTCAGATAATAAAATATAGTAAAATGCGTAATTAATGGTGGTGATATAACATGATAACTACAAGACATGATGCCATGCATGCACATTTATCATGACATAAAGAATTACATTCATGAAAAGTTAGGGTTAAAACTTAAAATACTGCAAGTTTGTCGGACTCCTATTATACATCCCATAACAAATATTTAATGAAATAGGACAACATAACAAATGAAGAAGCTTGACAAAGTGGCTCCAAATCATTTATTTCCAGTACTTGTATATGTGTGACATATATGATCAATGTTTTGGATTTTGGCGGGACAATTTATGTTCATCTTGAAAAATAATGTCTATTTATTTATGATCGATCTATCCTTTTTATTTTTTTTATATATATTTTTCATTTTTTTTTATTTATTTAAGAAGCCCACTCCTTAATTAGAAGGTTTTAAATGATGCATGATGATCATCTTAAGAGTTCAAGAAATGATATATAAGCTTATTGAATATTAATTTATATTTAGGTTTAAATTTGAATCAAAATTAATTAGTTGTTTTTCGTGCATTATAATCCCAAGAATCTAGAGAGAGAAAGTTAGAGAGAGAGAAAGATTACAGGGTTGAGCGTGCTGTGTTCTTTGAAACTATCTTCAAGATAAGCCGATTGTTCTTTAGTGAGTCGGAGCTTCTTTCGGGTCAACCCGTTTTCTTCTTCATCACTGATCATACCAGCTCCTCTTGAGGAAGATCTATGATCCCTTTCTCTAACGTCTAGATATTCAAGATTCACAGTTGGTAATTCCAAATCTGTTTTTTTCGAATGGAATGATCTTCCACTCTTGAATATGGAACAGAAATCCATCTGAAACGACGACGTACCACTGTTACTGTTGTTCGGAGATGACTTTCCGGCCGCCGGTCCTTCGCCGGTTTCCTGATCAGATACCGCCGACAACGGTTTTACTTCAACATTCGCCGGTTTAGTTTGTGAGGCCGGCTCAACTGTCATTGTAACAAAAGAAACAATTGAAGATCAAAGCTTACGAAGCTAATAAATTAACTTATGATTTGTTAGTAAAGCCGGTTCGGTTCAGCAATATTTGTATTGGATTTTATGTTTTTTACTTTTAAAATACCATTTAATTATCTTTTTATTGCTTTAAACTTCTTCATATCATACAGTACCTATAATGATTTATATAATTTTTTTATATTTTTTACTAAAGAAAACCCTAAAGAAAAATGGGAGTTTAGTATTATACAGTTCTTTGAGAGCCACGGCAAAGACCGGTGAGATGACGACGGTTGCGGCAGCGATCGGAGAACCGGCGAGAAAGGAAGTAGATCAAGCTGCATCGGCGGTTGTGACGGTGGCGTTGGTGGCTGATCCGGTGAAGAACTGATAGCTTTCTCATCAGTTTTCCGATGAAGATCATCAAGATTTCTACTGCTTCCTAACCCCATGCAAAAACCTAAATCTTTCATCTTCTGTTGCTGTGATCTGCTGTGATGATCCAACAACGAAAAGGGTTTTGGAGTATCTCCTAAGCTCAAAGCAAGCTCCATACTTTCTCTCTCTAAAACCCTTCGTTTCTCTCTCTAGAAGATCTGTGATGACATGAGAAATTGAGATCTGTCTATATGACAAAAGGAGACTTATATAAATGGAGTTATAGATACAGCATGTGTGTACGTATATAATCACAAGGTTTCTAGAGAGAGAAAGAGATGATGAGAGAGATTTGCTTGGAAATGTTAAATGGATAAATTAAGGAAGACAAAGATTTAAAGAAAATAGAAAGTATAAATTAAACACGGCTCAACATCAAAGACAACGTAATTTCTTTTCATGTTTTTTTATTTTTTTTTTGATTTAATTACCAATTAGAGTAATTTGTTTTTATTTATATTTTTGGATTTTGTGAAGAATCTTTTTAGGATTTGATTTAGGGGTCGTGAAAGATTGACTTTAAAAACAAATCTTGGTTCACAATCATACGTAAATGTGTTTATTAATATCGCATGCCTACTTCTTGTGACTACTAGACTCAAAAGAGATCTGTGTGTATACGTATTGAATGTTTGTACTACTTAGCCCCATTCATCCATCCCTACTAGAAATTTGAAAGAAAATCATTAATTTCATTATTTTTTATTCGGTGAATTTAATATTTACCCTGTAAATTTGAAAAAAATATCATATATATCCGATCAAAATTTATGATATCATATATGTATTTAAAAACATGTTAAATTATTAGCAGTGTGTAAATTATTTAATTAAAATAGTTATATGATTTGGAAACTTAACCCATATATAGTTGATCATTTATATGGACTATTTATGTATTTATTTCACAAATATTTGAACTAAGACCAAACTCGCAATTTAATCAAGACATAGGAACCATTTATACAAAAACATCCGTATCGTTCTTAATGTTCACATATAAGAATTGTAGTTGTTTTTAAGTTAAGAACTTCAAAAGGAATTAACATCATCCCCTATCGTCATTTTGATACTAAATTGTTATATGAACCAACAAACAGAGATAACTATTCTAATTTTTTTGTAAATTTTTAAGAATTTACTTATTTAACAAGTTTTGTTAATTTTCTTATTTATGTTTTTTTAAGAATTAATTCTTTATTTTTTAATTTTTTGATGTGTAGTTGCCCTCTCCCTCTTTATCATTTTGTACTCATGTTATTTGCTATATATTCAAAGACTGATATATCTTAAAATTAAGGTTATAAATTAGTAAATTAATTTCTTCTCTCGTATATTTTTAAAGTGAGAACTTGTACCGAAAGCCTCATGAATTCCATCAACACCCTATGCATATTTATTTGTATTAACTTTTTTACCCTTTCATTTTTTGTCTAAGTATATACCTAGCTAGATTGTATTCTTTTTCTTGAGTATTTTATGCCTCTCAAATGAAGTTCTTTACAAGATAGATATATATTGAATGAAAATGGATTTTTATTACAATTTTCACACCTAGAATTATTTTTTATTTTGTCATCAGAAGTTGAATTTTTTTGAACGATAATTTGGATCACTGACGTGTTATAAACCGACCTAATCATATTCATATCTAATAGAAGGAAACTCACGTTAGGTAAGAGAAAATCCCCTACTCTAACATGAAACTCATATTTTATTCATGTCATGAACCCGTAATTTTTCAATATTAAGCCACACGATACTTCCATTCAATGAATTGAGGTAAGGATCCTTGATAGTAAGAATAAGTTGTAATTAGTTAATAAAAGTTGGAAGAAATATAATATATAATTTATGTTTGGCGGTTGTAATGTTTTATTGGTGAGCAGTCTCTATTCTTTAGACCCTTGAATTGAAATGACTTGTGCGTAAAATGGCTGCCCCGTATGCCTCTCCCCTGACCATACCCATACCAAATCAAATCTATCAAAGATTGCCTTGTCTAATAACCAATTTTATTAAAAACATATATATCTTTTTTTTTTAAAATTACGTCCGAAAGTTTTATTAAAACTAAAAGTAACAACACAAAACAATATAAAACAAACATTCGAAGAATCAATATTGAAATTACAGCGTTGCTTCCTAACAATACTATAAAATTTAGACTGGTTTTTCACCTAATTAAAGGAATAATGAAGTCTCTTGGATAAAAACAATCATAGATGGGATTCATTCCAATTCTTAATTTGATCACCCCAATTAAGACCTAAGTATGTATTCATCCTTCCTAATTGCAACATGGTGCTCTGATCACTTGTTCGAGGGTTACGATTCACCATCGGAAATTTGGCAACAAGTTATACTATTTGGTGTAAACTTCCCCCTATGACTGGTTCATCAATAGAACAATTGGTTTAGTTCCTTGAAGCATATTGTTGTAAAATAAGTCATAAAAAGGATTATTGATCATGCAATCTTCCTAACTGCAACATGGTGTTTGTGGAAGTCTAGAAATGACAAAGTTTTGTGTGGCAAAGTTCCTTCTTCCTTCAAGATTGTGGACAAAATCAAGATTCTTCGCCTCTTATGGATCCATAAACAAGCTGGGCTTAATTGAATTGATTGAGGGATGTGGACATGTGGTGTAATTTTAATTTCCTATATAATGAGTGGCTCCAAAAATCTTGATTAGATATGTTTTCTTTGAGTAATTATAGTTTTCATTTGTTAAAAAAATCTGAAGGGGAAGATTTTGTGCTTATAATGGATTTTATTTGTGAAACCGTCTATTTTACCTGACTTTACACATACACCAAACAACCTCGTCTTCAATGCTGATTTTGAGCCCTAAACTAAAATCAATAAAAAAATGTCTTTGAATTTTAGCTATGTTACTTGTGTTTATGCTTGACCATTCTCCCATGAAAAGGACCTCATGTACATAGAATGTATGTTAAATTGTTTGACCAGAATTAGGCGTCCAAATACCACTAAAATTCCATGAAAAGGAGGCACTCATTATGATAACATTAAGAGATTCTATGACAAAAATGAACAGAAATAGACAAAAGGTCTCCTTGTCAAAGGCCCTTGTAAGACCCATTTAAAATGAATGGCTAGACAACTTTAAAATGAATGATCATAAACATATATATTACTTAATTTTTGCAAACATACATGCGACATATATTTATATTCGTTTATTTAATTAATCAAACAACTTTTTTTTTTTAAATATTTATTAAATGAATGAATATAAACAAACTATAATTCACAAACGTTTTGTAGAACATTTGGTTTGAAGACCGAGGCATCTCAATGACATCCGCACTACATGGTTACATCAATTTAGCTCTGGAATTAGCTTTTCTCGTTATATGGCTTTTTTCGAAAGACCCATTTGCTTGATCAATTGGACAAATATGCATATAATTGGTGCAAAGTACCCTCAATTACCTCAAGCTAATGTAATATAAGATGTTAGAAAACCATATCCAACAAGTTCAAAGGAAAGTTGGTTAAGGGGTCATACGGCTTGCACCAAGAGCGAAAGGTCACATGTTCAAATCCAAATCTTAACGTCAATCGTCTTGCAGTTTAGTTAGGATGATTTACCTTTAACGTGTTAGGCATTGGACTGTCTGGCATGGGGCTGTCTGGCATGGGGCGGTTTGACATGGGCCAGTTAGCATGTCTGAAACAATAAGTTTTGCACCAATAATCAAATTCATAATTTGAGGCAAAAAAAAAATGAATTATTCTCTTGTGTTCCACTTATAATAATTGGCTAAATCCTTTTCAAATATTTGGGAAAGTGTTTGGCAACATTAAAAACAGTGAACAAGAAAAGCAACCCAAGAAAGAAAGATACCAAAAAGGAGGGGTTTGGTCGGGATTAACACACTAATTAAGTTTGACCACCCAGACAAACAAACCCTTTTTTTTACTGTTTCAAGAGAGCTTGCCTCCCATTAACTTCTTTTTATTTTTACTTTTTAAGAAAAAAACACTTACGACATGTCCTTTCTCTTATTATTTTTCCCATTCATCTTGATATCAACTCTGAAAATTACAAAGGATTGGACCTTTCTTATAAATGCTTTTTCTGTTAATTTGAATATTTTAATATAAGTTAACAAATTATAATGAAACCTTATCACATTTAAGGGTACGTGAAAGGAGTGGACTTGGATTCACGCATCATGTTCGATGGGTTGGTGGTAACATCATCTCAACTTACACGAGTAGTACCAGTGATCACAGGCTGATTTAAGGTGTAAATGAAACCGAGTAATTAACCCTTGAAAGTTGGTGGCAAGTTGGGTTCACCGTTAGCTTTCTTCCTTGCGTTCAACCCTCTGTGGCTAAAAAAAAATTGTGAAGGCCAACATTATACGCGCCTTATCGACCGGTTACACAACCAACATAAGAGAAGTAAATTGCGTGAATCAAGGAAAATTTGGTGGTGCCGGACTTTGAACCCTAAACATCCATAACCTTTGTGGCTAGGGTACATAGTTTAGGGTAAAAATATATAATAAAACAAAAAAAAATGTTATGGTGTTGCCATGGTAGTTGTGAGTTGAGAGGGTTTACCTGCTAGTACCTGACCTTCAATGTATTGGCACATGCATAAGTACTCGAGTCCTTTAGTAGCAACATAAAATTCGAATTCAGCTTACGTTGTACGTTTTCTATCTTTAACCCATCATCTTATGCTAGTTATGTTTTACATGATCTTATTGATTAGCATGTGATTGTTAATTTGTTAGGATTCATGTGAGCTTTCGATAATTGTTTTTATACTTAATAGGTACGCTTATGCACGGTCGGTTGATCATCAATAATAATGCATTAGAAAAAAATTGGATAATTGATAAATAAAATTCAATACGGTTGACCGCACAACCTTTCTCCAAGAGGTTCATCAGCGTTGCCCGTCAATCTATCGGTGGGTCCAATTTCTTTACGCCCAGCCTGCTAGGTTATATGTTGGTAACGAGTGTATTGGGGCTACTACCGGAGTTCAACAAGGAGATCCCATGGGGCCCCTTCTCTTTGCCCTTGCCTTACACCCTCTTATTCTCCGGGTTCAGGACCGCTGTAAACTTCCGTTTCATGCTTGGTATTTGGATGATGGGACGATTATTGGCAACGCCTATGAGGTTGCTAAAGCCTTAGACATCATCAACGAGGGGGGGGGGGGGGGCATCTCTAGGGCTTTATCTCAACATTAAGAAAACGGAGGTTTTTTGGCCGACATGCGACGGGCGGAAAGTTCAGGATGGACTTTTCCCGAGAGGGATCGGTAGACCAGAGAAGGGGGTTAAGCTCCTTGGTGGAGCTGTTAGTCGGGATCCTAGCTTTATTGAGGAGTTGGCAGGGCGGCGAGCCTCAGGGGCGGTTGACCTCATGAAACTCTTATCATGTCTGAGGGATCCCCAATGTGAACTCCTTCTGCTAAGGTCGTGCATGGGGGTTGCTAAGTTACTTTTTGGGCTGCGGACTTGTCAACCCCATTTGATAGAGGATGCGGCATCTCGGTTCGATGATGGCCTTAGAGAGGCTATAGAAGACATAGTAGTGGGTGGCGGCCCCTTCTTTGGTGACCTCCAGTGGCGTCTGGCATCTTTGCCTATGCGTTTAGGTGGATTGGGCCTCTTATCAGCTCGAGATGTTGGGGTTTATGCCTTTGTGGCGTCTAGAGCTCAATCTTGGGAACTACAGGATCATATCCTTCGAAACAGTGGGGTCGTCGGGCTTGACCCGGACTATCAGGAGGCGCTCAAACGCTTAAATGTCTCTCTCCCAGACTTGGATATTGGCGGTTTCTCTAACAAGGACACCGCCCCCTCGAAGCCACAAAAAACTTTGGCGAATGCTCTGTTTAGCAAAATCGCTCAAAGCCTGGGAGAAGCTTTTGATTTGTCACCCCGCCAGAAGGCGGTATTTGAGTGCCTGAAGGGTCCCCATGCTCAGGAATTTTTGACCGTTATCCCGATTGAGGGGTTGGGACAATGCATGTCTGCAGTAGAATACAGATCCATTCTTAAATACCGGTTGATGATCCCTATGTACCCGGAAGATGAAACCTGCCCGATATGTCGTAAAGCTTGTATGGATAAATACGGGGAGCACGCAGTTCATTGTAAAGAGCTCCCTGGGTTCAAATATCGACACGACTGGGTACGGGATGTTTTGTGGGACATCCTGCGAAGAGCTGGGATTTCTGCTAAGAAAGAGGCCCCTGTGAATTTCCTCACAGACCCTATGGAAGGGAGATCTACTCTGCGGCCAGCGGATCTGCTCGTCTGTGGCTGGGCTGGGGGGAAACATGCTTGTGTAGACCTCACAGGGGTTTCCCCTTTGGTTGGTTTAAGGGAAAACGTGTTTGTGGCCGGACAAGCAGCAAGAAAGGTTGAATCAAAGAAAGTGGATAAGCACACTAAAGCTTGTGCAGAGAACCAGCATGTCTTTGTCCCTTTTGCCTTTGATACTTTTGGCTCCCTAGCGCCAGAAGCTATCCACTTCTTGACAAGGGTTCAACGGGTCATCCACAACAATTGTTCAACCCCAATGGGGCAGGAGTTTGTGTTTGGAAGGTTATGATTTGCAATTCAGAAAGGGTTGGCGGCGCAGCTTGTTGCCCGTCTACCTGCTGTTTTGATGTAAAAAAAAAAAACCCACTGTTTATAACCAGATATGCTTAACCTAATAACTATAGACAAGAAGAGATTACAATATCCTTAAAATATTCTATGTAGTTAGGCTATACGTTATGAGACATGAGGAAGGGCTTGAGCATACTCCATCACGCCCTGAGGAGTGATCCGCTCGTGAAGCTCTTTCATCAGATAAGTGACTATGGTCACGGCTCGGCCAAACATATCAACCAATTATTTTTTTTATCTTTTTTAAACCAGTAAAAAACACTCGTATCACTTTTCACTTTTTCACCCACTACATTTTATTATCACACATATTTTTTAATCACACTCACTAACCACATTCCTTTTGTATGACGTATGCGTGGCACTGTTCAAACCTTAATCAATCCCCACCATAACACATAGTTTTGTGGGTAGAAGACAAAAGGGTAATAACCAATGTTGTTTATAAGTTTAGTATGTTATTGTTGTACTAAAATAGACCCTTTTTAATTAGAAGTTTTGATGCACATGAGATATTTACAAAACACGTCTAAGTGAAGCATACTAACCAAAAATCATTTGTTTCAATGATACCAAGGTGTGTTAATGTGTTACTCTATAAAATAAGTTGATGGTTCTAGTACATAATCGACAATGGAGGAAAAAATTGTTCTTTAAAAAAAATGTGAAGCATATTAAAGTATTGCGTCAACCTCATGCAATGATATGATAGCCTTATGTATCTTGCTTTTCCTTTTGCACGTTTATAGTTGGATGCGTATACTTCCATCTCATGATACACGTGTGACGTCCTTATGACTTCTCTGCTTAAGAATCTTTATCTTTTTACCAAATGGCTTTTATCCTTGATAACTACTTGACTTCTTTTACGTGAGATTTTATGTTGAAGTTTTACCTGTAAAAATATTGTTTTGGGTTAAGCCAATGATTCTAGTTGTAGGTTTCTTTCTGAATAGCTAGGTTAGGTCACCGCACTTTGTTCTTTGGGTGAAAAAATGATATATTTGTCAGGGTGATCACGAGTGACCGAATGTTTGCTGTTCAAAAAAAGACTTTATCTTTTCTACAATAACCTCATATGTACGTGGGTATGTAGCATAAAAATTATTGAGAAGCCGTCCAAATTATCAAAAAAAAAAAGTTCTTTTTTTCTTTGTTATTATAAGTAAATTGTTAAAATATAATTAATGTGTATTTATATATATATCCTAAAAAGGGAAAAAAGGGCATGAACAAATTTTATTCCAGAAACTAAATATTTGTAGGTAAACAATTAAAAATTATTAACGTGTGGACACGTTACTTTATATGTTTTTGTATGCGTAAAACATATATCTGTATGTTAGAATTGAAAATTTTAAAAGAATATAAACTCTTTATAAAAAAAGGAAACATGTAGGTGTTTTTTTTTGTTCTTGTACTAATTTATTAATTCAGTATTTAAAAATGATTTTTCACATATGCATAAGTTTATATATGTATATATTAGGTCAAAAACTATTATATTACACTGATTAAATAAAATAATAAATAATAACTACTATTATTTAGTTAAATATATAATAACTATTTATAATTAGATCTATAGTAAACATCTAAAATATATTTTTTTAATATTATTATAATTCAAAAACAAAATCAAATGAAAAAAAATAAAAATACATAGGATTAGGTTCAAGTAAAAAGTGTGAGATTGGTGAGAAGGGTGAGAAGGATTGTGAAATTGACAAGTGTCATTTCTCTAATTTAATAAAAAGGTATTTTGGTCATTGTGTTTAAAACTTAAAATCATTGTGTTTAATGTTTCAGCTCATTGTGTTTAACGCTTCAGGTCATTGTGTTTAATTTTTTATTATTGTGTTTAATTTTTTTGTATCATATTTTGGTATTTTGTTATTGTTTTTATGCATTAAATAAATTGTTCTTAATTATTTTTTATGTTTTATGTATTAAAAGTACATAATTGTGTTATTTCATCATTATGTTTTTAAAACTCATAATTTTGAAAAACATAAATTGTCTTTATTTTTTGAAAAATACATTTTGGTCATTATGTTTTATGTTTAGGTTATTGTGTAATATATTAATCATTGTGTTTTATCTTCAGAACATTGTTTAATATACTCATCATTGTGTCTTACATTCATGTCATTGTGTAATATATCCATCATTGTGTTTTATTTTCAGAACATTATGTAATTACTCATCATTGTGTCTTATGTTCATTGTATTTTATCTTCATATTATGTAATATACGCATCATTGTGTTTTACGTTCAGGTAATTGTGTAGTATACTCATTATTTTGTTTTACGTTCAGATTATTGTGTAATATACACATTATTATGTTTTACATTCAGGTCATTGTGCAATATACTTATAATTGTGTTTACGTTCATGTCATTGTGTTATGTTTTTGACAATTTGATTATATCTTATCATTGTTTTTTATGTATTAGATGAATTTGTTTATGTTTTATCGTTATGATTTATATATAAAAAGTATGTGATTGTGTGGTTTTGCATTATTATTTTTAAAGCTCACCATTCTGTAAAAAAATAGTAAGACACAGTGACGAACAAAAAGAAACAATCACAAACAAAAAGACACAATAATAGACAAAAAGACACACTAACAGACAAAAAGACACAATGACGCATTACACAAATATCAAAGGTGAAGGAAAACATAATTTTTCTATTTTTTTATATAACAATACTATACTCGTTTTAAAGATAAAAAAATGCTCGTTTTTTTGGTGTAGTTTTTTAAAAAAATAATATCGTATATAAAAGTTATGCCCGTTTAAAAACATGGAGGGGAACATGATAAAAAGTCAACAAAAGTGTCTATGACTAAAATACCCTTCCACTAACTTTTTTAATACAACTTTGATCTTAACCATTAAATTGTAGATCTAAGGCCTATAATCCTTCTCACACTTCTCACCAATTTAACCTTTTTTACTATAACCTCACCCAAAATACATATTTGTATGTTAAAATTGAAAATTTTAAAAGAATATAAACTCTTTATAAAAAGTAAACATTTAGGTTTTTTTTTTTTGTTCTTGTACTAATTTATTAATTTAGTATTTAAAAATGATTTTTCACATATGCATAAGTTTATATATATATATATATAATTATTTATAATTAGATTTATATTAAACATCTAAAATATATTTTTTTAATATTATTATAATTCAATAACAAAATCAAATGAAAAAAAAAATAAAAATACATTATATAATGGCATTTTTTTCTTATCTAATATGAAAGTGAAATATAAATATGCAAGATTCGTAACACATCATAAATAACACATGTTTATTCAGTTATTTATTTATTAGTATAAAAATTGATTTAATCTTCATATTAGCATATATGTTTACGTAAATAATTTACGAGTCGTAGAGTCAAATGGTGACATTCCAATTAGCCGAAAGTTGAGAAACACAAACTACTAAAATGATTAGAGAATGGATGGTGAGTATAGAAGATAAAATATTCTTTCACTTTATCAAAATCAAAATCAGAATATTTGTGAATGAGATTTTCTGTAAATGATTAAAATTTATTTGTACATATTTTATGTTATTCTTTCTTATAATTTATTAAAAGTTTATCTTTCCTTAGCAATGAATTTGTATTGACTATTATCTTTATATTTTAGAATCTAGTTATCCAAGACGCCGTTTAGGTTACTGATAAAATATTTATGATTGAATTAAGATAAATAAAAGAATATAAAGAAAAATAAAATCAAATATATTAAAAATTTAAAAAGTATGAGACAGGATTAAAATTTGTCAATATCTTTATTTGTCAAAATTTCAATAATAGTAACAACAATAATAGTAGTATCAATAACAATGATGCACGTTGACAATATGACTACGCTGATAATTACAGCTAACCTGATGACGTATTGATGTTTACCAAAATTTTTCCTCGCACCTCCCTATTTCAAAATCTTCTGTTTGTTGTCGACTTCAATGAAGAGAAATTCGTTTGAAAAAACAAGAATCGAAGCAAAATCCGACTGTATGAGGCCCCTCAATCTTGGTATGACATAATTGGTAGTCTAAGAATTTAAAGATTAATTACCAGGTTATTCAACAATACAATCAATCGAGTGGTATTACTGGGACACAATGATACCACAATGATTCGTCAGTAATCCAAAAATTAGCCGTTATAAAAAAGGTTACTTGTATCATTACAACAAAAGTATACATTCTTCATATGATTAAAGCCATTTAATTGTTGAACTTTATTTGTTTTAATGATAATATGGAGGTCTAATCGTCTGGAACCTAAATAGGACTAAAAATGTAACAATGAATATTTATAATGGAGTTGTGTGTTTTTAAATAACGAGTTGAGCTAATTTTAAATATTTTACAAACTCACTTGATGAGAGGATAAAGGTGCTCGATGAGCATCAACTAATCGAGGTATGATGCTTGACATGCATTTTTCAAGGCGTTCGTTGATTGTTCTTCATATTCATAGCCTTCAGTCCCCCTTTTAGTCGTTTTTTTTATTGGTACTTGTTATGCCCTTGTTTAAACATGTAATACACTAGTAATTAAAGAAATTGAGAATGTATATAATTGCATTATGTCTTAGATCAAGTGTAAATAGACAGATACGACATTTAGTGTGTAACTTAGGCGTTGTCGCTATCAATCGTTCTATGGCATGATGTTGTGTTTTGGTTCTAATTTGCATGACCTGTGGTCGTGTGTTTTCTTTTTTTTTTTTAAAATTTTGTTGTAATAAGAATATCAGTTTCATTTTGATTAATTTTTGCATGTTTAACCAATCATTTGTAACTTAACATATAACTGACAAAACAATATTTTCTAATTATGTTAAACTAGTCAAAAATCAAAATGTGACACTACCTAACATGATTTACATGGGTATTAAACATAAACATAGCTTTATATGTCAATTACTAAAACATAGGCATAGATATGAAAAAATAAAAATAAAAATTGGTACAACACAATGTTATACTACCCGTCGTGTTTATCATATCTAAGAAACAACAAAATAAAATACAAGTCACAAAAACTCCAATCCAATATAATAAAACAAAAAAATAATGACATATTAAGAAAAACTACTTTAACCTATATTAATTGTAATTAAAAAATATAATATATAAACATATTTAATCGTGTAGTGTACATGCAAAGGGGATTAACATCTATTTAAACGCGATATTAATTGTATATGTCACGAAACATGTTTAACTCAAAAGTTGTATTATGTCATGTTAAAAAATAAAAAAATTGTATGTCCTAACCAAATGAGAACATTATATATCACAGAACCTTTATATAGTATTAATATTTCTAAAATTAGTTTGCATAAGAGTAGGTTCTGCATATGTCTTTAAGCTATAGGAACATAGTAAAATGATTAAATGTCAATCTTTTGTTAGAAGAATTATATATGAAAAGAAAATAAAAAGAAAAAAGTATACAATATATATAAATCTGATTTGCTTTATTTTACGATGAAATCATGAAAAACGAATAAAGACACACATCGACTTTTATTAGTATGTTAGGACTTTGGAGGAGATAATTGGTAAACGGGTGAAAGAAGAGGGGCTATTTGCATGAGAAGGTATTTTGCAAGGGGTGTATTGTAAATTAGAAAGGTTTGAACTTTGAAGGGTGGGCAGATATGTCACGCTTTTGGGATCATCGCAATAATTGAAGTCATGCTTGTTTTAATGATGAGAAGTGTGTACAAATAATAAAGCGAAGTGACATTGACACCACCACCTTTTCCCTGTTTTAAATTTAAAATCAATATCTATTCTTTAAATACGAACGTGTAGTGTTTAATTTTTAAACAATAATTTATAAATTTGGTTTGTAATGATTTTTTTAAAAGTATAATTAAAGTAAAAATATTCTTAAAAAAGCTTACTTATATCCTTAATCTTATAAAAAAACTATTATAAACTCACCTAAATGTTTTTTTTTGTGAGATGTATCTTGAGGAATAACTGATGTAGAAGCGTCCTAACTTTTTTTTTTTTTGAATGGCTTGGAATAACAACATACAAGATAGGATTTCAACCATTTTCTCAAATTTGACATTTCGGGGCGTACACCCAAGCTCACCTTTGTAAAAACCTTGCAACTGACCAAACTCTTGGCTCCGCATATATGTATCAGCCCGAATTCGAACCCAAGACCTCACGTATACAAGTCAAGAGGGTATCATTAGGCTAGAAACATCCTAACTATTGTTCCTATATATTTTATGAGTTTTAAAAGCGGGTTATGCTATTCTCACACCCTTTATATGTCATGTATACGTCTAACTGAGACGTATAAGGGGTAATCATTATTTGTCAGAATTTTCTTAATGTTAATGATTGGATTCATATATGTGTCATATATATGCATATATATATGTGTTATATAGGTCATATACGAGACCAATCATTGTCGAATCAGCATGTGTTAAATGAACTATACGACACGCATAGGCTTAAATAACTAAGCCCTTTAAAATTCATTATTCGTCTTGTTAATCATTATAAATAATGAATTTTAGGTTGTTTCTAGGAGACTGGTCTTTTTTTTTTTCTTGATAAAATAATGTAATCGAGAATTGATCGAGATGCTTGAGATGGCCAACTTTCTCATGGTTCCAATCATTCGATCATTTTTACAACCGCATCAATAACGATCAAACATAATTCATGCCATAGAAAAAAATCAAGAAATACAACTCTTTCAATTATTAAATTATAAAATTGTTACACAAAGTCGAAGAAATTCAAGACAGTAACTAAAGAAACTCATACAAAAACCATAAAAAACTCAATACTTTGAATGATCAAACAGTAAAAGTGTTACAAAATGTCAAGAAGTTCAAACGTTTAGCAAATGATCAAAAGAATAAGGACAAGAACGACTAGAGCCGGCCCGGGGAAAGAGCGAAGTGGGAGACGGCCTCGAGGCAAGCCTTTTAAGGGGCCCGGATTTTTTTTAAGTTTATATTATTAATTTTTTATATATAAATTTATATGTTTGCATTTTAAAAGGGCTTAAATTTTTTTCTTGTACTCGAATTCTTTTCATTCTTGGAGTCAGCTCTGAGAATAACAGAAGACATAAATCAACATCTCATGGTGCAAATCATCAACATCTCACGAATCATAGAACACTTATAAGTTATAAATAAGTAAAATGAGTTCTTGTTGTTAAAAAGAAGTTTTATAAGATTCTTAATAACTTTGTTTTCAGTTTTTCCATAAATATGTCGTACGACCGAGCATAGCTTCTCCAGCAAAAAAAATAAATAAATTGATAAAAAGTAAGAAAACTGACTCCTACAACATAGTTTTATCAAATAGTGGAGATATATAAGGAAAAATGATGGTCTCTTGATCCGGAACATGTGTTTTATCCTATTAAAGTGATGTGGCTTCAATGAGTGAAAGATGAATTCGAAGAGTATGTGTAACAGGAGTGATTCAAACATGATATCTTTGTCTCTTTGGTCACGCTTCTATCAAGCTCCTTTATCATTACACCCTCAACGTGACACATACTAATTAAGTAGCTTGTTCACCAGCTTGACGGTTTTTTTTCTAAACAAATAAAAAAACTTACATCTCCTTTCATTACAACTTACTATTACACGCGTTCCTTACTCACTCACTAAACAACATTCCTCTTATATGGTACCTAAGTGACTGTCAGGTCTTCATTAGACCTCTCATTACACATTGCCTAAGAGTGAATTTTATAAGTGTAAAAATGACCTAAAAAATAGAAACAACACAAAAGTGAAAGAGACATGGCGAAGAAGAATATTGAATGAAAGAATTAATATCTATAATTAAATTTATATATATTTGATATTATATTCTTCTAACAAGTATATAGGTTAAAAAACCTGTATATTATACGAGTTTCAATAATGAAAAATATTACACAATAATATTTAATCTTTTTAGTTAAATGATATAATAAATATCTATGATTAAATTTATATTTAATAACTAAAATATATTTTTTTAATACTATTATTATTTAACATGATCAAAAAGCAGGGAAATAAGAAGACAATATAGAAATATACATGTCCTCTCATTTTAATTTTAAGCTATAGAGGAGAAAAATAAAAGGTTTTGTTAATCTAACCCAATTCTATATTTTCACACCCTTTATACGAGTCATATAGTACCCTACACCACGTACAACAATATTTGCACTGACATTTTAGACAATGATTGGATGTTGTACGTTACGTAAAGCACTGTACACCACGTATAAAACCTCATACAACCAATACTGACACATCTGCACAATGATGGGATGTTGTACGCCACGTAGAGAGCTCTCTCAAGCCTCTATCTCAAGCCTCTCTCCCTCATATCAAGCCATACACATCCGGATTCGACCCAAGAGTGTTTGGATCTTCTTTCTACACGCTATAGGTAAGTTTTCTTTACATTTTAACCGCGAGAATGTGTTAGATTGCCATAGGAAAAGGGCTAGGTTGTGTAGCTTACTGTGAACGACGAACTATACGTGGCGTACGACACGCAGAAAACAATGTTGAAGGGTATGTTGTACATGTCGTAGAGACCTATACGACGCGTACAGAAAAAGGTGTGGTGTTAAATTTAAAAAAGTGGGATGTGTAAATAACTACTCCCAAAATAAATTGATTATGTGTTCACTCGATTACTTATTTATTAGTATACTAGTATTAGAAATTAATGTATTATATGGGTTAAATTAATATAACATGTTATAAACAATAGTTTTTATAAAAAGTTATATGTTATATTTATCAGCTATTAGTGAAATAAGAAATCTAAATATCTAAAAATTATAAAAAAAGTAATATTCAACCATTATAAAATTATATTTTAAGATAATATATATTTTAAATCTTATTATAGTATATCAAGTTTTAGTAAATTATTTGAATAAGAAGAGATAATTTTTAATATTTAATTATTGAAAAGTGTTAGAGTTTATTAGAAGAGAGATGACAGAAAATAAATTCTGATTTCATCAGAGTGTGACATGTATCTTATACTCATTTATTAGAGTATGTAAATATATAAGTTAATTACACGAAAGGCAGATGTGATTACACATGATCTTTAGTCTAATTGTCCTTAATTTGAGAAATAGCATATTTAATTTAAATTGTTTGTAAAAATGTAAAAACAGTTTTTGAAATAGATGATTGTTAATTTTTGGCACTAAATGTTTTTGAAATGACTAAAATATCTCTTATAATAAACAAAAAGAATAAATTTATTTATAGACCCCACTTTGTTATTAAAATAATATATGTGAGTGAGAAATTGTGTGTTATTAAGAAAATATGATAATAAATAATATAATTATGTCTGTTGTATTTTTTAGTAAAAACTGTTAATTCATTAAATATAAAAATATGGTTTGTTTGGATTTCTATAATAACAACAAAGCTATAAAATCTCATGGGTCGTTTGAGACAAACTCCTAGCTAGTGTAAAAATATGATTTTTAAAATAACAACAACAACAAATTATTTATAACAACAATATATAGGTATAAGGAGGAGCCAATGTGGGCTTAACCAACTTGGTAGAGATCGATTTGTCTCTTATAATAGGAGGTTATGGATTTAATTTCATGCAAGGGTGTAATTGTGGTGTAATTTAGGTAAGAATAAACTTAGTCGTTAAAAAAAGAAAGGTACAAGGAGGAATTATATTGACCTAGAATGTTTTAAATTGATGATGCACAAAGAGAGCGCATGCTACATAATAAATTAAGCACTGGTGTTTCCTTTTTATCAAGCACAAAGACTTTATATCATCTTGGCTAGAGTCAATTATGACATTTAAGTATTTTAAAGGTTGTAAACGTTGACTAAATTAAGGAATCACAATCTTAGGTTTTGCTCAATGATTTCTTACTCACACACCCTCTACTCAATTTCTATTGCTCTCCTCCTCATTCTTTCTTAAACGCCAACGTTTTTTTTTCCTAAGGTTTGAAAAGTTTTCTTTTTAATATTTAACTCACTTAATTTAAGTTTGTTTATGTTTTTTTGCACAAAAATTATACTTTTGTTCGTGTTTGGTATATATTCAAAACATATTCTAGGCTTGTATTTTATATTGTCTTATTCATTGCGTCATTTGTAAACACGTCACTATAATAACTATTACGACATACTTTTGTATGTACATTTTAATATAACATGAGCTTGTCTCCATTTGAAAATGTAGGAAAATAATGGAATTCTCAACGCAACACGATTATTGTCTTTATTTATATTTATTTTTTTCAACACGATGAGAGAAACGTTAATTATTATTCAACATCCAAAAAATGCAGTTACCAATTTGGTTATTATTACTATTCGACTCTTAAAACCGACCTACAAGTGCTGTAAACGACCCCGAACCAAACTATTCAACTCAAAATTCTGGCAAAATCTACCAACTCACATATACGATAAACACCACCGAACCAATTAATCAACTTATAGCATGAACACCCTTGATCCAAATTTTAAAAAGATTTAATATTTAATATTCTAAATAAAAACGAAATTATTTATTGGAAAATAAAGACAATAATGAGAGAATTATATGAGAATGAAAGTGAAAAGGACAGTTGGAAATGCAGATTGATATGACAAAAGAATCTGAGACGACCGAGGGTAGTCTGTACATGAGATTTGGCTGAGATCCTTCCCAGCTGACCTATGCCCCCTAAATTTCTAGTCAAACCCTAATGAAAATAATTTAAATATTATTAATTTAAGATGCTAATTTTTATTTATATTTATTTTTTTCAAAAGACATTTAAGAAGTAATTAAGCAATATATATTATTAATCAATTACAATTTTAAATTAAAAATATCCGTAAATTATATAATTTAAAAGAAAGTTTTAAATTAACAAATTAAAACGGCTCATGTTTTTTTTTCTAAACAAAACCAGCGACAAGGTCCATTAAAAATAATAAGAGTTTTAATGCATAACTATATCCGTAACCAAGTACTGACATAACTATACGAGTTAATCACATCCTGGTTAGTTTCGTCATTTTCACTTAAGAGAACCACCCCATCCAAAAGTTACATCCACATCAATGAGACATTGTTTCAATGATACCATATGATTCTTTTAAATAGAGGTCTTGGATTCAAAGCTCTTTCGCAACCAAATAGGAGTTTGAGGGAGGGCTAAGGGTTTTTTCAGCAGGGTTTCCTTATAGGGTAGTTGTGGTGGCTTATAGGAGGTCCAGATAACTAGACCTTGGTGACATGTCCTGAAAACAGTGGGCTCACACGATTGAGACCTTCGCCGTTCAAAAAAAAAAACTTACATCCCCAATATCCGATTCTTAATAAATGGTTGTTTGCTAGTATCTTAAATTTTAATGTAATTAAGACATTATCTTCTAATGACTCGTAGTTTTTTAATTGTTAAATATAACTTTAAGTTTGAATGATTTAAAGTTTGAGTGATTTAAAGTTGATAGTTTCTGAACTCTTAAGAGATAGTTTATTAATCGATATTAATATGCTATCAAACAATTACTAAGTTCTATAAAACAAACAAACATACACGTTAAAGTTTTCACTCATATAGAAGGGTTTATGTAGGATGAAACGATGATAAATATTATCACTTAGTCACTTTTATAAAATCCTTTTTTTAACGGCTAATTTTTGAATTACTGAAGTATCATTGTGTCACTAGCATTATTACCCAATCATATCCACTACCAATCACCAGTTCTGAATAAAATTCAATACTTTGAAAAAACCTTCTTCTATGATTCAAAAACATGACCATTAGATTTCCAAGCCTTATCCCACCACCAACGTTAATGTTATAATTTTGCAATAACAATCAAACTAGCTAGCTACTTGTACATTTCTCAAACCAACAGGAAATAACACGTGAATTTATATTTGATATGTAAATCGTGTCTGCGTTCTAATATTCGAAATCGTGGCAGAATTCCACCACATCGCGCGGACGAACCGACTACTTTATACTAAACCACAAAAAAATTTGATAATCTAAATAGTGCTAGTTGGGCCCGTGGGCCAAGGTCCCATGACTATTTTGGTGTGGGGTTGGTTAATGGTGTGATACTGTGGTGTGTCAAATTATTTGTAAACTTCGCGTCACATTTTTTTTGTCTTGTCTCTGATTTACTGGCGTAGTGGCGTTTGCCCACTCTGTATTTTGGTTGAGTGTAGGAGGCGTCTCTTTACATAATGTAAATCAATAAATAAAT
Source organism: Mikania micrantha (assembly GCA_009363875.1). Lineage (NCBI taxonomy): Eukaryota > Viridiplantae > Streptophyta > Magnoliopsida > Asterales > Asteraceae > Mikania > Mikania micrantha. The sequence continues at coordinate 30,330,122 of CM018690.1, forward strand.
TTAAAGATAGGTCATTTTCATAAAACTAATTAGTGTTAAAATCACACAAAGGGTTTATTGTTAAAGAGTATTTTATAAGTATGATAGATTTATTGTTAAAAATTAGTAGTGTTATAACCAGTTTTTTTTTTTATTTAATTTAAGCTTAGGACAATAGATATTAAAGTTGACCGAATTAAAAAAATATGAAATGTGCGTATATATGAATTATTTTTAACGTTTATCTATTATACATTAAAAAAGTTCTTTTTTATTTACACAATAGCCAAATAAGTTTGTTCTCTTCTGATATTGTAAACTTTGATTTCCTCCATATCAATTTTAATGGGAAAATTACCGAAATATCCATATGATCAGATAATTTTTACAAAATGTCAGTTAACTTTAAGCCTACACGTGCCCTGACGCCCCTTCGTATACGAACGCCACCCATATAACCAACAGATTAAAAATTGCCATGTGTCCTTATGCCCATTTGTGATGGGTGCCGGACCCACACTGACATGGATGTCACGGTCGGCGGCTCCCTAAATATTTTTATTTCTATTTCTATTTTAACATAATATTTTTTTTTGAATTTTCTTGTATATGGGGGTGTCCATATATGTACGGGCGACTTCCACATATGTACGAGCGGCACCCACATATATACGGGTGTCGCCCACATATGTACGAGGTGGGCGCCCGTAAAGAACAAATGTCATTTTTAATTTTTTATATTCGTCGTTTATATGGACGCCGTCCGTATATGTAGGGCGCCGACACTCGTATAAAGGATGAACATTTTCCGACATTGAAAAGGCAAATGGATATTTTTGGGAAAGTTTAGGAATTTTCTCAATTTTAATTTTTATATTTTTTGTTTCTTACCAAAACATTGAAGCAACATGGTCGTTAACATGAGATAATACACATATAAATCTGATAAAAAAATCAATTAACTTTAATATTAGCTAGGATATATATTATAGTAAGAATATTATGTTGGTTTGTGTTCTACCCAATTTTTATATCAGTGTCTTTTCAATACCAACCTCAATTTCAATCCGTATACTCTCTAATTTTCCCCGATACAACACATGTTTACCTAATCATTAACCCAAATTAATGTTCTTGAAACACAATAACCATTTATCCTCGACATATACTAATGAGGCAGTGCCTAAATAGTACCCCAAGATTCTTCCAAATGGAAGGTCTTAGGTTCAAAACCCTCCTGCAGCAAAATAGGGTTTTCAGGGGGCTTTCCCAGTGGGGTTTCCTTCTGGGGTGGTTGTGGTGGCTCATGGAAGGTCCAGGTAACTAAAACCTTGGTGACATGGCCTGTACACAGTAGGCTCACACGATTGAGACCTTAGCCGTTAAAAAAAAATTATCCCTGACATATAACAAAATTGTCAGCCACCACCATCTGATGATATGATGAAGAAGATGAAACTCTCAATTTTTACGACAAGTCGAAGAAGATGAACTCATCCCAAACCCCCACAAGTGCGAGTAAGAGGAGTTGTAGATTACATGGGTGTTGAAAAGAATCGAAATCCAAAAAAATCTGAAATCTGAATTGTATTCGAAATTTTAGAAAACCAACCTGAAATCTTATTTGGGATATTTGGATAGATTCGGTCGGATATCCATTTTTTTATTCGGATCCTAGCTTGTTTTTGTCTATTCGAATTACCTAGAATGATGAAATTACGCTCCCATAGAATGCCTAAGATGGAAGCTTTTGTGCTGATCACTAATATGAAGTTTGAAATCAATTATTTGATGAAAGTGTGTGAAGAATAAGAAAATAATCTAAAGGCCAAATAATTAAAGAATTAGTTGTTTGTGATTACTAGAAGATGATGGAATGAAAAGACATCTTCTCATGCAAGCCTTAATTAGCTAGCTAGCAAGGGAAAATAAGCAGACAAAATGATTATATATTCCCATGCTTTCTCATCCTTGATTATATCTAATCATCATCATCATTAGTAGCCACAATCATCATCATTAGCATCATTCATCATGCATTCTTCAATTCAATTCAAGTCTACTTTAACTTTCTTCAACCTGGGATGCTGTTTTATGTTGGCTAAGGGTGGGACACAAAAAAACTCACTCATGCCATGATGTTGATTTTTTTTGAAATGCTAAATTTCCGATCACTAACGGATCATTAGAGTATTATCATGTCATCAGCAGTACCATTCGATCATATTCAGCATCAAGTTATCAGTTCTGAAGAAACTCAATACTTTAAAAAAACTCTTTTGTGAGATTTGAACACATGACCATTTGGTTCATAAACCTCGTCCTACAACCAATATACCGGTTAGGCTAATGCCTTTAGTATGCCATGATGTTGATGGGCTAGCATTATTATACTCATTTAGTTTTTGTTATTTTCATCACTATGTTCCCTCGTATCTACTCATGTTAGTATATAATTACCATCATGCCTTGACATGGTGTGTGTTCAAGATTGGTGTTATTATAAGTTGCCTTAGTCAATAATATCTATACTACTCATTAAACATACTCATCATGAGATTTTTATTAATTAAATAATGCACATTTCATTGTTAAATTTGTCGTTTTGATTGAAATAATTGGCTTAAATACACAAAATTAACAAAGTATCAAACAATTATTGACAGCTATCAAAACTAACTCTAGGATGAAAATACAACTTACAAACAAGCTATGGCCTAACATAATCTAGGTTATCAAATCCCTGATAAATAGATCACACTTTCATATGAAAAACAGAGCATAGTGACATGACATACCTACTCAGGAGGAAACTTATAAGTAAGAAAATCTACAGGCTCAACTCAAAACTATATTTTGCTCTAAAAAACACTACAACCCAAGACCTTATATAAAAGAAGTTAAGGAGCAACCGCTAAACTAAAATCCCTTCGTTATTTGCATGTTGCAATGTTGCATATGATCCTGCAGTTTGATTGAAAATAAGTTTTTTTTTGAATGGCGAAGGTCTTAATAATTTGAACCCACTGTTTTCAGGCCATGTCACCAAGGTCTAGTTACCTGGATCTCCCATGAGCCACCACAACCACCACATGAGGAAACATCACTGGGAAAACCTCCTGACCCTCCTCAGACCCCTATTTCGCTGCGGAAGGGTTTTGAACCCAAGACATCCCATTTTAAAGAATCCTGGGATACCATTGAAGACAATGCCTCATTGGTGAGTGAAAATAAGTAGTTATCTAAAATTCGAAGTTCCTGAAAGTGAAAATTAATTAAGTGGTTCATTCTTATCATAATCGAGGCACAATCCATGTCTAATGTCCATCGATTTGGATGCATCAAATAATGAGATTTAGTTTAAGAATGAATCTACAATTCAAATCAGTGATAGAATTTAATTCATGAAACCAAAAGTAACACCGATTTTGTTTTCTTGAAACTAATTTCGTAAAAGGGATTAATCAGTTTCTAACTTTCATCGGCACGAATTCAATGAAAAATGGTAGATAAGTAATTATCATAAAATTTAGTGGTGAGCACATGGTGACTCATATGTGATGTGAATAAAATTGTTTTAAGTTGAAATCCAATTAATTCATATTTGAATCAGTGGTGGATTCAGACCACAAAACCAAAAGCTTATCTCCAACGATTGAATAAGCAATTAATATTTGTTTTATTTACGATATTAAATAAATTTGCAACGTTAATCGATGCGATTTATTTACAAGAATCATCAATTATGAGGAATGACTAAATTATCATTGCAGTTTGATTATGAACGAAACCAGAAATTCAATATAAACTTACAATTATAAATAAAAAGAAAAAAAATGGTGAACATCACCATTAGTTGGCCCTCACCTACCGGTCGCAGAGCTAATAAGAGAGAGTTAATTATAAATAAAAGAGTTAATTGGATAAATGGTACATATTGTTTGATCGTATTTTGGATTTTGGTCTTCAAATATAAATAATTGAAAATTTAGTCCAAAGTTTAGCAGTACCTAGCTCTCTTTATATAGCATTAAACATACAAGAGGAAACCTTAATAACTATTCTATATTAATTAAGGGCAATTACCAAAGGGCTTATAGCCCAATGGTACCCCCTTGACTTCTCAAATGGGAGGTCTTGGGTTCGAGTCTTGGCTAGAGCAAAAATTGCTCAGGCTGAGCTAGGGGGTTTTCCCAGTGTGGGTTTCCTCCTAGATGGAGGTGTCATGGTACACATTTAAACGAGGGGTACTAGACATTAGCTGTTCAAAAAAAAAAAAAAAATTAAGGGCAATTATAACCCATTAGTTTAAGGACGAATAATGTCATTATTGTAAATTAAACAAATGATTAAGAACATGAAGGTTGTGAGTTCAACAATTCATGCTCGGTTGAAAAACATGCATCATGAGATAGACTCATGAATCAACTTATAAAACTTGTACAAGACGTTTATTTTAAAAAATATATATGGCTCAACATGAATACGTGGATGAGTTTTAATCTTACTCAAATTAGTGGGTGAGATTACATTTTAATTTTGAAGTATAATAATATTGCAATAAATGAAACATCAAAATTTGATTTATTTGTTTTTAGGTTCAATTTCATGATTAATTTGTAGAATATTTAGAAAAGTAAATTGATGATTTCTTTCAAAAATAAAAACTAAAATGTGTAGCTTTTATGATGGGATGATTATTCTGTGATAATATGATAGGAGATCCAATAAGCATGAAATGATTAAAGCCTCTTAATTATGTGCTTAAATTTGAAACAAAATAAAAGAATAATGACATGACATTGCCTACCACCTCTTAATCCTATATTTCAATTTATTAAAAAAAATTAATTTCTTTTAATATAAACTAAATATTTAAGTATAATTTATTAATTTATTCAATAACGTATAATTAGGATACATATATATTTGAGTAAATTACGGTTTTGGTTTATATGGTTTAAACAAAATATAATATTCAATCAATTCAGTCTTGTGGTTTAGACAATAAGGGTTGAATTGTTAGATTATTCTATTTTGGCCTAAATAGTTAGGCCACTCGGAGTGGTGCTCGGGAGGAGCTCGGGAACGAAGTCACTGAACCGGGGCCGGCCCGGAACACCGCGCCCCGGTTTCGGCTTGGGGAAAATCGGGGTGGAGAAGCCGATTGAGGCCGAGCGTGGGGGAGAAACCATTTCGACCGTTGGAGGGGGGGAAAGTGGGGAAAAGTGGGAAAAATGGGACGACACCATGCAAAATGGACAAAAGTGGGAAAAAGTGATGTGCCGCTGATGTGACAATTTGGAAAAGTGGGGAAAACTGAGACGACTCCCAGTGGCCTTAAAGCACTTAAATCACATGAGTCAAAACCGTAATTTATATTTTTAATACTGAATAATATTGTTATAAAAATATTAAATGGAAAAAGTGGGACCGAATTTGAAAAGTGATGATATGGACCGAAATCAAAATGAAGATTTTTGCTTAAATTGGACTCATTCACCATGAGACAACTTTTCCAACTTCTCATACTTTGTTCTTCTAACCAATCATGAAACCCACTTTAAGCAAATTGCAATAATTATGCCACACCTTAAGGCTGAACCAAAGTTTTGGCTACACATTGGTCGACACTCTTAGGAACACTACCCCAACCTACTACTACCGCTATTTTACTTGCAATCTTTTTTTTTTTTTTTGGATTTTATATTTTCTTTTTTTTTAACAGTCATAGTATCATACTCCTACTCCTACAGTACACCCAATATTCCACTCTTGCTTGGATTTGAACCCAATACCTAATTTTCAAGAGACAATGTCTCTACCAAGTGGGCTAGCCCCACATTGGCTTATATATTTTCTTTTGAATGGCCAATTTTACTAGACTATTTGTAATACCCACTCCAATGAAATTTTATATTACGTCATCATCCCACTGAAAATCTTAAAACCCCTTAGACCATCTGTAATACTCACCCACCCAAGTTTTCTGCCACGTCATCACCCCACTGAAAACCTTAAAACCTCGTGATGGTCACCCCACTGTAAATGTGAGAGAGAGTTCAACAGGGTGGGAGGAGATTGGAAACGGGGAGCGGGGGCCGCTTAAATCACAAATTCAACCTCGCCGGTGGAGGGGGGCGATGTTCTTGCCGGGGGCCACTACCCCGCCGAACCCCACTCGTCCAGCGGTGAGACCATTACGGGTGGTCTTAATGGTCACCCCACTGAAAAACATTCCCCACTTAAAAACATTTCTCACTGAGCCACATCATCACCAATTTATAATTTTGTTTGTTATTTTTTTTGTTTAAGTAAAAATTAAATAAAATAACATTGCATTAATTATAATAAATTCAATATTTTACAAAAAAAACACAATACAATATGAAAAAAAGATAACTAATCATCATTAATGCTACGAACGAAAATGTCGGTGCGAGCCCTATCGATATGCTCGACCAAATCCGCTTTTAACGCCTCTTGAATACTTTTGTTTCGTGACATCGTAATTTTTTGTTCTCTTCGCGGGTCATCAATATCAAAAGGAGTGAGAGGAGCATCCTCGTCCGGAACAAATATGCTAATCGACTGACCTTCATATTGAAGTATCATATTGTGTAATATGATACACACACATATTACTAACCTTAATTTTTTTTGGATGTCATGCTTGACTCGGATTTTTTTATAATGTGAAGTCTTTGTTTAAGGACACCGAAAGCTATCTCGATATTCTTCCTTGCCCCCTCTTGAACAATTTGAAACCTCCTACGTTTAATGCTCGTTGGACAAGTTATTGTTTGGATAAACACTGGCCAATCCAAGTAAATCCCATCAGCAAGATAGTAGCCTTGCATATACTCGTTATCGTTACAAAAAAAGATGATTCGGTAAACACTCCGTTTTCCATATCATTAAGTAACGATGACTAGTTTTGACATTTAAGTCGTTATTTGCACCAAACATGCCAAAATATGCGTGCCAAATCCATAAATCTTGTGATGCAATTGCTTTAAGAATAATTGTAGGGCATTGGTGATCCCTTCTCATGAATTGCCCTATCCATGCAACAGGGCAATTTTCCCAATCCAATTCATACAATCTATGCTACCAAGCATATCAGGAAACCCATGATAATTTTCATGGTATTCATACAAATTCATAACATCGTTATAATTAGGATTGCGTAAATATTTTTGACTGTATATTAAATGAATATCCTTACAAAAATTATGGAAGCAATGTCTAGCAGTACTTTCTGACATATGCAAATACTCATCCATTGAATATGACGTATTTCCGTATGCTAATTGTCGCATAGTCGTTGTACACTTTTGTAATGCTGTAAATCCACGCCTGCCTCGAGCGTCCCATTTCAATTGAAAATACGTATCCGTTCTTTCTAAGTTGTTGACAATACGTTTAAATAACGGTCGGTGTATCCGGAAACGACTCTTAAACGCTTTATCTTTATATAATGGATCATTGCCAAAATAATAGCTCATCAAAAGCTCATGGTCTGCCTCTCTTTCTCGATTAATTTGGATTTTTCTCACAATAGGACGAGTACTTTGAGAAGAATTCTCGTATGTTAACGTAATCAACGACACGATAAAAAAGACCCTTACCCTCGCTATCCGAAGACGACGATGAATTTGATGCAGATAATGATGATGGTGAGGAAGACATTTTTTATAGGGTAAATTTACTAATACTTTTTTTTATGAAGATAGTGTGTGTTTTGTTTTTGTTATGTGTTGTAGGTATTTATAGGGTAAAATTTATTAATAATTTTTTTTTACCGTTATCCAACGGTTTTGCTTTTAGTGGGTCCCATTTTTAAAATTGGACCAATGAGAGCAAAGCATGCTCAACGGGGAGTGGGGGCCCGGTTTCGCATTTTGACGCCGCCGGGGGGGGGGGTGTTCCAGCCGAAGGCCGCCTCACATCGTGATCCCACCATTTCCACGGGGCGATCATTACCGATGCTCTTAAGGCATAAACAAGATGCTAGAGACAAGATACATCAAAGTTTCAAAACTCTTACACCAAATTAAAATCAAATACATACCAATCTAACCAGTCTATGTTTGTTAGCTTTGCTTTGTTTCTGATCCAATAATACCCGAGTCTTTTAGCTTCCTCCATGATTTTATGAATAGATGGGTTTACCCCTTTTAACACCACTTCATTTCTCATGTTTCAAATGTTGAAGCCCTCTTGAAAGTTTGCATTAATAAAATCATTATTAAAAGTAAATTATAAAGGCATTTCATGTTATTTAATAGTATTTTATTCTTGATCTTTAGATTTTATAAATTACCTATATGATCTTATAATTTAAACCTGCGTAACACATACTGTCCTTAGGTACTAGTAATCTGATTAAGCATTTGAAGGTAATTTGGTAACCAAAGAATTGTATATGTTACAAATGTGTAAAGTTTGATGTTATGTAAGAAGTTTATGAAACTTAAAATCAAGAGTGAAACAATAACAAAACATCATTTCATTTTGTTTAATATTATTATTAAATATGCATTGATTACTTGTACCGAATACATATTCTCCTATTCTCAACTTGTCCACCTAATTTTCATGCTCTCTATCCCATTTAATATTCTTATTTCTAAATTACTACAATCTAAATTGCACATTTGATTAAGTTTAAACCAGTGATTTTCTCATCGCAAAGTATTTATTAAGTAAATGAGTCTCATATTAACTACCAAATACAATTATTTAAATTAAATTATTGAAAAATGAGTTTGAAGGAAGAAAAAAGAAAGAGGGAAGATGGACTCTTCACTTTAGCAAAGAGAATGAAAAAATGATAGGATGTCTACGTAAAGAAAAGAGAGCTTTATCATATTAGAAGGGAGTATCACTAAATAAAGGGGAAAAAATATTAAATACAGTTAATTCCCTATTACAAGGATCACTAATATATTACTATATATACATTTACGAAAGACAATCATTACATGTGAATAGTGACAATATTTAAATATTCGATTTTTAACTCTTTCTCAATAAACCGTTGTAAAAAACGCTTTAAAACCTCTTAAAAGGGTTGCAACTGCTTCAAAAGATTTGGATCTCATATCCCACTTCAATCGATCGCTTTCCTCTATAAGTGTTACTTTTACGCCTTAAAGACCAACATATATACATTATATGCACGCAGCGGGAAATTTGATAAATAAAGTTGTTGAAAATAACTTTTAACAAATTATTAAAACCTGAAACTAAAAAACCAAAACAACAAAAAACTAAAATTATCACAATTTCAATCCATTTTCAAATCTCACATCCAAACACCCTTTAATAGTCATTACTACATATAGATATTAGCACCATCCAAACATACCTCAAAGCACAACAATAGAGCATCTAACAGCATCATACTCATTAACATCATACTAAATTAAGCATCTATTGCAGAAAACAAAATTATATATAAAGGCAATTTGTAGCACATTTTTTTTCATGCTCAGTTGACCAAAGATCTTCAAAGTTCATGCAATCTCCTCCTTCTGGGCCGCGAAATTACGCTTTCAACATCCAAAACCCTAGGCGTTGAAGGCTCAGGCCTTCTTCTCGAACCAATGCCAACTGTCATGATTTCAGACTGTATGATGCCAGCAACACTCGCCATCGAATGCCTATCAATCAATGGAAGCTCTTCTTGATTTATTTCATCAGGGTGATCCTGAAGATACGAGTCAATAAAACTTTCTGCAGATGTAAGGATAGGGGTGTCATCATTAGGCATGTCCACCGTAACATCCGGTGAGGTAGCAGCAGGTACTGCATCATGTCCCCTTCGGATCCATCGGGATGTGAAAATCCTATTTAGCAAAAGGGTACTAGGGATTTCTTCCGGGTTGTTAGAAACTGGATCACGAGAAAGATGAAATCTGTTATTATCAAGCCTTCGAACCATATCGATGATTGGGAAATTAAGTGCCTCTCTTTGGAAAGATTGTCTCCAACTCTCGATCCTATTGGCTAGCGGTCTACTAGGAATCTTGAAACTTAGATTTGGATCTAGTACTTTTGCTACATGCATGCGATTAGCCCGACTGTAAATTGGAGTTACGGTTTTCATTGTTACTTCTCCTTTGCAAATCGGGCATTGTTTTGCATTAGAGTGAACAAACAACCAGCGGTATATACATGGCCAGCAAAATAAGTGACCGCAACAGGTCACAACAGGCTCACTTGCTAAATCCAAACATATGTTACAATCAAAAAAATTACCTTCGCCACCATTTTCATCTGTTTTAAGCAATTCTGGAGGCCTTTCATAACTATCAGCAGCCAATGAGGTGGCACCACCATTTCCTGCCAACCCTGGAGGCGAAATATGCCTCAAAACTGGCGGCAAACTACGGCTAACCGTAGGGGGGTTGGAAACCGATTCCATCACAGAAACATGTAGCAAATCTTCAAAGCTCATGTTATGAGGCTGATCATCTTGGGTAGGATGAACAAAAGATCCCAAATTAAGGTCAAGATTCATTGTGTCCTGTGATGAATGATCAAAACCCATTTATGCAACATTTATTAATTCAGCTCAGTTTTTCAGGATAATAACATCAAAACTTGTTATTTTCAGTCATAAAAATATTAGAATCAATAAATATGTTTTGTAATATGTTTGATCGACTTTACAGAGAATCCAAGGCATGTTTTTATATAGAAATGTTTACAAGAATATTAAATGGATAAATAAAAGCTTTAATTCATAATACATACTGAAGATGAAGGTGATGAGTTTAAAGACTATCTAACATCTCTCACATGTCCCTAAACTAGACATTGACAACAATGTGTGGCTTAGATGAGAGAATGTCGGATCGACGTATGATATATATTGGTCACAATATCATCACCTTCATCATCATTCTTATTCTTTTGCAGATCTTTGCTGCAATTTATACCCGGGTTTCTAAAATTCAGGGTCAGTGTCTGATTTATACAAGTTTTGTTTTTTTTAGTTCAAGATCGGTGTCTGTTTTGTAATCAGGATCGAGCCACAGGTCTAATACCATATAGAAATATTAGGATCAATATACATGTTTTGTATAATGTTTAATCAACTTTGTTCAGAGAAGCAAAGACATCTCTATATACAGAGATGCTAACAGTTTACAGAAGTATTAAAGAATAGATAGAAGCAATAATATATCATTATAAACAAAGAAGATGAAGCTCATGAAATATCTAATATAACACAATAGAGAAAATAAAAAACCCCAAATTCAACTTTTTTGGGCAACAAAACCCTAAATTTTCAATTCGTATTAAACATGACAAACTACATATCCGAATTTCATAGAGAAACAGAATCTATATATTTCCAGATTACGACAACAAGGCAAACTTGTGCATTTTTTTTTAGTACGAAATTACATCATATCGGTTAAAACCCTAACTAATTCAAGTAAAAATCCCCAAATTTTATATCTTAATTTCAAATCACGATATCAAGAAACAGAGCATGAAATCTGCACGCTTGCAATACAAATTAAAGTAAGATTCAATGAACAACAATCAAGATTAGGTGTATAGGTACGCAATCAAGTGACACAACATGAATTAAAGATAAAACCTTAATTAAAGCGTAGTTGCGAGTTTTTCATCGGTTGATGAAACGATCGAGACGGAAATGTTGTACGAATTCTGATGAATTCACCGCCGATGGAATCATCTCCGAGGATCAAAACAATTTCGACTAAGAAAAACGAGAATTTGTGATTAAGAAATACGAGAATTTGTGATTCCGGAGATAACCCCGATTTTTAGTGTTCTAAAGACGGAAGTTTTTGATTCTTGAGTGGATTCATTGGTTTCTTGAGTTCGTTGGGTATGAGCCGTTTGACCGAAACGGCGAAACGTAAGCAGAACGTATCAATCAAAGGGCATTGCGATAAACGATAGAAGTTGCATCTCATTAAAAGACAGAAAAAAAGAAAATGAAAAGAAAGTAGAAAAATTTTGTGTTCCTGATATTATTTAACAAGGAAAAAGAAAGAAAAACAACACATGTCGTACTCCCGAGTTTTATTTAAGGAGGGAAAGTAAGAGAAATGACAGGAAAATTATGCAAAATTACTTAGTTTTCCTTTCTTTCCGATTTGAAAGGGTATAGAAGGAAAGAACTCTATTCTTTTTTTTCCTTTCCTCTTATTTCTGTTTCATTCTTTTCTTTTTTGTTCCCTCCTTTAATAAACTGGGTAACTGAGCGTAAGGTCACAGATTCAAACCTAAGCAGAAAATAGGGTTTACAGATTTATCCGGTTCCTGCTTATCAGATGGGTGGAGGGGTGACGTCTGGGCATGCTCTTGAATATACCCGTTTGGGATTAAATCGGTCGTTTAGCCTGAAGCTGTTCAAAAGAAAAGTAGAACGTATCAACATAATAAATTTTGCATAAAATTCTTGCCAGCGTAAAATTAAAACGTTCAAATCTCGCTTTAAATGCATGTGTCTTAAACCGTTAGAAAAAAAATTATATGAACTTTTTGCCACTAATGACTTCAAATAAAAATTTTACTTACACATGCGTTTCAATCTATTAAAATTATACAACAAATTAATATGTAAATGTGTAACCGAGCTAAAACAAGTTTAAGTTCATTGAGACTTATTTTATTCACATATATTGATACTTTTAGAAGAGTATATTACCTGGATAGTCTTTACACGCTTCACTGTTTCACACATTAAGAGTCCCAAACTTAACTACACATTAGCACGTGACATTAAGTGTGTATGAATGACCGATATACCCTTAGCCAACCTCACTAGGGTCATCTTCACCATCTCCGGTGAGTATGTTTTGTCCAATTTTCATATCTGGTAACCATCTTCGGCCCCCGTCTCCGACCAATCGCCACCATTAGCAATATAATCCGCTCATGGGGCGACTCTCACTAATTCAACATGCAGTGCACTAGTCAAGTGAGCTAGTCCCACGTTGGCATGCTGGAGCAATTAATCGACAAGATTGGCACCAACCAACCACAAGCTCAAAATTCGCTCTCGTTAGTCTCAGTAAGTTGACATTAAAATCTTCAATTTTACACTTAATGAGGACGATGAAGATCAATGTTGACAAGTGACTTAGAAGAACTCCATTATACCAAGGGAGCTAGAACCAGCAACGGAGGCAACTAGGCAAGGGTTAGTTAGGGGGATAGGCCAGCAGTACTCAAGGTCGAATATTAAAACATATTGATTTTAGATAATTTTGCTTAACTTTAAAACAAAATAAGGGCACAAATCTGATTATAAGAGACACAAATCTGATTACAAGGAATACAAAATTGATTACAAAATGACACAATTAGACGTAAACAATGAAAACTGTGTTTCTACTCATAGATTTTATATGAATGAAAACTTCTTATGTAACTTTGAAATTGATTATTTAAGCAATTGTTTTTCTAATTATTTTTGATAAGCTTGTTTTGTGGTTTCAGCTAACATGGCCCGGTTTTTACCTGGACCAGTGGGTTTTTTGTGATTTCAACTAACTCGACCTGATTTTACCGACCTATTTTTTGCCCCTTGGGAAAAAAATTTCTGAATCAACTATAAATGTTTTAGATGAGATAAAATCATTGGCGTATTTATGGGTGAAATATAGTGGGAAAAACAAAAATTTAGTATGGAGTAATTGGTGTAAATTTTCATTTTGAAATCTATGTATTATCTAGCAACTTGCTAGAACTATTTGAAATAAAATAATGTTGGTGGTTCAAAAAAAAAAAAACTTAACTTTAGAAGTTAACATCTATTCAAGTTGAGTTTACCGAACAATGTACAAAACATGAGAAAATTCCCAAAATGTATATTTAAGAAGTTGACAGATGTATATTTAAAAAAGACAAAATTCCCAAAATGTTCCATGTGAATTCAAACTTTTCTAAAATGTCTCATTTGACTTTAATCCCTCAAAATGTGCACACTTTTTATGGGCGCCGCCGCCTATTTATATACGGGCGCCGCCCATAAAATAAACCAATCAAAATAAGCCCGAACCTAGTTTATGGGCGTCCCGCCCGTGAAATTTATGTGTGTCCCGCCCACACATGTTATAGTTTATGGGTGTCCCACCCATGGAGTTTCCACCCGTGACAAAAAAAATTAATTTTATGGTTATGGTTCAGGTTTTATGGACGCCGGCGCCCATAGTGGACACATAGCTTATTTTAATTGGTTTATTTTATGGGCGGCGCCCGTATATACATGGACGGCAGCACCCGTAAATGATGTGGACATTTTGAGAAAAGTTTTGGTCAAAACAGGCATTTTGGGGATTGACTCTTTAAAAAAAGGGAAAATAGGTCATTTGTCATATACGATCGCCCAAGTCATACATATATAGGCGTCACCCGTATACAAGAAAATTAAAAAAAATAAAAAATATTTATGTGCATCATCGACCATGACAACCAGCGCCCGTGACAAATAGGCGTGGACGCCCACGCTTATACAGGTTTAAAGTAAATGGACATTTTGAAGAATTAACTGGTCAAATGGAGTTAAATTATCTCTGATTTGTTTATAAAGGTTAAATTACTTAACTTTTGGAGTTAACATCCATTCTAAGTTGCGTTTACCGACCAGTACGTGTACAAAACATAAAGATAAATGCAATCATCTCTGATTTGTTCAAAATATTTATTTAAAAATAAATAATTTTATTATTATTATTATTATTTAAGATTGGAGAGAAACATGAAATTAAAAATACATCATATAATCTCTTATTTCAATGAATAAGAGATGGTATAATAACACTGAAAAAACATCACTAAATATCATATTTCTTTTCAGTTAATTATTTATTAATATACATGAACTGATTATACCTGATAAAATGGGCGGGTTGGGTAACGGGTCAGAACGGGTTCGCGTTAAGATGAGTGCGGGTCAGAACGAGTTTTAAGCAAAATCAGTTCGGGTCTAAATGGATTGTTCTTAAATAAACATCAATTTAGTTTAACTTAAGATGTGTTATAACTTATAAGTAAACAAATAGTTCATTTAGATAATTTTTAGTGATTTTCTCATCAAATATATTATTAATCATTCTTAAATGTTTGAATCCATTGCATTTACATACTTTTTTGGTTACCCGTCTTGACCTGTATTGTGTTTAAGTGCAACTCATCCCAACTCATTCAATATGATGATGTTACCCATTTCAACCCATCATAGTACAATTGTTTACCCAAACCAACTCATTTCCTTTAACGTAGGTAAAAATTGTCACCTCTAGAACTGATCAATAATATGTAGGAGTTGGGTCACGTTTTATTAAAATAATAATAAAATATATTAACGATACTCTCGTTATATTTGGGAAACAAACTAGTACAATACCATGCATTCTAAATGAATGATAATAAAATATAAAATCCAATTTATATAAAGTATTATAGTTGATTCAAACCGATGTCTGCAACATATTCTTCAAGACTTCTTGTAGTTTTCTTGACTCTAGTTTTCAATCAATTGCGTCTTCAACTTATTCTCCGTTGCAACATGATTAAACGTGTTGATGATTGTGGTTGAGTCACGTATTCAATACGCTTACCTTAAAACAGATTTCGCGCCTCTTATCAAGACGAACACGTCTGTCTCCCAGGGTACAACAACCGAAACAGTTTGTGTACTGCCGAGAATGTCCACACACCCAAGGTATCACCGAATATCTAATATGTTTAGAATTGATAGGAAATATATGAAGTTTGATGGTGGATGAACTAGAGAGAACATATCTGTCATGTTTTACACAACTTGGTTCAAAAATCAAAAAATCAATTAAAAATGAACATCCAACTTCATTATTTATACTCACAATTGCAACTCTTCATTTTTTCTTTGTACCAATGAACCATCACATATTAATATATACTTATGACTATAATTTAAAAGTTATAAACACAATATTAAATAAAATTAATAGATACTTATGACTATAATTTAAAAGTCATAAACACAATATTAAATAAAATTTATTTAAGTAATAAATTTTTATTTAAGAATTTAATTAAAAAAAATTGTGACATATCCCATCAAGTTTCATATTTTATTTTTCATCCACTCAACTTGAGAATCAAAATCTCGTTTATAACTTTAGTAAAAAAAAAACTTATTCTTACTAAATTTCCAACATAATACGCTAAAATTACTAATGGTTATGCACGTCATTTTCTAAAATTGATCGAATACTTCCATTGTTAACTACAAAAGTTGTCGATGGCTGTCGTCTCCTTTCGCTACAAGGAAAGTCACCTGTAGCGACGACAAAAGTCGTCGCAATAGCCCAAAAAAGTCGTCGCTATAGGCTATAGCGACGACATGTGGTCGCTATTCAGTCATCGCTATAGGTTAGTCGCAATAGATCAGGAAAGTCATCGCTACACATGTCGTCGCTATAGTCGTCTCTATAGATTAGGCTATAGCGACGACATGTCGTCACTATAGGTGTCTGACACATTTTCTTTTTTGATTTATTTTTATTATGTTAATTATTTTTAAAAAAAGAAAATTTTTTTCGAAATTACCTATAGCGACGACCTATAGTCGCTATAGATCATGGTCAAAAAGTCCAACATAGAGCTATAGCGACGACATGTCGTCGCTATAGCCCTACAAAAAAAATTCAATTTTTTTTTGTTTTCTGAAATTTCCAGTTTTAAACCTGTTTAATCAACAATAACAGTTTTAACCTGCTGCAAATAAGAGTTTATCAAACATCAAAATACATTCACATTCATGTTTACATCCAAATCTCAAAGTTAACCAAACAACCAAGCATAACAAGTTTAAGTTTGTTTATCAACCAACCAAGCATAACAAAGTTATAAGTGTTTTAAAATCTTCAACTTCATCTATTCATCTTCATCGTCATCTTCATCATCTTCTTCTTCTTCCTCTTGATCTTTTTCTTGATTTGTGTCGAATCTGGGATAGTAGAAGGAGCTAGAGCCTTGGCCTCCTTGCATTGACATCAACTTGTTGATTTGTTGTTGCATCATTTCATTGATGCGTTGTTGCTCCGCCCAGCGAGCATTTGCATCAGCAAGTTGTTGTTGCAGCTCGTTTGCTGCAGGATGGTACATGTGTGGAGGCAGGTCTGGGGTTATACTTTTAACTTTTCTTCCAACGCCCCTTACGTGCCCACGCCGCTCACCCAATGAGCGCTGCAGCACTTCCACTTCATCTACTGGTGTGTCATCACCACCGGATGTGGATTTTGCTTTGTTTAATTCATCACTAATATTCTCCTACATTAAAAACACAAGACAAACATACGTTAAATATTTGACAAAAATCCGTCAGCATAACTGTTGTAAAATGACTACCCAAAATGTATACTAAATGGCAACAAATCCTAATTCACAAACAAGAATTCCCAATTCAATCAACAAATATCTAACAATTCATGTTCACCCATCCTATATATTAAAAGGCAACTTTCAAATAAAGTTTAAATGAGTAAAACATAATACTATTGAACATCTATTACTTACCCAATGTTGCTCGGCTAATTGATTATACCATCCCGAGCTTCCCTTGAAATGCATATCCCTCCAGCCTTCCACATGTTGAGGCGCACCACCCTCCTTGACCTTTAAACAATAACAAATATTATTATTCAGATATCAAATAAAAATTAATACATATTTTGATAACACTAAATTATAACCTCATCATAACGTCTCTGAGCGTATGATTAGGTCCCATGATAACTTCCATACAGCTGTTTTGATCTGTTAGCTGTATTCTTCAAAGATCTGTTTTTATATGTAGAAGTTGTAAACAGCCCATCAATAATATGCACCCACTCTTCTGGGCCCATGCCCTTAGGAGGATTCTGTTTGGCTCTTTCAGTGTTGTCATAGCCTCCTTCTTTGTCAAAGTGCTTCTTTAGCTTTGTTTTCCGGTCTTTGTACCGGTTCGCACAGTCAGCTTGAATCCCAAGCTTGATTCTATCCCAGTATTCAGTATTGTGATATTGGGCCAGATCAAAGTAATTCTATGAAAGTTGATATGATTAGAAAATAACCAAAAATATGAAACCAGTATACAAAAAGTATTAGTAAGTATACTAACATGGAGAATGGTCATAATAGACATCTTGACATCTCCCGGAACCTCCTGCCAGCTCCGATAATGAAATGGTGCATGTCTGTCAACTTCATTGGATATCAACCGAATAAATAGCTGATAATTTTCTCCAACAGCTCTGTATAAGTTGGAGGAGTAATCAAACTCAATTGGAAGTGGTCTACTTCCATTCTTTTGGAATTTATCATACAAGTTCAAGTTCTTTCCAGAAGATCTTCGTTTTGTTGGTTTTGCTACATTAACACATGAAATTAAAAGTTACCAAATTGAATAATATGTTTAAGGATATTTAAAAATATATTATACTAGAAACTTACAAGATTCACAGCTGGTTGGCACCCGATAATGATGCCCATGTGGAGGTTCATCACCTCCGTCACCGCCATGGTAACCTGCAACATCCGCCATTCCTTGGACAAAAGCAAATAAATGTTAACAATTTTAACAAATGCAACAATACAATATTAACAATATCAACAATTTACAAGAAACACAACAATGAAATAGCAAAAAATGTAAACAATTATAACTATCATACATTTATTCAGAATCGTCACTACAATAATGTTTTTCTATTTCATCATCATCATCATCATCATCATCATCATCATCTTCCTCATCTTCATCTTCTTCTTCTTCTTCTTCTTCCTCCTCTTCATCATCGTATTCTACTTCATCATCATCAATGAAAATCTGATCATCCACACCTTCATCTAAAGGTGCCCTCATAGGCAACGGGCCTAAGTCGACTACTAAGTCACAAAAATCTTGAGTTTCTTGCGAGACATTCAACTCATCATTAACAACTAAGTTATAATCAGATGATTGGTTGTCGTGTAATATATCTACTTCATTAGCCCCAATCATACTTGGATGATCCCAAAGTTTACGATGATGAACATTTTCTACAACCCTCCAATTACCGGTTGTTCGAGAAGGATCTTGGAGATAAAACACTTGTTTAGCTTGTGTAGCTAAAATGTATTGTTCGTTAACAAACCACTCACGGCTAATATCAATTGCAATAATATTATTCTTCTTAACAAGGCGTTTACCCGATGTGTTGAACCATTTACAACGAAATACTACAACTGAGTAACTATTTACATAGTTCAACTCTATAATCTCCTCTAGTTGACCATAAAAGTGAGTACCATCTTCTCCTATTGTAACAACACCACTATTCTGAGTAGTGCGACGGACATCACGATTGTGTACCACAAATCTAACACCGTTGACTATACAAGCCGTGTACACATATGCATTCAATGGGCCATGTGCTAATGACTTTAATTCATTTGACAACTCCACGGACAATGATGATGACGACGACGACGATGACATATTTGATTTATATCGAAACCATGAAGAGAATCCTGTTTTTAGATCACGTCCAGGAAATTCAGATTCAAATTCACTATACAATTAACAAACATTATAGATTAGTTTACTAAAGCAACTAATATGAAAATTAACCAATTAAATAAATACGCTTACGATTTGTAGTCTTTAATTTCATCGCAGTTGCTTAATACAAACCATTCCAATGATTTTCTAACATCTTCAGAAAGTGATATTATTTTCTTCTTTGAAATTGGGCGGCATTGTGATGAAAAAACATGAAGATGTCTCTTGGGAATGTCAGCATCTGCGTTTCTATCAGGACGGTTGAATTTGGTTTGCATACCTTCAAGATACATAGAACAGAAGGTCAGTGCTTCATCTGCAACATAGCCCTCTGCTATTGATCCTTCAGGTCTGGCTTTATTTCTAACATATGCCTTTAGCTTCTTCATGTATCTTTCAAAGGGATACATCCATCTCATATACACAGTCCCACCAAGAATAGCCTCTTCAGGCAAATGAATAACTAAATGAACCATTATGTCAAAAAACGCTGGAGGATATATCAACTCCAAATTACATAGTATCTTGATCACATCTTTATGAGCTTTCTCCATGTCTTTCACATCAAGTGACCGTGCACAAATTTTTTGAAACACGGTGCAAAGATCAATTATTGTTGTTGAAACATTTGGGGGCAAACATCCTTGTACACCTATTGGCAACAATCGTTGCATTAAGATGTGATAATCATGAGACTTTAACCCGATTATATTTGAATTATTAGGAAGCACCTTGTTTTTAAAGTTCGAACCAAAACCATCGGGTAGTCTCACTCCCCTAATAAACTTACAAAAACGTTCTCGATCTGTAGGTGTGAAAGAGTAAGGGGCATGTGGTTGGTAAAACTTGTTGTTATTCTTAGTCAGCCAAATATTTTTTCGAATACCCATCTTCTCTAAGTCTTGTCTTGCTTTAGGCGTGTCTTTTGATTTTTCATTCATTAGTGAAGTACCCAACAAACTTTCACACACATTTTTCTCCACGTGCATAACATCAAGATTGTGTTTTAAAATAAGGGAAGACCAATAATCTAACTCAAAGAAGATACTTGTTTTGCTCCAATTCAACTCTGATGCAGCTCGCTTTCTTTTCACACCTCCATGACTTGGATGTTTACCCGGAACACGAATGGGAAGGCCTTGTAATTGTTTTAATATTTTTGCATTACTTAACTGTTTAGGAGGATCTCTGGTCTCCTTTTGGCCATTAAACAACAAATTTTCCCTTAATTTATGATTTTTAGTCAAAAATCGTCTATGACCAACAAAAGCTATCTTGTTAGTTATAGAGCACGAGGGTGTGTCTTCGTTACAAGTAGAACATGCTTTATAACCTTGACCACTCCATCCAGACAAGCTACTACGAGCAGGATAATCATTAATAGTCCACAAAAGAGCCGCACGCATCGTGAATATGGTTTCAGTGTGTGCATCTCTCATTTGCACTCCATCAGTCCACAACGTTTTCAATTCATCCACCAAAGGCCTTAAAAAAACATCAATATCCTTTCCAGGAGATTTAGGGCCAGGAATTAGCAAAGTTAACATGAAAGAAGACTCTTTCATACATAACCAAGGCGGTGTATTGTATGTTGTCAACACCACCGGCCACATACTGTAAGTCTGACTCATGCTACCAAATGGATTAAAGCCATCTGCAGCCAAACCCAAACGAACGTTCCTGGGTTCCTTAGCAAAATTAGGATATCTGTTATCAAATTCTTGCCATGCCTTCCCATCAACCGGATGACGCATCATACCATTTGTTGAGCGTCCGGTATTATGCCATATCATATCTTTCGCGGTGAATCTAGAACTAAACCTTCGTCGAAGACGTGAAGTTAAAGGAAAGTAACGCAATACTTTTTGTGCTACTTTCTTTCCCTTTGTGTTTTTGTCAACCCATCTGCTCTCATTACAAACTGGACAATTTTGCATAAGAGAATTCTCTTTCCAGAATAGAGCGCAATCATTAATGCAAGCATGTATAGACTGATATCCTAAACCATTTTTTCTCAGTTTCTTCTTAGCTTCATAATGGGAGGCTAGAATCTTATTTTCTTTCGGGAATGCAACTCTTAAAAACTCTAAAAGTTGGTCAAAGGAACTATCAGTCCATTTATTAATAACTTTAATATGCATTAATTTTGCCAAAAAGTTTAGGGAAGACATCCAATTACAACTAGGGTATAGCTCGGTATTAAGCTCCTTAAATAATGCGTCAAACTCCGTGTCTAAGCCATCTCCATACTCATTTACATTTTCGTCATATGTATTCTGCTCACCAATGACATCATCAAGTGCATCAAACATCTCATTATTTGTTAGTGGGTGATTATCTGCGTTCGTAGCCCACATTCTTTCAACCTCTTAAGCATTGGAATATTTCTCACCATGATGTACCCATGTTGTATATGACTGTAGAAAACCACGGTCATGTATGTGGGCATAAATTGTAGCCAAATTCTGGAGTGATCGTTTAGAATTTGCACAACTTTTACACGGGCAATACCCTTTACCTTCACCATTGACATGGTTCTTTGCAATCTCCATAAACTTATTAAGACCGTTTAAAAAATCCGGGCATCTCCGGTTTCGTAATGTTATCCAACTTTTATCAACTTCCATGTTAGTTATCAACACATGAACCTAAACTTATGCATACAAATGAAATTCATTCATCACATAAACCTAAACTTGCATATCTAGGTGAAATTTATAAACACATAAAGATAAACATACTTATAAAAAGTCAATGTTACAAATTAAAATGAAACAACACATACAACATACCTAAACATACAAATGAAATTCATTCATCACATAAACCTAAACTTGCATATCTAGATGAAATTTATAAACACATAAAGATAAACATACTTATAAAAAATCAATGTTACAAATTCAAATGAAACAACACATACAACATACCTAAACATACAAATGAAATTCATTCATCACATAAACCTAAACTTGCATATCTAGGTGAAATTTATAAACACATAAATATAAACATACTTATAAAAAGTCAATGTTACAAATTCCAATGAAACAACACATACAACATACCTAAACATATGCATACAAATGAAATTCATTCATCACATAAACCTAAACTTGCATATCTAGATGAAATTTATAAACACATAAAAACAAACATACTTATCAAAACATTAAACTTTTATATAAACATAAACAATAATGAAGCTTTATTAACATACACAATACACAAACATGGCTAAACATATTCAAAAATACTTATAAACATATTCAAAATACATATTGTAAGTTTAATTATATCTCAATTTGAAAAATACACATTACATGAACATAGACTTACACATATACATTAATTCATATCTTAATTTAGCTCAAATCATTTAACTTAATGTTTTCTAACATACACACATAACATAACATAAACATAAATATACAACATACCCAAACAAATGTGTTTCATCAACAAAACTATACTAATATCCCACCATTAACACAAAACATTTCAAAACAATAAAAATACATAAACACATATTAAAATTGAAAATTCAACATACCTATGTCGAATAAGTTCCAAGAAAGCTTCAACACGAAATCAACTTCATATCATCACATACATTACAAAAAAAATATGAAAAAAAATAAGAAAATCTCTTTAAATACGTTAATACAAAAAATATAAAAAATTACACAAAAAAACCATACCTGCGAAAAAATGAGAAGGATCCAACAATCTTCAACAACCAAATCAAACCTACAATCATACAAAACCATAAATCTTTGCAAATCAATGAAAAAACAAAAAAAAATGATAGATTTAACAAAAAAACACATACCTATACAAATGACAAGATTTCAAATGCCCCTTAGCCGTGAAATCGCCTCCAAAGACACTTAAAACCCTAAAATCGCCGTTTAGAAGGTTGAAGAGGAAGAAAATGGAGAAAATCTGCGAAAATGGAGTCTGCGCGTAATTTTGGGTATATAAACCCTATAGCGACGACATGTCGTCGCTATAGGTCAACATCGAAACCGCCGCGCGCATTAATTGCTCTGCGAAAAGTACGTTTGTCTTCTTCCGGCCCTATAGCGACGACATGTCGTCGCAATAGGTAAATTAATTTTTTTTTATTTTTTAACCCTTTTAAATCTGATAAAAAGAAATAAAAAAAATAAAAAATTTAATAAATGTCAGCTATAGCGACGACATTTAGTCGCTATAGAGTTTTCCCAGAACCGCCAATAATTCGGTCAAACGCGCCCTTTTCATCTTTAGCTATAGCGACGACATGTGGTCGCTATAGGTTAAAAAGTCTGAAAAAGTACTTTTAAGCTATAGCGACGACATGTCGTCGCTATAGCCTAATCTATAGGAACGACTTTTAGACGTCGCTATAGCCTTTGCCTCTTTAGCTGCTTATTCTTGTAGTGTTTAGTGTATCCGAGAAAACAGCTAGTGACTCAGCATTCCATTGTTGTGTAAACTAAGTTTTAAAATACAAATTAATCTCATCAATAAACCTTAATTATCCAAATTTATTTAAACACAAAATGGAAATTAATTAGTTGAACACATGCTACAAGTAGGTAACACACATAATCTAGCTTGTACAATAAATAAAGTTATCAATTGTTCGAAGAGCCCATCCCATCAAATACATATTGGATTATTTCTTGTGTTACACTACCAACAAGACCTTCTATTATATGTCCAGCCATGTTATTGGCGAAAGCATTCGGTCTTGTAGATTGCACGGACCGTGAAACAGTTGTAGTCGGTGCAATCCAAGAATTATACGATTGGATGGGTGGTGATGGTGGTGGTATAGCTCGAGAAGTGGTTCTGATGGTGGCACAATTCAAGTGAACATCAAAATCACATGAATCGCACCTATATAGCCATTGGTTCGAGCCAGGTTGCTTACATAAATCACATTTAAATCCATGTGTCTCGTATGGTGGTCTAAAGCAAAGATTGATTGTGTGACCATGAGCCTCATGGTCTATCGACCGTGGCATGGATGCACAAACCACGTGCAAATCAAGTTGACATTCGCGGCAGTGGTATGAAAATCCATTTCCGTGCGACCCACAGGCGTTGCATTTGAAAACGCCTTCTGGATATGCAGGAGAAGATAAAAGAACAAGGTTATGTGATTGATCACTTGTGTGTTTTAAAGTTCTAGGAAGATTTGAACATGTTTTGTGAAGGTAGAAGTTGCACGAACCGCAAGTGTAAAAAAGCGAGCCAGAAACACTCCGGCTACACGCGACACATGCTGTGTTTACGATGACCCAAGCCGGAATATTTTGAAGATTTAAAGGATGTTCGTGACTAAAATGGTGTATGGAGGAATTAATGTGGTGTGTGTTCATTTTTTGGTAGCTTTGTTATGAACTCAATGTACAAAGACTTATATAGACGTTAAATGTGATTCTTTTATTGACGTTAATTTCTAATAAAGTAATAAGTTTTGTATTTTTGTACAAGACAATTGTTTATAATTTCTTATATATTTAAAGGAGAAAATCACTCAAGAAAATCGATCACTCAACTTAAAACATTTTATTTCAAATGAAACTTGAATCTAAGACATTTTGCTATAGAATTCAAGAGGATACGTTTGTAGTGATGAGAGCCGTCTTCTCTTTTATATTTTATGTTTAGTTATTTTTATTATTAGCATTCTTCGGAGCAGCATCTCTATCCCAACTGAGATAGGGGTAAGGTTTGTGTCCATCATTCTTCCCAGACCCTACTGAAAAGTTGGAATATACTAGGTAAGTTTTGTTTTATTATTAGCATGTTTTTTTGATAGAAAATGTTATTTTAATATATGCAAGGAGATACGTTTGGTAATTCTTCATGATCGTTGATTCTTATCAATAAAGAAATTGCTGATGATAAATAATTTAATAATTTTCAAATCTCAATCTTATTTTCTTTGGTGTTTAAATTGATTCGGGTAGTGACATGTTACAATCATATACATATTTAAGGTCTCATCTATAATCATCCTATGAAAGAATTGATTTTTAATTAAAAAGTTATATAGAAAACTCCTTTTTAATAAAAATCACCATCATTTGGTAATGTTTTGGCTTAACGTGATCTTATGTGATTTTTAAAGATGGAGTTTATAGCAAGAAACTTCACGTAGTCTATAGATAATTAGTTTATGTTGTTAATTTCAGCATGGATGAGATTTTATGGTCTGATATTTATCGTATTATTTTTTTTATTGATCTGCTGATTTCATCGTGTATTGTTTGTCATATTCTTTATATTAATCTATTGATTGAAACATATTTTATCGTTTGTGTGTGTCTTATTATATTTGTTGATTTATTAATGCTTATTTTGGTCAATCAAGAAATACTATTAATTTTCAAATGATGTTTTGAGAAAAAAAACAAACAACCATAACATTGATAAAATAACCTAAGATTGGTACGACCGACGTTATTGTTTCATCTCTCGTCTTGGTTTTCCCCTTGGGAAAAATCGACAGCACAATTTAAGAACATCTAAAATTAATATTATTATGAAAGTACAACATTATTTGTATCCTCCAACGCGTATAGTATATTTTTTCTTATAAAAAAATTTTAACTTGTGTTCTTTTACTCACTAAGGTTTGATGTTGGGAGGTCATACCCGAACCGATGGGTATAAACGGGTCCGGTTTTTTAGACAAATTAAAACCGGAACCGGAAAAACCGGAACTAGTTCCACCTGTACCCGGTCAAAACCCGAACTGGAACCGGTCAAAAACCGGAACTGGAACCGGGTATTGACTTTGTTGACCGAAATTGGAACTGATTGGAACCGAAACCGCTTCCAAAAAAACCCGATTTGCGCACCTCTAGTTGTTCATGAACCAAGACGAGCCATGGCTAGCTTTTATAAAAAACGAACTCGTCTAGGTTCGTTTTTTGGCTTTATTTTATAAAAAAAATTAATGAATGAAAGAATGCAAGAACAAAACATCTCAATTAAAAAGAGAAACAACAATGTTATTATGTAGTGTAGAAATTTTATACATTATCATTAAAAAGTACAACTAAAAAAGAGCAAGAACAATTAAAAACATTAACAACAATTAAAAAGAGCAACAATGAAATTTTATAAAAGAAATTTGATTAAGCACATCATATATCACAATATATGTAAACTATATTCGATCATACTCAAATTTATAGTTATTATTGAAATTGACCATATAGTTTTATATTTTGGTGTATTAAAATGTTGCACAAAGCCACAAACGATCTAAGCCTATGACCCAAGCAACGAGCGAGCTACAAGTCGAGCCAGCCCAGGCTCAGGTAGGTTACATAGCGATCCGTCTTGGCTCAACTCGATTACAAGCGAGCTTTATTCGAGCCGAGTTTTTTTCAAACGAGCTCCAAGCAAGATCCAAGTTACGAGTATTTTGAACAACCCTAGGTTACGAGATGTTTTGAGTAGTAATATATAAACCATTATCAACTAAACGTCTCTTTGGTTTAGTATTTGCATCGACATTATCTTTTGTTATTGTTGTAGAAAAGTTATAAAGTGTTACCGTTGGAGATTATTTGACAGTAACAATCAATATATAGTTCCATATAATCAGATGTAAGAGTTTTACCCACGCTGTGAATTTAAAATGACACAAGCTCAATAACTTGAGCATACTAAAATGCAACTATACATCAGGGGTTGGTCGAGTATTTGCGACGAACCAAAAACTGAATTCACAATTTCTGAAAACTAAAACTCAACTGTCATTCGCTTTTATTCAAGTCCGCAGATGATAGTCGAAAGTATGTGCATGAATTTCTGAAGGACTCGTTCCAGGCCTGTAAATAACTACGATTACTTGTAGAACACAAACGTATACATGATCGGTGTAATTTACTTAAATACTTAATTTCTTGTCTGAAAAAAAGTTCAATTTGTTTTAAAGAAATCAAAGTATAAGTTGGTTTCTATTTTGCACATAATCTGAAGTTGGTTGCAAATATAGAAATATTATAGTACCTCTTGTTGATTAGGCCGTAGTGGAACTTTGGTTTTCCAACCTTTATGTCCTCTATATACTACACAAATCAAAAGATAGATCATTCAAGATGCTAAGCCAAAACCAAAAAAAATAAAAAATAAAATAAAAACACAGCAACAAAAACACTTACCAACTTTAAGGTAATAAGCATTGATGAAAAGGAAAGAGATTCATAAGGGATATCTTCATGTGCAAAAAGCTGGCATTCAGATGATTCACGACCCGGTGAAAAGTGCGGTGTCATCAACTTCGCCAAGAATATTAAATAAGACTGCCCCAAAAAAAAATTTACAACCAGATCAAAAGGAATATATGGATTTCCAAATTCTTACCAGCAAAATGTTGTTTATGTGAAAATACCAAATGAACATTATTATATATACATATGATTGTGTTCGATACAGAACCACATTTTATAAATATGTGTGTGTTCGCGCCCATGCGCTCTTGATATATAACCACTTTTCGGTAGAGAGTTTTGTGAAACACATTATGCACTTATATGTAGTGCTTGTTGATTAAGTGGGGGAGAGAAAGGGAGTGCGAGATTCTCACAATTCTCTGCTTAAATCAGTTATGTATTAAACTTTTCTCTATATTATATACTAGGTAAAATCTCATCTATTACACGGGTTGAAAACTAAGATATTATGTACTTTGTAAGAAAACTTGTTTTAAAATTTTTTTTATAAGAAAGCTTAATTTTACAGAAAATTTTTTTTCCTAAAACTACAAATTTAAAATAATTGATTTTTAGAAAATTTTCATATTTTGTAAACTTTGTATAAGTCTGGTTTTTAATAAAAAAAGATTTCACTTTTTATTTATTAAAACTATTTTTTAATGTGAAAAAAGTATATAATATCATTAGTTATTAGATTTAAAATTCTTTAATAAATTAAATATTATATTATAATTATCATTTAATATGAGAGAGAATGACTAAAAAGATTAAAAAATGACATGTGACGATAATTCTTTAAAAACATGACATGTGACAATAGTGGTATAATAAGTTAACATGTGACAAAAATGATAGTTATTTATTATAGTAGTAAGACTCATGATCGATTTTTGACATTACAAGGGAAAAAAAACCTATAAAAATTTTATAAAGACCGAATGTTTTTATTTTGGCGTCTTAGCATGAAGAAATACCACCTTTGGTGTGTTTGGATATGCGTTTTGAAAATGGGTATATGTTACTCACTTACAGCATAATCATAAACTTAAAATCACATGTTCTAGTGTAAGAACATGCGATGTAGGAGATATATTTAGATGTGTTTTTGCTCGGAAGTTGTAATATTAAGATTTTACTGTGTAAAATGATTCTTACAACATGAAGTTGCAATCAATGGGGTCTTAGAGCAAGTGCGGGAGGTGCGACCGCACAGGGCCATTTTTTTAGGGGACCCTAATTTTTAAAAAAAATTTGTATATATTATATATATTAATTTATTATACAACAAACACATATAATTTACATTCCAATTTTTTGAATATATTCAACCCAATTACGAATTTTATAAAAGCTAAAATAAAAACTTTTTCCTTAAACATTTGACCCAATAACTCATTAATTTTAAAATTTAGGTAAAAAAAACAAATTAACTCACTTCATATTTAGTTACAAACTAATTATCACACACGCACACATAGGGGCCCATTTTTAGAATTCACGTAGGGCACCTAATCTCATAGAGACGGCCCTGGTTGCAATAATCATAATCAATTTCCAAACAACTACTTTGTTATGACAAACCATAAAGAAAAAAAGTAAATTACTTGATTATTAAGGAATTTGGTATTACTTGGCCTATAAGAGGGATGTCTAACTGAGCAAAAGGGGAAATAACTCTCACTTTAGCCCCTGCTTCTTCCCATGTTTCCCTAATCGCCCCTTCAGTAGCCGACTCTCCAATCTCCATGTAACCAGCGGGAAGTGTCCTGTGAAGAACTCTTCATAAATTAGGTGTTCAATTTCGACTGATTCGTTTATGAATGAGTTGATTCGAGTTGTGTTTTATCTCTAACCAGTCGAATAGGTAACAAGTTACTTAAAAAAAAAAAAACCTTTAAAAGGAAGTTGGAGAAATTGGTTGAAAGTCATGTGCATTTTCAATGCATAAACCTCCTATACCATTCTATTCGGATATACTAGGTTATTTTGAAGCAACATTATTGTTGTAATCACAATTTCTACACTAACTATATACTCAAAAGAAAAATTAAAAACTATTAGACAAGAAGTGTTTCAGATCAACCTTATCCCTACAAAAAATTACGTGTTTTGACCCGTTACCTGTCAGCCGCCTTTAAGCCTAGGAACACATAAATCTCACCATAATATCATAATATGTGCTTTTAGGATCAAATTTTGGAATTCATGTTTTTACTTTCATTATAAGAAATGCATACCAAAGACCATAAGAAGGTTGGATTTTCCGCTTGCATAGCAAGACTTTGTTATCATGCTCAATTAAGCAACCCACCACCTGAAAGGAACATTTTTTAGATTTTAGACAAGGTATATATATATTTATTTTCAAAATTTCAAATAGATGGCCCATATAGGGTTTTTTTCTCTAAGATCAGGTTTTCATATGATGCAATCCCTACATGAAAGTAGAGACATATTTCAAATGCTGATAAAACATCAAATATTAATCCTAAAGAAAATAACTTTACTTATTTTGGGATGTCATATGTAAATGGTTTATTCAAGCATACCATTTTTGGATTTTCATAGGAAATTTTTCCACAAATGGTGCAAATAGCTCTTTCTTTCTCATCCCCATCTGGTTTCTCATACTTTGTAGGACCCCCACATAACTGACAGAAATTAATTTTACGAGTATTGCCCTGCACGGTGCTACGCTTTATAAACA
Organism: Mikania micrantha; assembly: GCA_009363875.1. Taxonomy (NCBI): domain Eukaryota; kingdom Viridiplantae; phylum Streptophyta; class Magnoliopsida; order Asterales; family Asteraceae; genus Mikania; species Mikania micrantha. The sequence continues at coordinate 30,360,600 of CM018690.1, forward strand.
AGTTGCAAAAGATGGTGAGCATGAAAAAACAAACGGTTGAGAGACATTCAGATCACATTTAACTTAATCTGATCACTAAAGATTAGAACAATTTCTTCTGTCGTACATCCTCGATTAATGCAGTCTTAGATGCTATATTTCAATTCTCGATATTATTTCGATAATAATCCAACTTTACACACTAAAAAAATGCATATTGGACATCTTTCAAACCATTCATTTAAACCAACTATTGTTATGTTATATGTTTGATCTGTTAGACCCATCGTAATGGTCACCCCGCGCGGCCACTGGGGTTCGGTGGGATAGCGGGCACCGGCAAGAACACCGCCCCCTCCCCCGGCAGGAAAGATTTTGTGAGTTCGGCTGGTACCGCTCCGTGTTCTCCCCCCTCTCACACACAGCTTTCTCCTCTCTCACAATGGGAAAGCTTTTCTGGTGGGGTGACCACTGTGGGGTTTTGTGGTTTTCAGTGGGTGATGACGTGGTAGGAAATTTTAATGGAGAGGGATTTTCAGTGGGGTGACTGCTGTGTATAGTCTTAGAGATAAGCACATCCAAGATTGACCGGTTCATAAATATGGGTCGAACTTGCCACATAACCAAGCATTGAAACATACAGATAAACATCACAATACAGTGTTTGGCTTCAAAATTGAGCTCATATGATCATGTCTTCCAATTGTTAAAAAAAATTTACAATTTAGCAAGAAATTTTAAAAAAGGTGGTGGCAAAAATTGTAATTGTTTATTTGATGATTAAACATAGTTTCCCCCAAACAATTTGTAGATCAGCTCTCCCCTAAACATCTGTTTATCCTGAGTTAAAAAAAAAAAAATACCTTACTGATTAGATAATTTGTAGAATCAGATTAAACTTAGTAAATCTAGTGACAATGCTAAATATGATCATTTATATAATTATGATGCATCAAAAACTGTTAAAAATGATGAAAACACAATGCACCCAACCAACATGCCAATCCAAATCATCACACAATTTATGCAACAATAAATCATTGCAATATTCAAGAAATCATTACCCTCAAGATGTTATGAATAGAAGCACTTACAGTTGATCTAAAAGTGGCAGATGAATATGAAAAAGACGTTGTTACATCAGGGTTTGATCTCGATCGAATTGAAGATGCTCGAAATTGACGGAAACAATGAGGCGATTTCAAAAGGGGTGTTCTTGAAGAAATCGAAATCAAAGAAAACCCATAATGATTGCCATGAAGCTTTAATCTGTGGAAAAACAACCCTGAATAGGATCCGAGAAATTGTATGCTTCTGAGCATTCTTCAAACACAATGATGCAAGAAATTGACATTCAACTTGATGAAATCTTGAGGGGGGAGGAAGGCTAGGAAAATAAAGAATCTAATTATTCTGTTGGTATTTTGATTTTGATTTTGATTATGAAGAATCGTTAATCCCCTGATGGCTGATTCTGTTTGATGCAAATTTCCCCAAATCGATCCAGTCGCGGGGAAGTTTTAAAATACGATTTCCATCCAAAATGTTCGCGGTTCAAATAGCGAGCAAGAATGTTCCTCATGGTATGGTTCAATCCTTTGTTTTAAAAACCAGTATTTTAGGTACATCGTATTTGGCTTAAAAATGGTTCAACTGGTTGAACCCGGTTGTACCGAATGGGTCAACCGGACACAATAATCAACCATAGAATTCTATAATTAATACAACTTATACTCAAATAAATTTCTAAAAATTATACAAATTCATCAAAAAACAATTTAAAAGTACTCAAATCCATCCAAAACAATCTAAAAAAACTCAAATTCTAATCATTTTTTTTAAAATAAAAGTGCATAATAGGATTGTGACATTAGCATGTTAAACCAATGTTTTCAGAACCGGACCGGACATCGAACCGGTCTCCTTACCGGTCAGAGGTCGGACCGGTCGGATCGGTTGGACCGGATTTGAGAACCGGATGATTTTTTAAACATTTTATAAATATATATATATATAAATTCAAAAAAAATTAAAAAAAATAAAAAAAAAATAAAAAAACCGGTTCAATCACCGGTCCGACCACCAATTCGCCGGTCCGACCGGCCGGGTCACCCCAAAACGGTTTTGAGCCTAGAACCGGCCCGCTCTTTACCGCGAATCCCGGTCCGACCGGCCGGTCCGGTCCGGGTTTGAAAACACTGTGTTAAACGCATCAAGTTCACGATCGCTTAAATGCAGAAATTTTGTGTTTTTTTGAAACCGGAAATACCGGTAAAACCGGATTAAACCGCCGGCATGATCAATCGAAGGACCTGCATAATACCAGAGGGTTTTGTATCAGGTTAATAAGCGGCAGCCGGTTGAACCGGTCGAATCGGCCTGTTCGAACCGGTTTTTAAAACATTGGTTCAATGAAGGACCTGCATAATACCGGAGGGTTTTGTATGGTTCAATCATAAGTTTGGACGTTTGACCAAAAGCAGAAAACAAAAAAAAATTATTTTATTTTTTGGCATGAGAACCTCAATAATTCACGCAACTCGATAATACAATGCTAACTTGTGAATGTATGGCTGTATTTTCGTCTAATTTACCCTTTTTTAAAAGCAGTCTCTTTTTCTCAAGAGATAAAAGTAATAATTTTTGTTGTTCTAGTTCTCTCATGTATCCATAGGAGGCCCTGAGGAGGGATAACCCCGACCTCCGTCCATGGCTCATTTATCACAAGAGTACAAAAATTTTGAAAATTATTTTTAAATTCTATATATTTACTTATATCTCCAAATACAAAATCGAAAAAACACAAGTTTATAATTCATTAGAGGTTTTTTTATCAGTACGTATGTGACACTTGAATTCTTAGGGCCGCCCCTACGTGTATCATTCTCAAGTAATAAAAATAAATAAACAAAAAACTAAGGCGTATTATAAATGAATATGTGTGAGATGAAATTGATGCACAATGGATGCAAAATGGAATTTGAATGTTTAGATAAAAAATAAAATAAAAATAAAGCATGAAATTTGAATTTTTAAAGTATGTTGAAGCTACTACTGTCCTTGGTATTGAATGCTTTATTTCGTATTGGGCAATTTTTTTTTTCCATTTTTTTAATAAAAGAATTCAAATTGTTGTCCAAGATGGTTTTATTTTCTTTTTTCTTTTTATAAACGAGAAATGCTGTAATAAAATACCTAAAAAATGGCCATCAAAACTAGATAACTGTTTATTATCTTTACACTTGGCTCTTTGGATTATTCTACAAGATTATGTATTTTACAAAAAAAGTTTATTAATTTTTTTTTTCTTTTCACAAACCATTATAAGACATCTATTATAAAGTAGTCATTCCTTATAACTCATTTATCAAAGTCGGTGCTGAATACGTGGCAGATCATAATTCATAATCAAAAATATGGGTATGGATACATGGCAAGTACGGATTCATGGGTATAAATTATTTACTTTAAGCTTCCAACTAATTTCCACAAAATAATGACATTCTTTTGTACACAAAAATCTTGGTTTACTTATCCGATGTGGGAAGTACAAAACGAATAAATTTTCTCTTTTTTAATATGTGAACAATCAAGGCATTCAACTTTATTTCTAAAATAGAATTTGATATCTAATAAGAAACTCTTGCTCACTCTTAGATTTTTACTATGCGTGAAGACTTTGAAAACTTCGAGAAGAAATATTTATGTTAGCCAATCCAGCAACCCTTACTGGCCAACCTGTGAGAGAACAGATAATGTGCTTCCTTTGTTGATTGGCAACAACATTTGAAGACGATGCATGCGCGGCTTCAACCTCTGACAACGTCTTTCGAGTTTCATTCAGCTTTCTAAATGTCGCATTATAAACAACGTTTATTTCTTATTTTGACTCACCATTTCTTCCAGTTTTTGAACTCGGCCTCGCAACCTATGTTTTTTCTTCGTTTTTCTCAGCATAACTGATTCATCACAGTCTCATATGTTTCTTTGAGTATTATCATCATTTTATTAAACTCGGGTTTTAGTCATTACGGCCCGCCGCAAAGCGCGGGTTACATTACTAGTTTTATTTACGAACCAACATTATAACAAATTGTTAAACACATGCACTTTCTTTGATTTTATTCTCTTAAATTTTTAAACTCTAACCATATGCACATATACACATGCATATGTAGACAAAATGCTGGCAATATCTTCTTTATGGAAACAAATCTCAAACTTTTAAAATTCAAATGCATTCAAGTCAATTATATAATTTATATAATAAATAATATAATACTTAAAGCGATGATTAACAAACCTTCCTCATGGCTTATTATGACCAAAGTTCAGTAACAAATGTCCACTAAACCATAATTGACCAATTTCAAATGTTGCCAAAAAAACATAAGAAATTAGTAACTTGTACAATTACAAATGCTAATAAAGTAATAATACATTTAGCAAAAGCCTAAACAATCTATGTTAATTTAGGTATCTTCTGCACAAACTCTCCCGGATCAACTTGAATCCATAATTATTCCTAATTTGGTGCCAATTTGTCACACAAAGATTGATATGCTGCACTGCAGACCTTGAATCTTTCCTCTGCAACAGCCTGTTCATGTACACCATCCAGTTAACATGGTCAAAATGAGAACGGGTCAAACAAATCAACAATCACCATAGTGTTTTAAAATGATTTAAACCTTAAAACCTAATTATTAAAACACACATATATTAACAGCGACAAAGCTTGGCTCGAAATAGGGGGGGCCGGGGTCCAAACTCATAAATCTAGAGGCCCCTCCCTGGCCCTAACTATCCTTCGTCAGTGCATATATATTATTTTAACAGTATAAGCTTTGATAATCTTGTTTTATAGATTTATTATTCATAAAACTAACAACAACTACAAAAAGTGTTTGCATATCAAACCAACCAGGGCAGACATAGCTTATATTTAGAACTCACCTTGGAAGAACCGTTGTGACGATCTGGATGCCATTTCAGTGCACAGGCTCGGTATCTATAAATAAAAAAAAAACGGTTTATAACAAACATTTAAGTTTGAAAATGAAATTGTAATCAGACTTTAAGCAAAATACAGTATTTGTTTGTGATAGCCCAGATTTAAGTTAGTGGTGGTTCGCTACTTTATATATACATAATCTTGTATAATATAATTATGCAAATACAAAACTATTCAGAAATGTACCTAATTTGCCTCTGATTACAATTCTAAACTATGTATATAATGAATCTTTATAATACCATTATAGAAAATATTTAGAAAAGCTTACGCATTTTTAACATCTTCAAGGCTTAAAGGGCCAGAACCACACAAACCAAGGGCAATTCTGTCTTTTCTTAAGTTAGTTTCCACAGTATCTGGCTCATCATTAACATCATCATAATCATCGCTATCATCCTCTTCATCTTCAAACTGTTGTCTCCAATTCCATGAAGCTCGGTTGCTATTATAAGAGTGTGAAGAGCTCCTAGGTGATTCTTCATTTATAAATGACCAAAAGTAGAACCCAGTGTTTGCACCAAAAGCAGACCGAAAGATCGTCTCAACTTCTTCGTTATCATCATAAAACTGAAATCCTTCTGCAGAATTATACAAAAATAAGTCTTATATTGGAACTCATAATCTTCATTTATTTCTATCTACCCAAAAAAAAATTGTTCCAGTAAAAACTCTCATGCTAGTGAACATTTTAACAGAACAATGTGCTAGGACCCGAATGATACCCTTTCTTTTAAATAAAGGAAATACCACAGTTTTTGTTTAGTACTCAATCATAAAATCAAGAATAATTATCACTTATCAGTTTTTCTTAATCCATATACTGTCTTTGCTTATTTTGATTATGAAAAATTCATAAATTGAAACAAACTATACATTTTTATCTTGATTATAAGCTTATAGCTACCAATTTCAATATTAGTTGCAAAATAGTATTTAGTTTATTACTAGTTATTAGCAACCAAGCCCATTTTTCTAGATTATACCAGTATACTCTGATGTGGCACTAATTGATGCTATGTCATCTGCCAGATCAAAAGCCACATCTTTTTAATTTATTTTTTATAATAATTATGAAACGTCACATAAGATGTCTATTAGCATACAAGAATACAGTAAAAATGAAAACTAAGATGCCATGTCAGCAAATTTAAAAAATCTGCGATAAATTGTCATATATAGCGGCTGTTAGCATTAGTTATAAAATTGCAAAAACAGGGTAATAAGATATAACTTGGTTTCTATTTTGACCCTAATGTATAGTTATTTTCAAATATCAAGGAAAATTTTAAAAATTCTTTTCTATTTCGTGTAGTTTGCTGATACAAACCCGGTTCGGGTTTATACCCGAAAGAAGAAAAAAGATGCGGAGGTCACTTTGGATCAGCTAGAGTTGATGTGGGAACAGGTCTTCATCCAGTAAGCTGAAATTCAGGAGATGATGGGCAGTTATTTAGTAGTTATTTCCTTTGTTTTTGTTTATCTAGTATAGTCGAAGTTTTCTGGTTTTTTCATGTGGATTTTTATTATCAAGTTTATGTAATTGGAGATTTTACCCTTCTCGAATTGGGTCAACTATTGTAATCCTCTAAATTTCGGTAATTGAGAATTCATCAATTGGTTCCATTGCCGGGAAAACGATCGACATCATGGTGAACACCCGGAGTGAAGGAAGTGCTACAAACCCCGATCCGGTTGCTGCTCAACTCGCGGCCATTGCTTCTTCGTTCGAGAGCCTTAAAGCTGAGGTTGCTGCACTCAAAGTCCATTCGGAATCGCGAGGGAGAGGACCAGGGGGTGGTCGATTCGAAGATGGTGAATCTTCGGGATATGCTAACCGCCAGTTTCGTCCATACAACAAAATTGATTTCCCTACTTTTAGTGGGGGTGATCCGAGAGGTTGGGTCTTAAAAGCAGAGAAGTATTTTCGTTATTATCAAATCCCAGAAGAAGAACAGGTAGATGTAGCTTCTATGCATCTTGATGGAGACGCGCTTGATTTGTTTTCATGGCTATCAACGGACCAGCCCATCCAATTCTAGGATGAACTCGTTCATGCCTTCCAGCGAAATTTCGGCCCAGCCGAATTCCAAAATCCTGACGAACATCTCTGCAGCATCAAACAAAGTGGTTCCGTACAGGAGTACAGGCAGGAGTTTGCTAAGCGGTCGTCCCGTGTGACTAATTGGCCAGACCACTGCCTTCTTGGCGTTTTTCTAAACGGATTAAAGGAGGAATTAAAAGCAGACGTACGGATACACAAACCCAGAACAGTTTACAAAGCCATGAGTTTGGCTTTGGAATATGAATCCAAGGTCAGCTCTACCCGATCTAGAAAAACACAGACTTGGAATACATCCAAACCACCTCACCCACCTTCAACCAACCAATCCAACACATCCACCCAACCAGTTCCAGCCAACAAACCAACCGCTCCTCGTTTAACCAATACTGAAAAACAAAACCGCTACCTTCGAGGTGAGTGTTTCAGATGTGGGGACAAATATGGGCCCGGGCACCGTTGTAAAGTGGGCACTTTCAAATTGCTGGAGACTGAAAAAGATGAAGCTGAACCAGTGGTCCTGGCCGAGGGGGATCCAGTAGATGGTAATAATGAGATGGCCGAAATAAGCCTCCATGCCATACTTGGCAAATCTCATACGACCACAATGTTGAGGTTTTAATATTGATCGACAGTGGATCAACTTACAATTTCATCTCAGACACTTTGGTTAGAGAGCTGCAGCTTACTACTCAGTTTGTTACTCCCTTTGGGGTTCAAATTGGAAACGGGGACATCATTAGATGCAGCCAAATATGTCGGGATGTCACCCTACAAGACTACAAGTGGCTGATCTGAAATTAACACAGGACTATTACCCCTTTTCTATAGGGGGAGCTGATGCAGTCTTAGGCATCCAATGGTTATCCTCCTTGAATACTATCCAAGCAAATTGGAATGAAATGTTCCTCATTTTTTCCATCGATGGCCGAAAGTACAAACTTCAAGGAGTTTCATCCGGACCCCAAAAGTCAGCCGTGTTCCAGCACCTTGTTCTTGAACCCAAATCCAATATCCCAGTTCCAGACCCAATCCAACCCCTGTTACAAGAATTTACTGCCATTTTCCAAGAACCCACAACCCTACCACCCTTCAGATCTCACTTTCATTCTATACCCTTGCTCCCTAATTCAACACCTCCAAACATTCGCCCTTACCGTTATCCGCATTCTCAAAAGGCTGAAATTGAAAAACAAGTGCAAGAGTTGTTATCAGCTGGCTTCATTCAACCTAGTAATAGTCCATATTCAAGCCCGGTCCTCCTAGTCAAGAAAAAAGACTCCTCATGGAGGCTATGCATTGACTATCGGCTACTGAACAAAATTACCATCCCTGACAAATATCCAATACCCAACATTGATGAGCTACTTGATGAACTTCATGGTTCTCAGGTTTTTTTCTAAATTAGATCTCCGTTCCGGATATTATCAAGTGAGGATGAATGAGGCTGACATCGAAAAAACCGCATTCCGTACCCACTCAGGACATTACGAGTTTTGTGTAATGCCCTTTGGGCTCACCAATGCTCCATCCACATTTCAGTCTATGATGAATGACCTGTTTCGACCTCATCTGAGACAATTTGTGCTAGTGTTTTTCGATGATATATTAGCCTACAGCCCTACAATGAAACTCCATTTGGATCACCTACGGCTGGCTTTAACCCTTCTTCGCCAACATTCCTTTTTTGCCAAGCTATCCAAGTGTTGTTTTGGTCAATCCCAGGTGCTGTTTTTGGGACACGTCGTTACAGGTGATGGAGTACAGGTGACATCGAAAAAACCGCATTCCGTACCCACTCAGGACATTACGAGTTTTGTGTAATGCCCTTTGGGCTCACCAATGCTCCATCCACATTTCAGTCTATGATGAATGACCTGTTTCGACCTCATCTGAGACAATTTGTGCTAGTGTTTTTCGATGATATATTAGCCTACAGCCCTACAATGAAACTCCATTTGGATCACCTACGGCTGGCTTTAACCCTTCTTCGCCAACATTCCTTTTTTGCCAAGCTATCCAAGTGTTGTTTTGGTCAATCCCAGGTGCTGTTTTTGGGACACGTCGTTACAGGTGATGGAGTACAGGTCGACCAAGACAAAATCAGTGCTATTCAATCGTGGCCAATTCCTTCAAATGTCAAAGAAGTAATAGGCTTTTTGGGGCTCACAGGATACTATAGACGCTTCATACGCAACTACGGTATTATTGCTAAACCCCTTATTAATTTAACCAAGAAGGATGGTTTTAGTTGGTCTGATGAGGCTTTACAAGCCTTTATCACTCTTAAGCAGGCCCTCATGTCAGCTCCTATCCTCCACCTTCCCGATTTTACTAAATCATTCACTGTGGAGTGTGATGCTTCTTCAGAGGGTGTAGGTGCGATTTTGACACAAGAGAACCACCCAATTGCTTATTTTAGCAAAGGTTTTTCTCCTTCAAATCGCTTAAAATCAGCCTACGAAAGGGAACTTTTGGCTTTGGTTTTGGCAGTACAAAAATGGCATCATTATTTGATGGGATACCATTTTTTTGTCAAAACTGATCACTACACTCTAACGTTTCTAATGAAACAGAGGGTAACCACTACTGAACAGCAGCGTCTTCTCCTAAAACTAATGCCCTCTGATTTCTCTATTATCCATTGAAAGGGTTCTGAAAATAAGGGGGCTGATGCATTGTCTAGAAGACCTCAATTGTTATCAATTACTCTACCCAGGTGTTTGGATGTTACAGATATTCAAGTAGCCTTGAACAGTGATCCCTATACCTCACAATTAGTTCACAATCTTCAACAAGATCATAAATCTTGTCCTGGTTATTTCTTTACTGATCAGCTCCTATATTACAAAGGTCGACTTGTGGTCCAAAATGTTAAAGGTTTACGGGATAAAGTTTTATTTGAAGCTCACGCCACTCCTTTAGCCGGTCATGGGGGTTTCTTGAAAACCCTAAAAAGGGTGTCTGCTCAGTTCTTTTGGCCCAATCTCAAAAAAGATGTTCGGTTGTTTGTTCAACAGTGCATCACATGCCAGCGTCAAAAGTATGATACACTGTCTCCCGCGGGTTTGTTGCAGCCTCTTCCCATTCCTAATCAAATTTGGGAAGATATCTCTATGGACTTTATCATTGGGCTTCCCGTGTCTAGTCGTATGGACACCATTCTGGTTGTGGTTGATAGATTGAGCAAATATGCTCATTTCCTTGCCTTATCCCATCCATTTACTGCTAAGAGTGTGGCCCTACTGTTTTGTAAAGAAGTGGTCCGCCTCCATGGTTTTCCACGATCGATTGTCTCGGATAGAGACACGGTGTTCTTGAGTCACTTTTGGCAAGAATTATTTCAGTTGAGCCATACTAAGCTCAAGATGAGCACCAGTTACCATCCTCAGACTGATGGCCAAACTGAGGTGGTTAACCATTGCATTGAAGCATATCTCCGCTGTTTTGCTCAAGAACAACCTTCTAAATGGTGTCAATTTCTGGCTTGGGCTGAATTTTCGTATAATACAGGTTATCATACATCAACAGGTACAACCCCATTTTCTGTGGTTTATGGTCGTGAACCACCTAAACTTTATCCGTATGTAATGGGTGAAACTCCCAATGCCGAATTAGAATCACAGTTGCTCAATAGGGATGATATGTTGAGGATATTGAGAGCCAATTTGCAAAAAGCTCAAGATCGTATGAAGGCTCAAGCTGATTTGATGAGGCGGGATATCTCTTTTGAAGTTGGAGATTATGTGTTCCTCAAAATCCAACCTTACCGACAAAGAAGTTTGGCTAAACGTCGCTATGAGAAACTCTCTCCTCGTTTCTTTGGTCCCTATAAGATCAAAAGAAAAGTTGGCAGTGTGGCTTATGAATTGGATCTCCCATCTGATGCTCGCATTCATCCGGTCTTCCATGTTTCCTCGCTTAAACTTGTTCGTGGACCGATTCCAGCTGGGGCTGTACCTACTCTTCCTATTTCGGAAGATTGGGAATATGATCTCCATCCTCACAATGTTCTTTCTTTTCGCTGGGTTACTGAAGCAGGTGTTCGGGTTTTGGAGTTGCTAATCGAATGGAAGAATCGCCCTGTTGAGGAAGCTACTTGGGAATCCTACAACCTTTTGGCTAAGCAATTTCCACAGTTTCGACTTGAGGACAAGTCTAATTTCGGGGAGGGATGTATTGATACAAACCCGGTTCGGGTTTATACCCGAAAGAAGAAAAAGATGCGGAGGTCACTTTGGATCAGCTAGAGTTGATGTGGGAACAGGTCTTCATCCAGTAAGCTGAAATTCAGGAGATGATGGGCGGTTATTTAGTAGTTATTTCCTTTGTTTTTGTTTATCTAGTATAGTCGAAGTTTTCTGGTTTTTTCATGTGGATTTTTATTATCAAGTTTATGTAATTGGAGATCTTACCCTTCTCGAATTGGGTCAACTATTGTAATCCTCTAAATTTCGGTAATTGAGAATTCATCATTTGCCTTCACTAATTGACCTTAAATAACTTAAGTCTAACACAAAAGCATAGAAATTCTTCACTAAATCACTTTTGATAATGGATAGACACGTACTTTCGCGGGCCCTACCCTGGGTACCCTTATTGTTGGCCTTGGTCCCGTTGAATCTTTGGGGCCCACCGTTAAGATTTCTAAACCAAGAGCTTCCATTACTTGAAGATGGCTCAAATTCATCATGATCATGCCATCCCTACATAAAGATATGGAAAAACATCAACAAGAATGTCAACATATGATCATGAAACTTTGTAACAAATATGGTGACAAATTGACAAGGGCCAACTTGGGCCTGATGTATGCATTCTTTTCTATATTATTCCAAGAGGATGTTTCCACAGCTTGCACCCATGATCTTACTTGCCCTTTCAAAATACTGAAAATATCATATATGCCTATTTCATAGCAATATATCAGTTGTTTGTAACAGGCATAAACAAATAAACATTGTTCACTCTGATGATTTATTGTATTAACATGGTTTTCTTAGTTGTTTATTGAATGAAACACAAACAGTTATGTATAACTAATTTGATTTAATTATCTATGAAATAATTTATATGGTATGTTTAGTGTTTTGAAAAAAGGCAAAAAGGAAATAAAATTTAGAACAATGTATATGAAAGTTTAGATAAATTGACCCATATATGTTTGTCATACAAATTTGCCATAATGTAACCAAAATTGACCTCATTTTATGTACAAGTTTTAGAATTCCCATAGTTACAAAACACCCTAGAATCTCATATCTATCATTTGATTTCATATGAGTGGGAAAACCAACCGAGCATTAATATTTTTGCATGTGTTTATGTGATTTACCTGAAAAAGATTTTCTGCAAAAGCATTAATATTCCTCAGCATTTCATGTTTGGCATAAAACTTTCTTTGTCTTCGTGCATTGAAGTTAGGTCTCTGAATACACCACAAAGCATCAATAATCAATTTCAAGATTCAACATTAAAGTTTACTTTATCTCTTTATGAAGCAGAAACAAAAGATAATAATATTTTAATTAACTAGTAACAAAGAAAATACATTAATGAAAGACAAATATGTCCAAAAATTAGAGAAAGATGCAAGAATATGCAGAATTAACTGAATGAAGTAAAACACAGATGCAAAAATGCCCCCACTTGGAAGGTTAGCAAAGAGCCCTGGACGTCAAGCACGAAAACTCATCAATCAGGATAGAAGCCCAATCATGTTTATACCATCATGCTCGAAAATTTTGGAACTCATAATCATGGGAAAAATCATGCCTTTTTAAACAGAAATAGCTCAATTTCTCTTCAAGAATGTAACTGAGAGGAAAAATATTTAGAATAGTGTTGGCATACTACATATTTCAACCATAATTCAAAGAAATCAATGCACAAACAAATCACCAAATCGAACAATCGGTACAGCAAAGCTTAAGCAATCGACTAACTGAAATCTATAAAAGAAAGTGTCGGCTCGAAAATTCTCACCCTTGAGGAACTCCTATAAGAACGTCCAGCCTGCTCAAAATTCAAATGGAAGAAAAGCAGGCAATTAGAACACCAGGTAATTCAGATTTACAACACTAATCAAGATAAAATGAAATTATCAAAATACACAAATTGTTTCATGTAATGTGTATTTCACATTCAATGTTCTTAAGTTCTGTTTGCTTTTACAATTAGAAGTTACATCTTTCATCTCTGTTACATATTACCAAACCATTCATAACTTCTTCACCCCTTTGTTTGATTTTACATATATCCTTCTAACATACCCCAATTTTGACCGAATATGACCCAGATGTGCATGGGTGTCGCCTCAAGGTCCTGAGAATTCACCTGGCGCCTCGTTTGTCCCATTTAAAACCCATCTTGCAAGGCTTTCATTTTCTCTAATCCTACTTATACATCCAAACATTGCTTTTTTTATTTATTTTATTTTTTTGCAATCTTTTTGACCCTCCAAATAACAAAATTACAATCAAAAAACATAGTAATCATTGCAATCGCATGAAATAAAAATTGGGTCACATGAAATTTGTTTGCACATATACAAGAAAAAAAAAAGAAAAGAAACAATCAAAAAGGAAAGAGATGGGGATTGCACTTACAGATTCCCAATGGGTGCGTCGTCGACGATCAAGAACGGGGGTTGAATGAAAGAGAGCGTTTTTGAGATTGAAAGGGGATTTGTTAAAGTTAATTAGGGCTAATTTGGTTGCTTTGTTCATGTCTGCAATTACATGTATGAACAGAAAATGGAGATGAAGAAGAAAGAGGCGAGGGGCAATCGATTGGTACCTCAGTACTACCTCGTAGTAATTCTTTGGAGGAAAAATGGAGAGTAAATTACGTTTTTTGCCGTGTAATTTAAGTTCCGGTTAAGAGAGTAAATAAATGAAACTTAAGAAAAAAATATGTATGTTTGCGCTTATGGTTTCGAACATAAAAATAAAAGATTTGGGAGTATATTATCATTGTTTTAGTTAGTTTAACCTAAAATAAAATATCCGATCAATGCAGCTCATATGTTTTAAACAACTAACGGTATTGGCCTTCAAATCTAGCTATTCTAATGTTTTTAGCCCCCAAACATAACTATGATTAAAGACAAAAACCGTTACTTATTTAAACCATAGAAGTTGAATTATTATATGTTTAAACTGCATATGCTGCATTGATAAAATATTTTATTTTGGTTGAGATAATTAAAATACTTCAATCTAGGTGCCAAAACCGTAAATTACCGAAGATGTTGTGTTCCTTAGTTTCCCTTAAAAGAAAAACAAGAAAAGAAAATGAATGCAAAACTAACCAAATTTGTTTAGTTTTATTTTTCTTCCGATTTGAAAGGCAATGAAATGAAAGTTTTTCATTATTTTTCTTCTCCCTTTCTTTTATTTCATTTTCTTTTGTTTCTTTGTTGTTCTCTCTTTGAAAATTTTGATAACATAGCGTATATCTAACATATTATAACTCAAAAGATAATAACAGTAAAGCCTTTGTAATTTAAACTACTTGAATTATTGCGTGCATTGCGGCGTGTTAATTCGTGTGAAATTTGCATGCTCAAAACAAAAAAAAAACGTAAAATCTTGAAAAGTTTAGTGGCTTATTTAAAGTGAGAGCAATATATTTATTTGATTCTAATCATTTCATGGTCAAAACATATAACCTTTTATCATATACGATTTAACATGTTAAGTTATAGCTGAGGTTAAAAGCGTTGGTTGTTTAAAATTGAAATTTGATATTATATTCATTCAACCAGCTTGATACATGAGAAACTACATTAGAATTTTACAGAATGGATATTTTATAATCCAATTATTTTTAAACAAAACGTTTAAAAAAAGTTTTAAAAATTATATTATTTTTTTAATACCAAACTTTTTACTTAAACGTAATTTTAATCATATTTTATCCATGAATATTATTTTATTTCATTTGATAGAACAGTCAATTTTTGCAACGAATTTTTTTTTCTATTTAAACTTTTATGCCTAAACACGACAAATAAAAATTTCCAGATATAAAACTTTAAAGTGTACTAGGAAAAAATAAATTGCTAACCTGTTTGAATAAACTTTTACAACAAAACAAAACAAAAAAATTTACTACCTAAACTTACGTGATTAAAATGACAAAAAAAAAATGCAAGTTTACTACTCATGAATTTCCTCTTTGATATATAAATATTTAGTGACTTGTATATCATATCTAAAACTAATAAATATACAAAGTATTTTTTGGATTCAAAGGTTACTTTTTGTTACTAAAATTTAAGCCTGTTATGTTGTTACCAACAAGTCACTTTGTTATGGAAACAAAAAGAATGTGGAACTAAAGAAGGCATTTAGATTGTAAGAAGAAAATGAAAAGGATCGGATCATATTCATCCCAAAAACTCATTATTTTGGTGTGTTACATGTCAATCGAATGACGATCTTACAAGCTACTAAAACTCGATTTTGTGGTTGAGTTGGCAAACCCACGCATCGACACCTCATCAATGTTAGTGTTTGTTTGTTGGTCGACGAAAACGACAGCGACGGTGATATCATCATGAACAGCACGTCTACACCCTTTCTCCATCTTTTTCACTTCATCGTACCTCTTCCTCGCTTTCCTCGCAGCTTCATTTATTGCTGATTTTATAAGCCTTCTGGCAATACCCTGGTGTTGTTTTAGCAAAGAAACCAAACCATCATTTACATGTAAAATCAAAACGGGTCATTTTGACCGGTTTGCTTATTATTGGGTCGTTTCATGTTGTGCTTTATCTTAGATGGATAAAATTAAAATAAATATAACTAAAACAAAAATGGGTCATAAGACTTAAAAAAACAAGATTATTAATTAAACCTAGATAAGTTTGGTAATCATAATGAATAGAAGACTTGGACAAAAAGTGTGATGGGTCAAACCCATTTCGACCAGACCCAAGCCAAAATTAATTAATTATACAGATAACATACTAATTACTCGTATAAAAAACTAGATAAAAAGTGTTTCGGATAAACTCATCTACACGTTACCCATGAAAAAATTACTTGATTTTGACCCAATCCGCTTCTAAAAACAAACCTAACGGGTTAATGCCACACAATTAAGCATAAATTATGAACAACTTCAATGTGAAAGAGACGAAAAAACTTACTGATCTGGGGTTATTGTGAACAATCTCAACAACTTGCTGATTTGTCATATGTTCCCATAATCCATCCGATGCAAACACAATAAACTTGTCATCCGGTTTCAATTCTCTGTTGTACAAAGATGGCCCGTTTCCTAAAACAGGTCGCCTTATAGGCTCACGAAGGTGGAACCGTGGGAAAGATGAGTCAAGAGCAAATTCTGGTTTCTTCAAGTATGCATCTCCTATGGTTCTTGAAACCTGAAACCACATGCCAACTAAGATGATATATTTAAAACAGTAAAACACTATAGAACAACTGTAAAGACAGGTAAAATGGGCAGATGAGAGGAATTGTGTAACTACAAATGGCCATGTTATGACTAAGATTTACTAGGTATACTTGTTGTCAAATGGGTTGTCTTTCAATATAAAAACTCAATAGGTTAACCGGTCAACACCCTTTTAAAAAAGTTATGAATAATTAATGTATTACATAAGATTTTATAAAAACTATACGGGATAACAAGGACATCCCTAGTGCTTGACTTAACTCACACTATGCGCAAGGTCTCGGGAGAGGCCGAATCGCTTATGTGCAACCTTAACCTACATATTTGTGTAAGAGGCTGTTTCATGAGGCTTGAACCTACAGTCTCAAGGTCACAAAGCAACAACCTTACCAATTGCTCCAAGACCCTTCCTCAAGATAATCAATAGAGACAAAGCAACAACCTTACCAATTGCTCCAAGACCCTTCCTCAAGATAATCAATAGAGTAAATGGAGATCACCCAAAACATTCAAAATTAATCCTAATGAAAATGCCCTGAATTTCTTTAAAAGCACTGATGAGTTGTAAAGTAGTTTCAATATGTGCTTGACCTGAGGTACTACCACACATATTATCTTAAACTAAATAGTAAAAATAATGACTATTTTTTTAATAAATGAAATTAGTAGGTTTTAAACATTTGAAAACTTTTTGGGCGTCCTTAACTTTGTTTAGTTAATGGCTCATTTGAACTTTGATTTTTTAACTATGTTTAAAAATTTTATTATTTTGATGTGTTGGAGATAAAATACAACCAAAATCAGCATATTTTTAGTCAAACGGGCCAAGAATGCAAACTCTAACAATTTAATAAATATTTAACGAGTTGAATACAAAACCTGAATAATGCCTTTGATTCGCCACACGCCTTGTTTCATAACAACAATATGTGGATCATCCGGATGATCTTGCTTGAGCTCTTGTCTAATTTCATCCATACATGCGTTATGATCTTTGGTTATTTGTTCTGCTACGATTTTATTTGACCTGTGCCTATTTAAACGCCCAATAACAGCTCTAGAATCACCCATGTTTGCTACATATAACGTGCCTTCTGATATTATCCCTGCTAAACAACATGAACCAACTGCTGCCATTAACGGCTTTATCCCACAACTCCTACGGACCAAAGACAAGAATCCATCTTCTGTAGCAGAGACAGCATTTTTAAGGGTTTCTGATGATATTGATCCTCTTTCTCTAACAATACCTATAAATAAAACAGGTTGAATCTTAGAGCAGATTCTTAAAACAGCATCTTTAACTTAAGGCCATGTTTTTGCTACAAATATTAGAGCAGGATCTTAATTTTTACCATATATTTGCAGATTTCAAGTTCATATAATACTCTATACTTTCACTTTGTCATGTTTTAATGTGCTTGTATATTTGAGTCATTAAAAATTGCTTTTTCTATCCATTTTTGGTCATTGTATGATATTTTAATGATAACCAATGAGAAAAAAAAAACCATCTTTAGTGAATCTCATGCAAAAAAAGTACTACTAAAACGGGACAACATTGAAATGATGTAGTGATTTATGTAAAGAAAAGCCATATTTTATCAATCAAGAATACAATCAGTAACGACATTAATCTACAAGTTTTAAGAAAGAACATGGTATGAAAGTACAATTTATCAACAATGCAACATGTCGGGAAAGTAGTCGATCCAGTTTTAAAGATTTTTAGATCAAATCACGAGCGGTTAGAAACGGTTATTTATCATTGAAAACAAAAGCCAAACAGTTTAACATTCAAATCAAGCCAAACCAAACCAAACTATCACTAACATTGTGACTTAGGTTTGGTTTTACAATTTTGTTTTATAACAAAAAACAACGGATGGATGACTGTATAAAAGACGCCTTGGATATTGGCTCTAGCAGTACCAACCAACTACAAATCTACAAGAGGTTAATTTGCATAATAAATGGCACAAGCCTAGTTGTAAGCCCAACTCCAAAATTTAGGATTAGAAATTTATAGCCTAGTTCTCACGGTTTGGTTTAATTTGGTTTATCAGCCCAGTTTGAAAACCAAAGTACCAAACCATTTATACGGTTTGAAAATGTTGAAGCCGGCTGACCGAAAACTTTTAGTAAACCGGTCGCGAACCCAAACTGATAACCGGCCTAGATGGTTTCATGGTTATGGTTTATAACTGAACAATCAACCTACCAAAAAGCAGGCAGTCCCATGAACTAAAATCAAGATTAATGTGATCAGAAAGCAGGATTTGAAAGTGAAAAAAGGAAAAAAGAAGACTCACGAATGAGATGAGAAAAAAAATGATCACAAACGTAGCGTGAGGCTTCTGGACCACCGTGTCCATCATAAACACCAACAAACGTGGCATTTTGACCTATTTCCACCTGGCTGTAATCTTCAAGAACCTCGTTGGCCTGTACAATTGCAAATGAGAATTCACCAAATGCATGTTTTTCCAGATCTTTATACCAAATCAGTGGATCATTGTCATCATCCAAGCTGTCATCCTTGTTGTCATCCTTGTTCATTCTTGGTGTCTTCTTTGCTGACGCTAACTTTCCCACCCAAGAAAACATCCTTCATTTCCCTCTTAATCACCACCCTGTAGACATTTCACAGAAAACAATGGGAGATTAACAAAAACATGATATTATAATATGGATCACGTAGCACATACAATATAGCAGAGAACCACATTAAAGAAGAGAACTATGACAACCACACCATACTCCTTGTGTTGGCGATTAGGCAATCGGCTACCCTATGTATTCAGCTAAATCAGACGGTGCCACTGCTGATGATTTCTCAAACTAACATTGGTTCAATATTGAATCCTTATAGTATTAACATTTAACATAATCAATCTTGACTTGTTATGATCGAATTATACAGGTAAACATGATAAAATATAGGGAAAATTAACAAGTAGATCATATGTTAATATGGGGCGTGTTAATTAAAGAACTGCAAGAATCATATAATATACTTGTATGACTTATTTAGTAAGAGACATAAAGATGATGAAGGAGACGGTTACATAATCGCATTGTATATTACTGTGACTACAAGTGTTTATACGGGTTCCGTTCTGGTTCTTGCAGTTCTCTTCTTAAAGTTGATTATATATATTGAATGTATCATTATAATACAATTAGATCTTGACAAATTAGGATCACTAATATAGTGAACTATGACAAAACAAAGGGTTTCTTCTTGATCACGAGAAAAAATTAACAGAAGTTAACCTAACAAAGTAATCCAGAGTTTGGGAAAGTAATATGCAATTCATAATTTGGGCAACTAATCCCGAATTCAAGGATTCGCTGCTAAATAGGGGATTAAATCGATGATATAATGCATATTCTGAAATTGTGATTCTAAAGATTTAGATAATTGCAAGAATCAATGCCATTGAAACAGTAAAAAACCCTATAATATATATATGCAAAAGATCGAGAAGGCAAAAAAACCCGGCAAATTCAGGTTTCAAAATAAAAAAAAAATAAAAAAACAGTCAATTAATAAATCCAAGTTGGAAGAGTATAATATTGATAGAGATTTGTAAAAAAATCAAACAAGATTCATGGTTGCAGTCGCAGATTGTGCGTGCTTCTGTGTGTGTGTGTGAGAGAGAGAGAGAGAGTACTTGCAGAGAAAGCAGTTCAATCCGCTACGTACGATTTCTCTAATCTTCTGTAGTTTCACAAAATTTGATCTGAAATTGTGTATGCAAACAGTATAAACAGCCACAAAAACCGCCAAGAAGAAATCTGAGTTCGCCGGAGAATTGTGAGACCGATAACCGGAGCAAAATCGAGAGGTAGATACAGAACGAGATTTGTTCTGTGTGCTTGAATGTGGTGTGTGAAAAGATGACAGGAGAGATGACTGGTGGTGACGTTAGGCGTTTCACGGCCGAGGCCGTCGGTGAGCGCAGGAACGGTGAATAAACCGTCGCCGGAGAATGAGGGAAGAAACAAAAAACCCACTATTTAAAAGGGTCGTTTACGTATACTTAAGGCCTGATGGATACATGATTTGACAAGTTTAGACTCGTGTCGGTTATTTTTTTAGTTCACAAAATAGCTCTCAATTCAAATTTATAGCGTATAATCGTATATCCATCATTTTAAAACCAATTGTGCGCTCAAAAAAGGGCGGCGCGTTGGCGACGTGGAGGAAGCCCGTCGAAGAAACGAGATGGAGAGGAAGAAGGAAGAGACACACGTCTAGGGTTTGCACAATTGCACGTACAAACGTGCAGTGCATTTGGGATTTTTGTGTGGTAATATCAAAAGTATAACAATTTAATTTATACTATCAAATGAAAAAGTATTACATTTGAGCCAGCTTGTATTGTAACAAACATTACGTTGAAACATAGCCCAATTTGAAAACGGACACTAAATAATGGAACCTAAAAATTTATGAGTGAAAAAGTTTTGACTGTTGGAGGATTAGAGGTCGTTTATAGTAACTTGTTACCAACATTTCAGATTAAGTATAAAAGTGAAACATATGAATTTTTTTTTTTTAGAAGAGGAGGGTGTTAGATTACATCTTATTAAGTTTGGGAATTAAAGTTCTAAAATTTTAAGAGGAAAATGGTTAGAATTTCTCTTAATAGAGAGATTGAATTATATTAAGGAAAAAAAACAAAAGAAAATACTAAAGTACAACTTATTAAGTTTGGGACTAAATACAATCTAAAAAAAATAAAGATTAGAAATATCCAGGATTCAAAAAAATGTTAAATACACCCAAGTAAGTTTGAGAATTAAACATTTAAAATTTTGAAAGTTGTACAATTAGAAGTAATAAGAATGAAGTTGTATAAAAGAAAAAAAAAACAAAATATAAAGAGAATTTTAACTAATATTAAAAATTTGAGATCAAATAAGGAAAACTTATATATATTACAAAGTGGATTGTAAGCAAAACCAAACACAAACCTAAACTTTAGGTTTTTTAGAAAACTTAAACTAAACTTGTCGGTTTATATTTGTGTTCGGTTATTCTGGTTTGGACTTTTCAGTTTTTGAGTTTTGTGTCGGTTTTTTCGGTTTCATGCTCACCCCTGGCTTGTGTGTATAAATTGAACTAATTCAAGTACTCGGGATAAGTTTCACTTGGAATGGCTCTAATATGAGAAATTCAATATTTTGAATAACAAATAACTAACATTATGCTTGAAACACCATCACAAAGCTCATTTTTAGAAACAATTTATAAGGTATTTTAAATAACAATGACTCAAAAAAAGTTGTTTGGAGTTAGTTTCTAATAACCGTTTTTAAAACTACACATTTTTTCCTCTCGTTTGATTTAAACCTTTCACATTTTATACCTATCAATACCCTTTGTTCATTCTAGTAAGTAGTACCATGTCACCAATTTCTCCTCATTGTCGTCTTTGATTATGTCTCCGCAACTGCAATCTTGTGTCACTGTTCACAACTGTTACACAAAATGCTTAGGGTTCGTGTCCCAATCCTCATTTTCAAAATATCCGAAACTCGAAAAAATTTGAAATCTGAATCGTATCCGAAACCCGAAAAAACCTTATCCGAAATCTATTTTGGGTTTTTCGGGTCGGATAATATTATTTTAGATTCGGGTCGGGTTTCGGATATGCAAAAACTAGTTTTTTTCGAGTCGGATATCCGAATAACCCGAAAAAAACAGGTTTATTCGGGTTGTTCGGTTTATTCGGATGCATGAATTCGGGTTTTTCGGGTCTGATAATATACTTTGGATTTCGGGTCGGGTCGACTTTTGGATAGACCAAAAAAATTCAGACCCGGAAAACCCGAATAACTCATTATCCGACCCAACAAACACCCCTATTCGCCATAGGATGCCTGCGGTGTGATATGGGCGGTTTTGTAAAAATTTCTGAACTAAATCACTAATTGTGGTTTCATAAAATGAAAAACCAAACCGATCATGTAAGTTAAGTAAACAAAACCGACTGGCATTGACGGTTTTACGGTTTCCTTTTTATGGTTTCACGGTTTTATAAAAAACAATAATTCATTTCAAATTCACATTTCAAAATCAAAAACCGTAATCTAAAATTAAACAATTATCAAAATAAGGAAACTACTTCAAAAAGAGTGATGATATGTTAGACAAAATAATGATTTATTACAATTATAAATAATAAACTTAGGACGGTTAACGTATAAATGAAATTAACGTGCTAAACGTAGGAAGCAACAGGAACGCGCCATGTGTCATCTTAGTAAGAGGCATTATTGTCCATATAAAATTATCGACCGCGCTTCATAAAATTACAAACTGACATTTAACACTCATAATCAAGGACCACGAGGATAATCACGAACCAATAATTACAGACCGTATTTTAACACACATAATCAAGGACAAAATGTATAATCACGGACCACGTTGTATGAAAATCATAGATCATCATTTAACATGCATGATCAAAGGACTAACTGTATAATCACGTACCAAACATTAAAATCAAGGACCATGTAAAATAATTTTAAAAAAACTATGGCAATATTATACTCAAAATAAAGATAATAAAATTTTCAATTTTATGGTGTAGGTTTTTTTTTAAATAATAAACGTTTAAAATTTTATTCGATTTTCAAAAAATGGTATAACTTGATTTACTCACAAAAAAAGTCAACAAATATAGGCAGTTTCTTTTTTGTCATTTTTAATATAATTCATTCAAGTTTAATCAAAAAGTGATGACTAATAGATCTTATGTAACCTTTAGCATTTTTGTATAATAATTTCAAATTGTAATTGTTTCAAATTTTCAAATAATAATATTAAATTAAATAAATAAAAATTTATAAATAGAATTAAATAATAAATAGTTATTATTCAACCGATTTAATTAGATAACAAGCTATTAATGTTCAAATGTTTCAATTGATTAATATTAAGTAACCGATGGAATTAAGGAGGAGAAATACTAAATGAGATCCTAAATCAATGCTACTAAGAGATACAATTTTAGAAATGAAAATGGATGGTCTCAATTTCGTACAAACCAACTTCGAACAATTTCTTAGACAATCCCACTTGTTTATTGTTTTGGTCTCTTCTTCTTAGTCGGTGTACGAACCAACACAACACCACCACTTTTCAACATCGGACAAACTACCTTCGCCACCATCATCCTCGTTTGTGTACTACCAAGACTATCATGGGTAGTCCCATTTCGATTCCGATTCAAGGTAACAAATCCATAACTTGAACTAGTTTATTGTATTAATCATTTCAAACGAAATTCGTGTTGAACCGGGATTATGTAAACATGCACGTTAGTCGTTTCGGTGAACTTTGCAGCTCCGTCGCACGCCGGTTACGCATAGCGCATTGTCTTGGTTGTTTATTGTTTCCGAAACCATGCACCATCTGTTGCACCCACCAACGAACCGTCGATATTACTTTCGATTTTGTTTCAAGGTAATGGTACACAATTTCTATTATAATGAGATTGTAAATCTATAAATTAAATGGTCACCGAAACTTGTTGGGATATGGCTTTGTTTAAGAAACAAATATGTGAAAGAAGAAACCAATAATGATATGGTAAATAAATTAGAAAACGAATCAACTGGTTTTGTTTTGTTTTGTTTTTATAGAATTTTAAAATAAATCTTAAAATTCTATTTTTTTTATATTTTGTAAAAATTTATAAAATCTCAGTAAATATTTTAAGGATTTTTGTTATTTAGATATTATAAATAATTATATAAAAATTATTTAAACTTCATTCAAATTAACAAAAACTTATATATAAATGCTACTAGAAATTCATTCTAGATATATATTTTTAAAAAGAATCGTAAATTATTACTATAAACTATTTTATTTAATAATAACTTAAGAAAATTAAAACTTATATATTATTCTTTTGGAATATTATTATAAAACTTGGGAATGTTTTTATAAGATTATGTAATATATTATTATCAAATCTATAAACACACCTTTATGGAATCACCTTATCATAATTATAGTATATTTTAGTTAAACTGTTTAAATAAATTATTATTAATTATTCTCTGCAAACTAATATATTATTACAAAAATAAATAAAAATAGAATATTTTAGATAAATGTTCTAAAAGTTATTTATAAATTCATTTTGATTATTCAAACGAATAATTTCCAAATTCAAATTATATTACATAGTTATTTAAGAATCTGTCTTAAAAACTTGTAATAATATTTTATTTATGTATAATATTATCAAGATTATAAATTCTAAAATATTAATAATTACAAATATTAGATTAATATTTTGAGTTTATTAATCTCAAGCTATTAACTCATAATCAAAATAATAATTATAATAACATTCAAACATTCTAATTGTGGTTCATGAAAAACTAAGTATTCTTCATATTCATATAGACGTTAGGGTGACGTGTGATTTTCCTACTTCACAAACTCTATAAAGATATTTTTGGATAGCTATGCAGATTGTGAGTTTTCTTATACTCCCTTTTTACATTTTTGTAATCTTTGGGATGTTGCACATGCCATATCAAACAATGGTATTCTAGAGTCAAAAACAAATACTATGATGCAATTCTATAGTTTAAGTTAGAATTAGATTTGAATGTTATGTGTTAGTTATTTGTTTGTATATCTATGTGTTATTATTATTGGATTATCATATACAATATATTAGTACTAGTAGCCTTTAATTAACATGACTTATGTCATTGTTTAATATTAAAGGTGAAATTGCCAAAAACTATTAGTATTACTAGTAACATTTCTTTAGTGACTTTGTGTCATTATGATAGAAAGGTGAAATTGTCAAAATCTATTTATCACACATTGTGTAACATATACATATTTAGATCAATTCTTATTAGACTATTGTTGCATCTTATTTCTATTATACATATATCAAACTGTATGAGAATCTCACCAACTATGCAAATAGTTGATCAAAACTCTATTTTACATGTGTAACAGGTTAGTGGCTTGGATGAAGACATACTTAAGCTATTTGGACCTAGTTAATAAAATAAACAAAGTTATTTATTTTGGTTTGTTTGGAATTGTAATTGTTGGATTATGTTTGGTTGTTTGGATTATCTTGGATGCTTGAATGAATGTTATGTTGACTTTAAATTGGATTATTAACTATTGAAACTTATAAAGTTGCGAGTACTCGGCCTAGGCGGGGAGTACTCGGATGCGGTAAATGATAAAACAATAATTTTTAAAAAATTATATATATATATATCAAATATCATATGTTTACTAGTATATATAACATATAAAGTGATATATCAATAGAAATGAAATATATATAGGAAAAATCAAACAATAATTGGTGAAAAACAATGAAAATCAGGGAAAAACAAGGAAAATCGGTAAAAAACAGTGAAAAACCGAGTTGGCCCGAGTTTGACCGATTTGGTCCAAGTTGGGCCGAGTTTTTTTGGCCGAGTTGGTCCGAGCAGGTCCGAGTTTGACCGATTCCGAGTTGGTTGGCCGAGTTGGAGAAAATCGGTTCGGCCAAGGGCCGAGTTCTGAGATCTATACGGCTCGGTTTGGGTTTTAACAATAAAAAATGGGACCGGTTATTCACACACCCCTCTTTTTTAATTCAACACCCTCACACACCCCTCTTTTTTAATTCAAACAAAGACATTATAGCTTAGCGGTATCTTAGCGGTATCTTGATGGTAGGATAAGGCTTAAGAATCAAATGGTCCCGAGCTTGAATCCTACAAGGGGTTTTCCCAAAGTATTGAGTTTACTCCAAAATTGGTGACTTGATGGTGGATAAGATCGGGTGGTAGGTGGCACAATGATACTCCAATATCCATCAATGATCCAAAGGTAAGGTGAACCCATAAAGATTTTTAAGAGCGAATCCTTAATATAATTTTCACAGCAATTTGCCAGCTTGATTGAGGTAAATGATCTTGGTTAGAGAAATCTCGATAATCAATGCTTAGATTTCTATATTATCGTGTTAAAATTATTTTCCGGTCATATAAACTTAGCAAGAAAAATGGTAGTTATTAGTGGTTAAACCATTAGGTCAAGTTAATTTTGTTCATATAAACTTGACTCCTGCTTGATCTATAACTCATAAATCTTAAGCAAATGTGCACTCTGTATCTCCGAACTCCTTAATGACGATGTTTTCTAATTTTAATCATTGACTTAATATATCGCACTGTTATTACATGATGAACATTACAAGATCCGAACCACCAACCCGATCCGAAAATTTTTATGCCTGACTCTATTTAATTGAAACGTCTGAAAATAGTGAACTCACTGAAAAAAAAATCTTGGATATGCCACTGGTGAAATTTATATAAGAACTAAAGAAGTATATGTTTTAAAGTACGAGAACAACATGCGATTGTTAGCAAATTTTTATCGGTAAGTGAGATAGTTTGAAAGATACACAAGTTTTATAAAAAGATGGTGAATAATTTACGCATGGATTGTTATAGGTTATTTTATTTTATGATTGTGAGATTTGATGAGTATAAAAATAAGATAATGTATAAGACGTGTTAAAATATAATTCATAGGGATTCATATTTACTTTGAAAAACAAATGCAAGATTAAATGGCCAAGTATTTGGGGACTATCTCGTATTAATGTTTAATTATCTTTATTTCAATGCATGATTAATTTGGTTTTGACAAGGTTACTATTTTTTTATGTGTGATTATTTGATATGATGTATGAATATTTTAATACAAATATGTGATTGCTTTTCAAGTAAAGTTTAAAATACAAAATAGGTTCTTAATTCGTACAAAAGATATAAAGTGTGCTTGAAATTATAACCTAAAAAGAATTATCATTTGTTTGATAATCATCACATATGAATGAAAATATTAATGAGGCTAGAATTATCACACAGGACGGAAACATGTATAGTACATGGCCAAAAATGTTTGATTAGATTTAATCTCTTTTAATATCCTTCGTATAATTGAAGAAAATTTGATACTGCTTGTAATTTTGGTAACTGTTGTGGACAGCTGAAATGACCTCTACAAGGAAGAGAACATCTGACGACAGGTGGTAATGTTGGAGACATGTAAAAGAGTTCAGGACAACCGGTAATAACCGCTTAGTAATTGCCTAATTAAACGAATTCAAACGGTTATGATTTGATCACAGTAAATCTAAACGGCTAGATTCGATTAATTAAGCAATTGATTCCTCTGGTGTTAATATATATATATATAGGGAAGGGTATAAAAAATAACCCTCATCTTTTGTTACAACTACATAACCAATTTCAACCAATCATAAATTTACACATAAGCTTTTCATTAAAATATTAAAAAGGGCATCCTAGTCATTTTACCATTATAAGTTTTCCCCCCCATCTTTTTTAAACATTAATAACTTTTTTATAATATATTATTTTTTAAAAAAATTGCACCATTATATTCGTCTCATTTTTCTCTTTAATTCCGTTATAGTCTCGACTAATTTTTTTTACTTTTTTTAGATGCCCTATATTTACATCATTGTAACGAGCTTAAATATAACAAATTTAATTGAAACTTTTTTAAAAATGATAAATTACAGTGACGTAATTTACATTGACGTAATTTATCGTGATGTAATTCACATTGACGTAAAATTTGGTTTCGGTTTTTTCGGTTAATTTGGTTCCAGTTCGGTTTTTTCGGTTAATTCGGTTTCGATTCGGTTTTTTTTGGCTTTTTGCTCATCCCTAATTTGTAACGAGCCTAAATACAACAAATTAGTTTGAATTGTTTTCGAACAATGATAAATTACATCACTATAATTATCATTGTTAGACGAAAAAAAATCAAAATAATGTGTTATATTACATCACTGTAATTTATCATTGTAATTATCATTGTTAGAGAAAAAGTAAAATAATGTGTTATATTAATTACATCACTGTAATTTATCATTGTTAGAAAAAAATTTAAAATAATGTGTTATATTTATGCTCGTTATATCGATGTTAATAATGGGCAATGAAAAAAAAATTAAAAAAACTAGTCAACATTATAACGGGAATTAAAGAGAAAATTACATCACTGTAAATAATGTGTTACGTCACCGTTAATTATGTCATTGTAAATTACTTCATTTTGTGTTACATTACTGTAATTTACCATTGTTAGAAAAAATTTCTAATTAATTTGCTATCGTTAAACTCGTTACAATGATGTAAATACATGACATCAAAACAAAAAAAAAACAGTCGAGACTATAACGAAATTAAAGAGAAAAATGAGACGAGTATAATGGTGCAATTTTTTTAAAAAAATAATATAGTATAAAAAAGTTATGAATGTTTAAAAAAAAAAGGGGTAAACTTTATATAAATAACAAATGTCCTAAATGACCTTCATACTAAAGACAAAGGAATTGACACGTGGCACGATCCTATACATTTACCTTTTTCAAGTAACCATTGGATGATGGTTAATGGGTTGTAACAAAAGATGAGGGTTATCAAAAATTCCATGCCCTATATATATATATATATAGGAGGATGTTCAAATGAGAACCAATATAAGTTAAGAACTAAAAGAACAATTTCTAGCCACAAATTTGAAGGGTATAAAAGTAACTTCTCCAATTTTCAAGGGAAATTACTTTTACACCCTTCAAAACTTGTGGCTATAAATGTGGTTCTTTTAGTTTTTTGATATTTAATGGTTCTTAATAGAATAAGTCCCTATATATATATATATATATATATATATATATAACTAGCATAGAAACCCGTGTATTACACGGGTTGAATAGTTAGAAAACATCAAAGTTTTAAATTTATACACAATTGTTATCATTTGAATAAATTAAATGATAAATAAATTGAACTAAAATTGAGTTTTATATCATAAATCTCTTTATTTCCCTCTTAAAACTTGACCCAATATATTTTGTTATATGAATCCTAAAAATTCTCTTTATTTCCCGCCTAAAAATCCTTTAAAACTTCTTTTGACCATATTTTAAGATCCATCTAACAAAATATTTTAAGGTCCATATAACAAAATATATTGAGTCAAATTTTAGGCGGGAAAATAAAAAATTATGGTGGTCTAAGAAAATGACAAGTGTCTCATAGTTATACCCCTTTATTAGTTTAGATAAGAGATTTCATCGTTACATTTATTATCACACAAGTATTAGTCTTTCTGACATGATAATTTCACATAACATTCATTTATACAATACCAGACCATTTTCCCCTTGCTCTCTCAGGCAAATACATTAAAAGCGTTGGATTAGTTGGTTAATTAGGTATCATAAGCCGGTGGTCTTATTGGAAGCAGACTCTTTATTCCTACGGGGTAGAGGTAAGGTCGTCTACATCATACCCTCCTCAGACCCTACATTAGCTTTGCTGATAATGAGATATACTAAGTACGACGACGACGGTGATGATCTCTCAGGCAAATACAGCTTGTCTACAACATCTGACCATGGGTTGGGCCCAAGGATACATAGTCCTCTCACTAAATCAATGCTCCTACTACGTACAATCGTACAACTATCATTAGAGAACGACATTAACACACCACGGGTCACGGGCCATGACATGTCTCTAAACATTTAACTTGTCCTGTTTTCGAGTAGACCCGATCCATAAACATATAGCTCGTCACAATGTTACTGCCTATTTTTCGTTTAAAAGACACTTGCAAACCTCTTTTAAATGCCAAGCGTCGAAATAGACGAAACAATGGTGAATTATGCAAGTAGAAGTTATAACATGTTAGTTGTGTGTATGAAGGCAACACTAAAATCTTATCTTGTTATCATAAGCAATGTTTTCATAAACGTAATGACATTTTACTAGTTATTGGTCGGAATGGTTGGAGCGGATATAAGAACCGAATAACATAATAAATATATAAAATTCTAAAAAATTATATAATTATAATTTATAAACACATTTAGAAAAACGTAATTAATGTTTAAAAAAACATAATCATGTTAAAAAATACATGGTTTGATTTAATTATTTTTTAATTCTTTGGATTTTAGTGAATAAAAACCTAAATCTATCCCTACCGGTTTCGTTTGAGGGCAGTTCATGTGACTAGTTTTTGTCATAAAAGCTTAAGACTAAAGAGTAAGTTTCATATGGTTGTAGCTCATCAAGAAGGTACTTGAAGTGGATAGGTGGGCAGTTAATTAAGATAGTGAATAATAATTTTTTAGATGAAATGAGGGTATCACACATCTTAGATGGATTAAGCTAATTAAATGAAAATTACAATATTTGCATTTTTTTTAGAAAATAATTGGTAATAAGAGTTCTTAAAGACATATAATAATAAATAAAGAATTTTTAAGGATACATGTAATTTTTCTCTTGATTTGTTTTGATGTCTTGGTCTATTTACAACTTTCTTTTTGACTTTCTACATTGATGTTGGTACTAAGTAATTATATACTACTTGATAAGTTGGTTCGATATGATAATAGACTTTTATATAAATAGAGTGAAATATTTATAAGCAATCTCGTTACAATTAAAAAAAATAGTAAATTAAAGTTTAGCCCATGTGATTTAAATGTATTAATTATTTCAAACCAAAATATAATCTTCTAATATTGCAACCCTGTGGTTTAAAAGTATTAACTATTTCAAACCAAAATATAATCTTCTAATATTGCAGCCCTATGTTTAAAAACTAACGGTTTTTGCCTCTAACCATGGTTAGGTTTAGGGTCAAAACCGTTAGAATAGTTAAGTTTGGGGCCAAAACCGTTAGTTGTTTAAACTACGAGAACTGCATTGATAAAGGATTATGTTTTGGGTTAAAAGAATAAAAACACTTACAACATAGGGGCAAAAACCGTAATTTACTCATTAAAAGAAAGGATTTTAAAAAACCTAAATGTCCTTTTGAAAATTATATTTGGCAGTTGACACGTAAACTACATGAAGGGCTTCACATGCAAATCTGAGGAAAGTCAAGGGGGGTGTAATGAGGCAGATAGATGTTCCTTTCCAAAACTTTGGAGCGACTATTCTCAAGCGATCCATGAACTGCCATGCTTTTAGTTTTAGTTGACCTAAACATTATCTTATATACGACTCGTATTACGCTGCAACCTGTCACATCTGCGGTGTTCAAATTTTTAAAAAAAACTTTGATGCGATTTTATTTCTCTATCTATATATCAATTATTTAACTTGGCGTGAGATTCTGTAAACTTACTCTTATACAATGAATATGCCATATTTTTTAGAATATCTTATGGAGAACTTACTTCACTTGAAAGAGAATTTTGAGAAATTCTTTCAAAGTTGCATGAAAATAATTATATATAGTGAAATGTTAGTTTTTAAAAATACTTATATATGACGTATTAATGTATTTCAAATTCTAATAGTTATAATATTTTGCAGTATGTTTAGCCTGGACTCACAAACATTTGGCTTGATAGTTTTAGGAAATACAAATGATAGAAGAGTTGTCGATCCATGATCTCATGTTGTTAGCTTAATAATTAAAGGATCATATGATATGATCAGTATAACGCTGGTGTTTACTATTGTTAAGTTTTTATTATTTCTTTCCATTATAATTTTTTAAAAGTAATATTTATAACTTTTCTTTTATTAACGAATATAATTCGTTACACAAGATTATTAAATTAACATTCGAAAACAAAAAAGTATGTTTCTGAGAATAAATGTAAAACAAATTAAAATAATTTATTTATTAGAACAAAATAATAATTTATTTACTATTGGGTTTTTATTTTGTTAAACTTTAATATTTCTAAGCCGTTTTTGTATAGGTTGATGATGATAGGAAGAATATACCTTCCTTTTTGGGTCTCTAAGGTTTTGTTTAGTAGCAGTGTGCCAAGTCTCTGTTACATGGTCTGTAATTCCATTGGTGTTTTTATATACTTTGTCGGGTAAATGTCTTGTCGCTTCAAATTCTGCTTTTAAGAAGGTGTAGCATGACTCCATAAAAAAAATAAAAATAAAAAAATTATAAAAAATCAACAATGTAATGAAAGACATAATTTAAATCGTGCTTGAACTTAGAGAAGCTCAATATATCTTGTTTCCATAAATTTTGATTTTTCAAACCAAAAGCTCATATATAAACATCATCAAAAAGTTCCAGTCACATTGCTTTTGCGTTAATAAGTGAATTTTATTAGGGGTGTTCAATTTTCAAATCGAATTCCAAAAACTTGAATTTTGATTCGAGAAATCACCAACTCGAAATTTGGAAGTTTTAATCATTTAATGTTGTAAATGTTTAAATTTTTTATATAAAGTTAAAAATTTCTAACTAAATTTGAACGAATTCGGGTATGAATTCGAATGGAATACAATTTAAAATATAATATTGATTGAATTTCAAATTCAAATTGGTTTTTTTAATTTATTTTCAATTCGAATCCTCTTCAAAAATTTATAAATTCAAAATTATTCTATTTGAATTATTCAAGTTATTAGAACTTGATTCATTAAGCACCCCTAAATTTGTTAGGTGCAAATTGTGAGTTTTTTGTACTTTTATAAATCATGCATATAAGTTTTTCGGTTGTCTCTGAAAGCTTACCTTATATTACCTTAAAACAAAATTACATAGAAATATTCATCAAGTTTACCTATCAATGATGCAAAATCAATGTATTGAAAACCGGACCGGCTGAACCGGGGACCGGTGAGTGAACCGTTCCGGTTAGGGGTTCTGGGCCGTTTTGGGTGAACCGGCCGGTCGAACCGGTTGTCGGACCGGAAAACCGGTGGTTGAACCGTTTTTTTTTATTTTTATTTTTTTTAAATTTTATATATATATATATTTATAAACTGTTTATAAAATCAACCGGTCCGACCGATCCGACCGGTCGGATATCTGACCAGTAAGGAGACCGGTTCGACGTCCGGTCCGGTTCTGATAACATTGTGCAAAAATACTATAATTTGTTTTCTTAAAAGGGATAATATCAAATATCCCCTTATTAAACATCAAAATTACATATATCTCCAATGTTAAACTAAAATTACAAATATCCTCATGTTTCAAAATTGACACTTAGTAAGAAGAAATATGTAAATTATTTTTTAGTTATTTCATTAAGGCTAAAATAAGAAATATATAATTTGTTTTTTAATGAAATGAATAAATTTGTAATATATTTGATTTAGAAAGGAGAAATATGTAATTTAGTTTTATGATTGGGTAAATATGTAATAAATGGTTTTAAAAAGGAGATACATGTAATTGACCCAGAATTTTTAAAATATAGTCCAAAAATTACTTGTGTTTGTTTAAAACTAGGGGGTATACCGCGCGTTGCGGCGGGTATTCCGTCACGAATCTGCATATTAAAACACAAATATGTGGTGTCACTCTGATGTAAAAGCACTAAAAAGGTAGCCATTGTAGACGTGTTTACTTGGCCGATATGAATATTCGATTATGATATATAGAGGTAGCATCATGGGCTTTAAAATGCATTAAACCAATTACAACGACTGTCCATTTGTCTAAAACCAATAAATTAAGCATTATTCTTACGGAATATGAACCCAAATAGAAGCGCATATTGTTAGATTATAAAATCAAACCACGAAAAAAAACTTTACATTTTATAGTTATTATTATTATTTGAATATATACTCGATAATGTACGGACACGTTATAAATTTGTGAATAACATACAAAATTTATGTAATCGTTTGGGTTCGAAATTTATATAAACATTCCTGAAGTAGTTGCGATCAAGAAAACTAAATAAAAGTAAAAAAGAAAATACGTAATGAAAGTAAAAAGAAAATGTTGATCGATTTGAGTTATTTTTTCTTATGTATACATAAATCAAGGACAGAAGAAAACAAAATAAAAATAAAACTTGTTTAGAAAAAAAAAAAGCATGAAGAACGTTTCGAACCTTCGTCAATGTTGTATTAGTAGAACTCTATATTGTTTTTTGTTTTTTCCTTCCTTTATACAGTTTCTTTCACTACATATACTGAAGGGTAAAAATGGTAATATTATTTCTTTGCTGAGTGTATAGAAGGGTATGAATACGTAATGAAAGTAAAAAGAAAACGTTGATCGATTTGAGTTAATTTTTCTTATGTATACATAAATAAAGGACAGAAGAAAACAAAATAAAAATATAACTTGTTTAGAAAAAAAAAAAAAGCATGAAGAACGATTCGAACCTTCGTCAATGTTGTATTAGTAGAACTCTATATTGTTTTTTGTTTTTTCCTTCCTTTATACAGTTTCTTTCACTACATATACTGAAGGGTAAAAATGGTAATATTATTTCTTTGCTGAGTGTATAGAAGGGTATGAATACGTAATGAAAGTAAAAAGAAAACGTTGATCGATTTGAGTTAATTTTTCTTATGTATACATAAATAAAGGACAGAAGAAAACAAAATAAAAATAAAACTTGTTTACAAAAAAAAAAGCATGAAGAACGATTCGAACCTTTGTCAATGTTGTATTAGTAGAACTCTATATTGTTTTTTGTTTTTTCCTTCCTTTATACAGTTTCTTTCACTACATATGCTGAAGGGTAAAAATGGTAATATTATTTCTTTGCTGAGTGTATAG
Organism: Mikania micrantha; assembly: GCA_009363875.1. Classification (NCBI taxonomy): domain Eukaryota; kingdom Viridiplantae; phylum Streptophyta; class Magnoliopsida; order Asterales; family Asteraceae; genus Mikania; species Mikania micrantha. Next base: position 30,395,712 of record CM018690.1, read on the forward strand.
AAGGGTATGAGTGGTATTTTACTGATTTTTAATTAATATATTATGACTCCTGGTGGTGGTTGGCGCCTGATGGAGTCGTGTCTTTGTTATTGACAGATATGCGTGGGGTGACAAGGGGAGTATATTAGAAAGAGAGAGAAGAAAAGGAAAACATTTGACTACTTAAGGGCCCTGTAACTTGTATGGCTGTATGTATTGTATGGAGGCCCAATTTAACTTGTAAAACTAAGTTGTTAGATCCATGTAAATATATGACCCAAACTAAAGACCGAATTTAAAGAGCCAAACTCAACTAGTTTTATACACGACCGATAGCCGGGTACTTTGTTATAATATTTTTGTTAATTAATTAATTAATTTTTTCAATTTTAACTTTTAACCGTAGTTCAATTTCATTTATGTCCATTTTATCCCCAGACATGTGACATGTGTCAGAACATGAGATATGTGTTGATGATCCGTAGGTAACCGGAAAACCGTCAGAAACCGTTGAAAAATGCCACATAATTGATGTAACCGTCTAATTTAAAGGGTCATGATTTAATCTTGATGAATTCCAATGGATGAGAATCCATTTGGAGTCGGTTGAGTTCACCGGCGTCCATATATATATATAATAACATGATCAATTTTTCCCCCATATTACGTATATTGCGTAATAATAGGCCATACTTCGTCTATTTCATATCGAAAACGAGTAATTTACCGATATAGGTTTCATAAATTATCCATATGGTCCCGAACTTTAAACATTTGTTACACATATATTTATTATATCAATAAATTATTCTGATATAATTGACCAAATTACCCTTACATAAAAACTGCATGTGTTACAAATGAAAAAGTTTGAGACCATATGTGTAATTTATGAATTGTAGAGACTAAAAGTGAAATACTAGCAAAGTATAGAAACTATCTCGGTAATTTACTATATAAAAAACCAAGTCAAATACAACTTTTTGACAAGTCAAATACAACTTTTATCAAAGTCATACAACATAACAGTATAACTCACTAATCAAAATGAAGAAAAATCGTATCGATATATAATAATCCTATAAATAAGATGATAAGCATGATCGCTACGTTTTCCTAGCACATAAAACTAAAGTAAAATCAATAAAGATATTTTAGATATACGCAAAAGGACTTGTTTTGTATATGTAAAAAGATATGTTTATCTTGTATTAATTATTTAATTTCATAATTTTAATCCAAATTTTGTGAAAGCAAAGAAAGAAGAAGAGAAACTAATCTAAAACTAAAAAAATAAGCCCCTTGAAGGTTAAAACAAGGTAATCTAGAAACACAATTGTTCAAGTACAAGACTTATTACAATCTCATATCCATCTTAAACGACACAACAAAAACAAAACCAAAGACAGCCTAAATAACACCAAAAGGTCGAATCATATCTTGTTACGGTACCAGTAAACACCATCCTTAATCTCCTCGTCTTTTTCCACATAAATGCACTCCTTCGTTTCCCTATACATCGCCTTAAAAATGGAAGTCCGGTCAACTTGATAATAGTCTCCAAGAATCGGCTTAATCGCCTTTGTGGCTTCCACAGCGTGATAATGAGGCATTGTTGAGAACAAATGGTGAGTCACGTGTGTGTCGGTTATGTGATGAAACACTTTGTTTAATATCCCGTAGTCACGATCAACGGTGGCTAGAGCCCCACGGAGCCAGTCCCATTCGGTTGAGTCGTAGTGAGGTAATGACGGGTGGGTGTGTTGCAAGAAAGTGATCAGGACTAGGAACCCGTTGACCACAAGCAATGGTACACCATACATGGTTAAGACCCATGTGACCCCTTTTGTCATTGCAAGACGGAAGAGCAAGTACCACATGGTTAAAATCCCGGCATCAGAGATAAATATTTGGGCCCGTTCGCGGTTAGAGTAGATCGGGCTATTCGGGTCGTAATGGCACGCAAACCGGTCATAGTAACGGCCCGAAACGTTGAATGCGAGGTATAAAGGCCAGCCGAGGGTTAGGGTAACGAGTAGGGTGAAAATTCGGCCAGGTGGGTTGTTTAGGTATTTAACGAACGACTGGAGACCAGATTTTCGCTTAGGGACGAAAACTTCATCGTGCTCCAATGAGCCGGTGTTGGAGTGGTGGCGGCGATGACTGTATTTCCACGAGAAGTAGGGTACGAGGAGGGCGGAGTGTAGGACAAGGCCCACGGTGTCATCGAGCCATTGGTAGTCACTAAAGGCATGATGACCGCACTCGTGTGCTATGACCCATACGCCGGTTAGGATGCAACCTTGAAAGGCCCAGTAAACGGGCCACGCCACGTAGGCAAGTGGGTAAGGGAGAAGCGGGATGTAATTGTTGCCGATGTAGTACAAAATAGATGCGATTAAAAGGTCAAAGACCACATACGAGAATGAATGGATGACGGATCGATTGAAACAATGGGGCGGAATGGCTTTTTTTACGTCTCCCACCGTAAATGAAGGTTTTTGATACGGCACCCGGTGGAATGGGTTTGGGTCAGGTTTCTTTTCACCGGTGATGGGGTTCGACATTCGACCGCCGGCACCCATGATTCAGTGACCTGCAAAAATAAGTGGAGATTATGAGATGGAAGTTACAAAGTATCAAGAAATGATATTTGTGAGGGATTAATTTATAATTAATCAAAGCTTCTGTTAGGTTTGAAGAAATACAAAAGGGACCGTTTGGTAAGGAAAAGGACGTGCCATGATAAGCTGATTAGGCAGAGACATGTGCTTATTTAGAAATTGACAAGCAGATTTCAGAAGCCTACTTGGAACCCCGACCGGCCACTAGGTAGTATACGGTGGGCCGGTTTTAAAAGCCAAACAGCCAGGTTGGTTGGATACTTGGATTGATCTCACGAGTCGGTTTAGCGATAAGTTTTGGCCGGTTTTACAGTCTTTTTTCTTTGGAATATTTATATTTAGAAAAAATAAATAATAAATAGGATTATATATATGTGCGTATGCCATATAGATATAATAAAATTTAAACATATGATTTGATGAGTGTGACTGGTTTCAAGTTTTTATACAAATTGTTTTGTTTTTTTAATAAATCTTTTAACCTGTAAATATCAGATAAGTAGTTTAGTTAAGTATCAATAATAATAATAATAATATATTTTTTATATACTATAATAAATAAAAAATTATACAGACATGACATGCTCAATTGGTATCTTAAATTTGCTTTCTTGCTTCTCTTTTCTTAATAGTAATAATTTTATTTAATTTGGTAAACAATAATATTACATTATAAGTTATATTTTTTGTAGTCTTATTGAATATTTTTTAAAAATACATGATATAATATTTAAAATAAATAATATCAAAATTTATTTATTTATTGTGTAATATATAAGTTTATAATCTAGTTCTAATAATATAAAAGGTTATTGGGATTCTGGTTATTTTAAATGGGAAAACCGGTCTAAAAGAATAAAATAAGAATAGCTGCATACAAGAAGATATTTGTTTATAGTATCTAGCATCTACAACGCATATATAACTAAATACGAATAAAATAATTAAATAAGCAGCGTATAAATAATTAAAATTAGTAAATGGGGTAGACTCATCACGAACAATTAATCATATAAAATAAAACCGGGCCTGAATCTATGAATATATGTCTTCATTTATAACATATAAAATAGTTTGGCATCCGTGACAGTTTAAGAACAGTAGAAGACAAACAACATCAATGCGTATTCAGACAGAAACTAAACATTTATTAATTATAATAAGTTTTTTTTTTAAACGGCGAAATAGTTTTCCATCAAGTGACGTGTTGGTAAACATCAATTACGAAAAATCCACATGCTTTGCGTGCTTGAAAGAAAAACACTCTATCTCCCGTTTTGGCCATTAAGTGTTTTGAGTAACCAATGAAACATTGTCTCAATAGTACCTCAGGATTCTTTCAAATGGGAGATCATGGGTTCAAAAACCCTCCTGCAGTGAAATAGAGGTGTGAGGGGGTCAGGAGATTTTCCTAGTGAGGTTTCCTCCTGAGTGGTTGCGGTGGCTTATGGGAGGTCCAGGTAACTAGACCTTAGTAACATGGCCTGAAAACAGTGGATTCACATGAATGAGACCTTCGCCGTTCAAAAAAGAAGTGTTTTGAGTAAAAGTTTTTTATAATACGTTTATATTCGTTGAAATGGATACCGAGTAACGAGTGTATTGGATGTCCTTAAAAACAACTTTTTGTTTAAAAATAGTAAATATTTATTTTTATCGGATTTGTATACTTTTTTGTCTTTTTCTATAACTTTAAATACCAAAAAAATAAAATACAACATTAAAAGACACAAATAAAATTCAGAAAAAACAAATCTAATATAAAAAATAAGTGTTTTTTTTATTATTCTGAACTTCTCACAATTTCTACTTAAAATTAGTAGCACATAACGTGTCTATGTTATTTAAGATTTTTATTTGAATTTCTTATAAATAAACAGCTGGGAAAAAACAATAATGTAAACGTAATTCATTTAAACACGTCAAATCTGTTTTAAGTTTAAACATGAATTCGCAACTTGCTTCAACATTAGCTATTAATGATGTGAAGTATATGTCCAAATCAGAGTAAACTAAGAAATTTATACCACAACAATAGGATTTTATTCAACGGAAACGATATAGTCATATGCGAAATAATAGTGGGTAGGTAAAGATATAAAATATATAATATTTACTTGAGAAATAAAGTAATAAAAAGACAAAGTTAGGTTAGGTGCATGTCGCCGATGTATTCAGATATTATTTTACTTGAGAAATATGTGTATTTTAACCTAAGTTGTATTTTAATACGAAAACAACATGTGCATGCGGCGGATGGCTGATCTACGAGAACCAGAAAAAGACAAAACACAAACTAAAAGCCAAATCATACAGGTTGTGAATAAAATTAAAGTTAGTTATAAAATATATATAAAATGCATTTCCCCTTTGGTAAAGTTAAATCTTTACTTCTGGCATAACGTGACATTGATTTCCATCACAAGGTTCAAGTATCATATTTAATTTGGAAAATGTTCAACCTTGAAAGTCCGAAAGAAAAAAATGTCCCAAGAAGTTGCAAGTGAGCTTTAAGTAAAAATTTAGGTATCAATTATTGATTTAAAAAAGGGTATTGAGTGAACAAGCCTCACATAGTCAAATCAAATCCATACAACTATAAAAGTTTGTAACTAGTGAATTCTCGTCTATTTTAATATAAAGCATTTCAAGTAAAAAAGAAAAATTATACGAGTATCTATGTTTGCTGATAAAATGTGTGTGTGTGTGTATATATGTGTGTGTAAATCCAGTAATAAAATTAAAAAAACAAAACAAAACACGTGACAACATGAAAATGACCCTTTTGGTTCATCATAAATCTCTCTTGTACAAAAGCGACCTACTTTTTTTAAGAAACAAACTAGACAAGTAAAAAGCATATTCGTCATGATAAATCACGTAAATATAAAATAAAAAGATTATTAGATTTATTGTTGACGTTAATGGATGACACGGGAATAAAAAACGATTACATTAATTAAATAATTACGAGAATTTAATGATTATTTTATTTTTGAACGGCAAGTGTTAAGACTTAAGATTGATAATGACGAATAAATATACTACTGATTGCTTTTATAATTTCAATAAAAAGAAAAAAAATTCCCCGAGAGAAAAGCTAATTAAAAAGAGTAAAGTTACACGAAAATGGAATTAAACTATTCCATTGAATTGTCATTAACTCAATAGTCATCAAATTTAACGTTCGCAACACAAAGCTAGAACAGATTTAACACAAACGATAGGGATTTTAAGTATTCACACCAGAATCATCAGATCCTAAAAGCTCAAATCACATTCTACCTAAAGTCAACGTTGGAGACTAACCATCATTAAAAATTAGACCTTAAATATAACGAATTCAATCACAAATCAGAGAATCACAACATTCAGATTGAAAATTTTCACATAAAACGATATAAATATTACATATACCGTATAGAGCTAAAATGATCTATAGAGTATAACAACTTTTAAACAAAATCAGATCATAATCGGTGAATACGATAAAAAACCACGGCTTCAGATTTAAAATCCATAAATGCAGGGAATACGTGCTTGTATATTGTATGTATAGATTTCAAAACATTCAAATACAATAAGTCCATATCGGCTGATAAACATATAACGCACAGAGCTAAAACATCAGATCTACGGACTATAACAAATTTCAGCTATAATCGGACCACAACAAATAGATTAAAAAATTAAAAAAATAAAAATTTAGGATTTAAATTTTGCAAATGCATGAAGACGTGCTTATATGCATATATATTTCTAAACCGAAATTCAAAGTTTCGCATCATAAACATACGAACATTCAACGTATATAGCAAAAACTTCAGATCTACTGTATATATGAGTTTTTATACTAATATCAGACCTTGAATCGAAGATTACGATCAAAAATCACCACATTCGAACTCAAATTTTTGCAAATACAAAATACGATCGTATATTCGTATATATTGCAATTTTGCATATGAATAACACTGATCAAAGAAGATGATGATCACCTGAAAGATGTTTTTAGCGATGAGGCTCGGCTTTCTACGGGTAGATCGGAATAGCGAAACGGCCGTCGTCGTTGTGAGTTGCCGGCCTATTCCATTGCAGGCGGAAGCAGTCCGGTATTTAAGCTTTAGCGAATAGGTTTCTTCGTCTCAATATGTGTGCTTACAATTGGAGTACGGTCCACCACCGGGCCCACACAATCGGTGCATTATCATATTAAATATTCCGACTCGTATGTGTTAAACAAAATCAATATTAATAATTAAAATTAAAATTAATTAACATTTTTTAGTATATGGTAATATGGTATATGATAATCATAACGCTCAGTTCCCGAGTTTATTAAAGAAAAGAACATAAATGAAAAGAAGATAAAAGAAATGAAAAAAAAAATGAAAATAAAAAAATGGAGCTCTTTCCTTCCATTTCCTTCCAAATCGAAAGGAAAGAAACACTAAGTAATTTTGTCTACTTTTCTATCTACTTCCCTTCCTTTCTCTCTTTAATGAAACTCATAAACACAAAATGTTTCTTCTTTCTTTTAATTTCTTTTTTTTTCTTTTCTTAAATAAACTCAGGAACAGAGCGTAAAAGTGGTCATGATAATTTTTTACGCATACGTATTAATACGATACGAAGCTAACAAGTTTAGTCGTGTTAATAAGTATTTTGCTACAAACAGGTCAACATGATAAAAATCTTCAAATCGTATTTAAAAGGTTAAATACATGTTAACATATTAACGATTTGTTTAAACGAACTAATTTGTTAACAACATGTAGCAATCTGTTTACAGATCTTAGCTATTTGTTTTAAGTTAACGTCATTTTTAAAATTGTTTAAACGTATGTTAACATGTTTTTATTTTGAATTTAAATTTTTTTCAAATGAATATTTGTTGTTTTTCGTGTTTCTAAACAGTTTTATCTTGTAACACGTTTTTAAATAAATTTGATTTTATGTTTAAAAAAATGACACATTAAGTTATCTTGTCTTGTTCGTTTCTAACACATATTGTTTTCATGTATCATCGTGACATGTAGGGCCGTACCCATTAATGTTATGTATATGATCCGATTTCGACCGACATTCAAGAAATTTTGTTTCTGACCCCCATAAAAATTTGACAAACCAGATAAAACCTAATTTAAAATTATTATAAAGACAACAATAATAAGATAATACTCAAAAAGTGCAATATGCCCGCATGTAAATATAACGAAAATCAAGTAGTAATTAATAATTTAATTAAATATCTAATCAGTTATAGCCTACTTTAAAAAATAATAAGACTCAATTTGTATATTAAGTAAATTGAATTTGATGTTCAAAATTCATGTTCGGTTCGTTCCTAAAAATAGACTATAGCAACAACATACTGATATACATCGTTTTCCTCACATCACAAAAACCGCAATTGATAAATTGAGTGACTATTGTATAAGTTGAAACTTATTAACATGATAAAAACTTAGTTGATTTGCGTATAATGTGTATATTTAGTTAATATGAAACAACTTTTTTAAAAGGAAATTTAAACATTCATCTTATTTTAATCTTTAATTTTTAATGTAAACAATATTTTTTCGAATCATGTCGAAAAAACCAATTTTATTATATTATTTTAATCAATGAGATACAAGTTTGGCGTGATTTTATTATGTATTTGTGTTTTAATTTAGTTTTATCATTTCTTTTGTTGATCCGCGATTTCATTCAAATTTGTCAAAAAAAATAAAAAACAATTAACAACAAATAATTATCCAAAAAAAATCCCGACCTCATCACAAATTTTTCATATCCGCTACCGGTGACATGTCTAATCTATTATTAGCCCCACTTAATTAAACAACATATCTTTATACTCTATTAATTGTTACACATAAAAGTAGCAGTTATAGATATACTCGATTGTATCTTTTTTTTTTTTTGAAAGCAAAGGTCTAAATCGTATGAACTTACTATTTCCAGGCCATGTCGCCAATGTTTAGTTACCAAGACCTCCCATTTAGAAGAATTGGGTTGTTTGTAAAAATTAAAAAATAATAATAATAAAAAAGAAAAGAAAAAAAGTATTTAGAAGAATTGGGTTGTTTGTAAAAATTAAAAAATAATAATAATAAAAAAGAAAAGAAAAAAAGTATTTAGAAGAATTGGGTGGTTTGTAAAAAATAAAAGATAATAATAATAAAAAAGAAAAGAAATGAAAAAAACTATCGCCGGTTGAAAATTTTCTGATGATTATTCAAGTTTAATTGTGACCCTGATTATTGATCGTGAATTTCTAGAGAATAGTACAAGTTCCTGCTCTATAGCAGAAAAAATAAATTTGCATGTCTTTAACGTTTTGTGTCATATTCATATACTAAAATAATTTTTTATTATTAAAATAGAAATATAAATCATTTTTTTATTGGTATAGAAATATTTGGTTGTCTAATTAGGAAAAGCAAGACCGGCCAGTCTGCTGGACCATTTTTTTCTTTATAAAATCTTAATTTCAAATGAGTAGTTCATAAATATTAAATAGTGGATGCATCGTAGGCGGTAGGCCCACAACATTTCATTAAATCTTACTTTGTGTCACATTATTCCTTTACTTTATATACAAAATACGTTGCCATATCAATAGTGTTTCTTTCTTTTCTTTTTCTTTTTTGCATGGTATATACACACATATGGGATATGTATTTTGTAAAACCCTTTAAATGGAGAAAACCTTGAAAAAAAACTAATTTTTTTATTTTTCACATTTTTGTAAAATTATTATGATCATTTTTATAAAAAAAATGAAAAATGCCGAATAAATTATTTAAAAAATAATAATTTGTAAACAATGTACACAAATATAACACATATGTAAACGCAGTGTTACACAACTGTTAGGTCTGAACAAAATAATTACATCAATGTGGCATTGCTTACAAATTATTTTCTTCAAATAGTAACCATTGTTCACTAATATAACTCTCTCATTTATTGTTAGATATATACAGACTTTATATGTATATATAAATTCATTATTATTTAAGAGTTTATAGTAATATAATTTTTTTTATCTAAAAGTTACATTGAAGTAAATCTAAACCTTACACGAATATCATTGTTAACTCATACAACTTAATCAAAATCAATCCAACTTTTCATTTTTTTGAACATCATTGTTACATACTTACAGACTTTCTTTTGTCATATATACATATAAATTCATCATCATTTAAAATTTAAGAATGATATAATTTTTTTATCAAAAAATTACATTGAAATAAATCTAAACCTTACAAAATCGTTAACTTTTAAATGGTGATAAATTTATAAATACGCATAAAAGAAGAAAGAAACTTGCATGTTTAACAGTAATGTTCGAAAAAAATCATATGTTTGGATTGATATTGGTAGAATAACAAGACTTGTCGTTTTAATAGTGTATTATTATTTGAATATTACATCTCTCTCTCTCTCATATACGTGTGTGTGTGTATATATATATATATCTATCTTATCAATGTTTGTGTTTTGGTTTCTTTATGCTTATTTTAACAAGGAAATATAGTTTTAGGTTATCGTTGCATTTATGTTCACATTTGAGTTTTTTCTATGTTGTATCTTACGACAGAGTTTGGCTTTGATGTTTGATTCAACGACATAGTTCATATACAAGATACAATGAAATATGATAACCTTTTTGAACTTTTATTAATTTGGGTTTCCAATTTTGGACATTTTGTTTCATTTATTTACTTTCTCTTCTACGTTTATGTTTGGTTTCTTCATGCTTGTTTTACGTTTAAAATATAGTTTTAATTAGTTGTTACGTCTATGTTTAGATTTGAGTTTCTTGGTGCTTGCTCTTATGACAAAATATGCATTTAAACTTAATTTTACGACAGACTACGCTTTTGGATATTGCATCAGAATGAAGCTTATTATTAAGAAGACGTATGTTTTAGGGTACAAGGTGGAGCAAGAGCTGTTTCAATGTGTTTTTAAATAGTGCTTTTGTATACAAAATCATGTCAACCCACCACATAATATTACCAACGTTATTTATTTCCTTTGAGTTTGCTTTTGTCTCTCTATTTATGTTTTTTAAGAAATTGGTCTGTCTAATGCAGACGATGGTCTGTAAATAAAATAGTATGAAGCAAATTGGGTCGTTCGCAACAACGTGCATCAAAACTCAATTTAGTTTCTTTTTATTGCTGGATATTTATAAGTTAAAATTAACATGTGAATATGTGTTGAATTCATTAAATAAGTTCCAATATGAATATGTGTTTAATCCACCAAATGAATTGTGGTGCTTTCATCTCTTCTCTTGCCTTTGAATGGAAAGATTTTATATTGTTGAGAATCCGCTTATTCCTTTCCTTAATGAATTTGTGCTCATTATATATTTTAATCTCACATTATTATCAGAATTCAAAATTTATGACATGCAATTGCTACAATGCCACTTGTATGATACATCTAAACATATTCATATATTTTGAGGTAAGTTATACATCATTCGACTCGTATTCTCATTATAATCAAAATCCCTAAAAGATCCGTTTAAAATTCGAAAAAAAGTTATCGGCATTAAGTTTTTTTTAACGGAGGTATAGCAGGGGAAAATAGTGTGAAGTGGGGACCGTTATTGGAGATTTTCAAAGTTAGGACCGGTAGAGGTCAACTCCTAAAACATTGAATTATTAAAATCCAATTACCGTATTAAATAATACTTGTTTATTACTCTACTAGATTATTATCCCGTGTATTACACGGATTTAATATAAAATATTAAATAATTAATAATAAAAATTGTAAAATTGTAAAAGGATATTTTAAGATAAAATGATTAATTTACATATTAATGAATACTTTAACTAATAAAACAATAATTAAAAACTTTAATAACTATAAAAACGATATGTAATATTTTGATTTTTAAAAGTTATATATTTAAATTAACTGGTAATAAACTTCATCATGTGTTCTATCAAAGGCTAACTTTTATAAATAAATAAGGTATAATATAATTTATTTAATTATTAAAATTTAAACGACTGAATTAAAAACTAACATTAAACATAAGGATAAAAAGCGTAACTTTGTCTCTCACTTTTTTACTTTTTTTTGAACAAATTAAAAAATGACATTGGATTATAAATATCTTATTGTTTAAAACTATGGGTTATAGTTTATTTTATTTTTATACAAAAAAAATCATTTTTATAGAAAAATTGTTTCTTATATAATTTTGATATTCTAAAAATAAATTTTTTCTTATTTAAAAAAAATTAATATTAAAAAATTTCATATCTTAAAACATTTTTTTAAATGTTTTTGAAATAAAAAGATAAATAATATTATTAGTTAGTAGTATTATAATTATTTAATTAGAAAGAAAATATAATTATTTAATAGGAGAGAATTAAATGAATTTAATAGGAAATTGACATTTGGCATTAGTGTTCTAATATTATGACAAGTGGCAAATTTTATTTTCTTTATTAATATAGTAAGATTTTATGTATTTTTCTTAAAATTGAAGTACGAAGTTAGGGATGGAGAATTAGATGGGAGTATAGAGGCTAAAGAATTAGATGTCATTTGACCTGTAGAATGTTTCGTAATGAACTTGTAATTTTAAAATGCTAAAATGACAAATCTATCGTTCTCTATTTTCTTCGTCATCGTTCATCCTCTTCTGATTTTGGTTATGGAGTTGGAATTTGAATTTTGTTGAAATGAAAATTCTAGATGATGTTCACTGAATTTTTGTTTTTGATGCTAAATTTGCTTTTAAATTTTTAGTTTCTCTTAACCAAACATGATTTTTTTTTGTAATCATTTCCATCTTAATCATATATACAAGCCATCACATTCCAAAAGAAATTACTTATTAAATTAAATATAAAAAATAACACTATTATATAACCTATTGATTAAAAAAAAGTATACTAACTAATCAACAAGGCCACCTCACCATGCTTATAATTATATATTATTAATAACATTAAACCACCACTTGGATAGTTGGGAATTAACCACAAGTCCATAATATATTGAAAATTATATTTGTTAGTATTATTGATTGAAGATTACAACGTTCAAGAGGGACGTTCATTTAAATTATAACTTATGTTTTTATTACATGCAAATGTGATGTGGGCTCAAAACTTATGAGACAATATGTATATATGTGTAGTTGTCACAAACATATAATAAAAACGAATTTTAAGAAGCACCAAAATATGTGACGGGGAGATTTAAGTAAGTGGTTATGGTTGATGGACCAACATAAAGAACAAGGATAAATGTTGGGATTTGATTGGATGTCTTTTGATTGTTTCTTCATTCACCATACAATTATCACCTCCATCAAGTGGCGCCTATATTTCAACTTGTTAATTTTTGTTTTCAATTTTGCTATGTATTTTCATTTTGATTGTCAAAAATTTTTGATAGTTTACTCTTAAATATAATCATGAACATATATTTTAAATTCTGGAAATAAATGTGTTGTTTATATTTATGTTGAATAAACTAATGTGCTTTAAATTAAAAAAAAATCAGTTAGACCATGCGCAATGGGTTCCCCGCTCTCCTCCGCGGCTTCCCCTCTTCGGCGGCTTCCAGCGGGAACACCGCCCCCCCCTTCAGCGGTTCCCGCCCAACCCCCTCCCACGGCCCCCGCTCCCCGCTTGCTCCCTCGCTTTCTGATTGGTGCCAGCCACTTTCTTGCTTTCTGATTGGTGCCTAGATAATAGTGGGGAAATGTTTTCAGTGGGGTGACCATTGTGGGGTTTAAGGTTTTCAGTGGGGTGATGACGTGGCATGAAATTTCGGTGGGGAAGGATTTTCAGTGGGGTGACCGCTGTGGATAGTCTTATAATATAGTTTGATATGTTACATGTTTATTTTTGGTATTTAAAATGGGTGGACATAATTGAATTGAAGTGTAAACTAGATTAATTATCATAAGATATAATCACTTTATATTTATATTATAGTTATAAAAGGATATCTTTAGCGCACAGCTGACACGTTTTGGTAAAATCTATAAATTTTTTTTCGCATATCTCTCATAATAAATACAAAAAATAATTAAATTCAAAAATAAAATATCAAAAAATATATATCTTCTTATTCTAATAATTTAATATACTAAAACTTAATAAACTATAAGTAAGTTTCAATTATATTTTACCTAAAAATATAATTTATAATTGTTAAATATTTATTATTATTTGTTATTTATAATTTTTAGATATTCATATTTCTTGTTTCTCTTGCAACTCATAAATATAAAATATAAAAAAACTATTATTTATAACATGTCAAATTTATTAACTCATTTAAAATATGTGTTTATGTTATTTAATAAGGATATATTTAAATGAAAAAAATAAATTGTTGATAAAAAATCACTTTTTGGCATGCTTTTAATAATGTAAAAGTAACTTACATTTATTTTAGTTTAAAAGAAAAAAGCCTTATGCATATAAATATTTCTTTTGATTGTATAAAAATATTAATTTTTAATTAAAAACATATGTGCATATATCGTATTATATTTAATATAATATATAGAACATATTGCATTCAAAACACTAAATTATCTTGGATGTTAAGAATAATAATAAACAAACCTAAATCACTCAAATTTTATCAATTGCTCATATTTTTTAGAATTTTTTATTTATGTATTAAAAATGTAAGTTATGTATATTATTCATAACATTTACATGATCATGAGTATGAGTCGGGTGAAAACGAACCAAGCAAAAATTGTGAGTTACTCAATGTTGTATTAATAAAAAGTTTGAACTAGATGATCTGTAACATCAGTGCCGGAAGGTACAGTAAAATGAACAGTAAACCAAGTACACATACCAGTTGTTGTTCATATATCATTATCACTTTATGATATCATAGCACAGTTTCAGAATTTACTCAGAAACGAAACTCAGAAACATGGTTCGTCAGTCAGATAACTATCTGGCAATACAGAACCAACATGTGATTAGTTGTTAGGATTTTATTATGTATAAACGTATGTGAGGCTTTACAGAACAAAACAATAACGAATATTGTTACGTGAATGCTAAATCGACGGATTATTCGTATAGGTGACGATCTGTACGAATATATCTGAAAGTTTAACGTTCTGGATGATATTCGATAATTAGAAAACCATGTTGAAAAGTATAGTTATCGTCGTATTCGTACGGGTGACAATTCGAACGAATACGCGCGATGACTGTACGATTCGATTTTTAAACAGTAATTAAATATTATAAAAAAAATTTTAAAATAAACAAAAGATATCTAGTTAATTTATTAGGAATCACAATCTAAAATAATATTATAAATTCTATTTTAAAACCAAGTCGTTTCGTTACGAAAACAACGGGAAACTGATATCTCTATGCGAAACCGAGCGAAACCGAACGTGACTGAACACCCGGGTATGTTGAAAGCCTTTAATGAGGCTTTTGAACCCTCATTTCTCTCACAACACTCTTATCTTCAACCTCACCACCGTCACTTTCTCTCTCTAGAATTTCTCACTCTCTCTCTAAGATTTCTTCCCCATTTTTTGATGAAATCATGTGTTCTTAGTGTCAAAATGACCACCATAGCTTGTAGATCAAGAAATTACGAACAATCCGAGTTTTGAACCATTCAAATCGAGGTAATATTGAGTTAAAGATTCCGATTTTAGGGTTTTTAAAACCCTAGGTTCGGCCCTTATAGAAACCGACCAAAACACCTCAAAATTCTAGGGAAAACACCACAAAATCTTGTTAGAGCATGTAGGAACAAGTGTTAAGCATGTAGGAACAAGTGTTAGCATCCTACTTAGTCGTTTAGTGTGGAAACCATGGTTGCCCCTTTCTTGTTCTCGACAGGCCGAAGAAGAACCCATCAGGTGGGCCGAATGAGCCACTTCGGCCGAATGGCCCTTTATCTCATTCGATCGGCCATGGTCAGTCGCCATTATCCCTTCGGCCTTCATCTATTCGACCACCTTTCCTTCGGCCAGGCCACCCATTCGGCCAAGCAGCTCAGTCGCCGGCCAGCTCTCCTTCGGTCGGCTACCCTCTTTCGGCCAACTACATTCGGCCAGGCCTTGGTTCGGCCGACAGCTCTCAATTGGCCAAGTCCCATTCGCCAGGGTCTCATGCGGCCACATTTTTGTTCGGTCAATCTGCTTTGGCCTAACAACATGCAACCAAGACTACTTCGGCCAAGTGCCACAACCATTTGACTAGGATACATGAGAGGGATTATGGAGAACCACGTGAATGCATGCATAGGGGAAGGAAACATACTAGGGTTATACACTAAGGCCTCCTAAACGATTATAAGGCCTAACCATGGAGTGTTGGCTACAACTTTGGCTAAACACATGGGGAAGCTACATGAAATCTATAAAAGGGTGAAATGGAGTATGAAAAGGCAAAGAAATAGGGTTTCTCCTAAGTGATAAAAAGGCTGAAATGGAGTATGAAATCTACATGAAATCTATAAAAGGGTGAAATGGAGTATGAAATCTACATGAGCTCGAGTCCTGAAATACTACTCATTTAGTTATCAAGCTCAACTCACATATCAAGCTTGAGTCGGCTAACTCGTAGCCTAAAAGAGCTTAATATATAAAAATGTTTTTTTAACTAAATAATTGTTTAAGGCATGTAAGTAATAATAACCCATTATTATTGCAATAATAAAAGTAACTCTGTCAAAATTAAGCCAAATCTTATATTTTTGTAAACATTACTGAAACATATTCATAACACTTTATTCTTTTATGCGTTTGTGTAAATTTATCATCGTTTAAGAATTAACATCGTTGTAACTTTTGATTTTAAAACAATTATAGTGTTGTAAGTCAAAAACTTTCAACGATGTTAACTTTAAAACGATGATTAATTTACACAAACTTATAAAAGAATAAACTGCTATAAATGTATTACAATTTTGTTTAGAAAAAACCAAGATTTAACTTAATTTTGACAGAGTTATTTGTGTTATTGCAATAATAATGAGTTATTATTACTTCTCAATCATAATTGTTTATTTAGATAAATAAATATTTAGATATATAAAATTATGAAAAATATAATAAAAATTATATATATTATGTTTATATGAAAAACATAGTTATAAATATTTTAAAATTAATAATACTATTAAATTAATCATTTGACTAAATATTAAATGAGTCAAGCCAACCTCGAGCTCGTAAATTGTCTAACGAGACTCACTCAAGATTTAGAAATAAGCCTTTAAATGAACGAAGCTTGATTTCTTTTAAATCTTAACGAGCCAAGCTTTAGCCCTAACGGACTCGGGCTCGGGCTCGGCTCAACTGGACTTATTTACATTTTCTAAATATGAGTATGCTATGGATATACATAGGTAATATAACTAACCCATAACTCACACAAGTATAAGTATTCAAAATAAGTGAATCATATATACTGGATTTCAAGATAAATAAATAGGAAATGTAATTCAAATATTCTTTTTAATATTTTTAAAAGTTTTAAAATTGGAATTAAACAATTTATTTTGTTCATGTAATTATCCTGGCTAGATTTCATCCCCTCCTCCCCCCCACCCCACCAACACGCACGCGCATACATGTAATTGTCTTCTTATTGGCACAACCTTGACAACCACCACAACCTTGACACACACGAATCACAACCACATAAATATACAAAAAAAATAAAAAATAAAAAATAAAAAAAATTAATAATAATAATAATAATAATAATAATAATAATAATAATAATAAAACGTGTAAACACATAAATTGAATTTGCAAGCTCAAATACATGAAAAAAATGAACTTGAAAACACAAATAAAAATTCAATTAAAAGTAACTCATAAAATAAAAATAGAATCATTTTAAATCCTATTCCTCAACTTGAAAACATAAATAAAAATTAATCAAAAATAACTCATAAGCAAAATCCAGAATGTTATTTTTTTGTAATGTAATTTTATATATTGTGTTTTCATCTATAATATACTTTTCTGTATTACATTTTTATACTACTTTTTTGTGCTGAATTTTTGGGCGTTAGTATTTTTTTTGTTCTATTTTGTATGTATGGAATTACACTAAAAATGCAACATATGCTTTAAAAATACATTATATGCATAAAAAATTAACAATTTAAAAAGTATTGTCACTTTTTATATATCAATAATATACTTATATTAAAAATAAAAAAAAATATTTGATTTTGAGATATAGTTTAAAAAAATAATATCATATAAAAAGTTATAAATATTTTTAATAAACTAATTGAAACTTCAAAAATGTCAGCAAAACTTATTATACCTAAATTATTATTATTATTATTATTATTATTATTATTATTATTATTATTATTATTCTTTTTATCATATCACATGTTAAATTCTTATAGCATCCTACTATACTTATGTAAAACAACTTCATATATAAATCTTTCCTTGTATATACACATTCACAATCTTATAAAATATTTTGTTAAAAATACCATGCTTACTTTTATATTATAAAACTTTTAATAGCATATTTAATAATTAGGTAATACCCTAACAATTATGAGCAAAAATACACAATAACACATAAAAAGATTCAATGGCGCCTTACAAATATACAAGATAAAAAACACATAATTTTTTAAAACTTTTATATGACAACACTATACTTGTTTAAAGATAAAAAAACACTCATGTTTTTAGTGTAATTTTTTAAAAAAAGGAAGAATTTGTATCAGTATCTCAATTTCAAAACATGGATACCGTAATAAAAGGAAGGTAGAAGTTTTTCGTATCATATATAAAAAATATAATCGTTTAAAAAAGTGGGAACATGATAAAAAGTTGTCATAACTAACATACTTTTCCACTATTTTTTTCTAAATTACTTTGATATCAATTATTAAATTATAGATCTGATGGTCCACAATCCTTTTTACACTTATAACAAATCAAATCATTTTTACTATAATGTCACACACACACTATATATATATATATATATATGTATGTATGTATTAAAACACAATGTCCGCGTGTATAATGTTTTTCCCATTTAAAACATGTGTGCACTTAGCATGTGTATATAGTGAGGTCGGCTATTGTAGGACGGAAAAATTACGTGTAAAAAACAAAGTCTGCCAGATTTTATCATGTAAGTGTTATTTGTTCTTTTGTGATAAAATCATGTCTATAGACCTAATTATCATGCAAATATTTTGTGTAATAATTTTTTTTTTCAAAAATCATATATACTCAAATTATCATTTGTATCGCAAACTTTCTCGGCATATTTTTAAGTTTAGTATACTAGTGCAGCTGGTGCTATGCCTTCGTCAACATCAATGAGATCAAACTTATTTTATTTCTTTTTATCCCACCAAGTTTTAGCGTTACCTTTTTTCTCGTTGATCAAATCTGATAATTTTAATACGATATAATTTTTATATAAAACTAAATCGAGTCTAATATAATATATTTTTACTCTTTATTTTAAATTTAGTTTCATTTTTATTTCTTAACTTCTGATATATAATATTTTATAGGAATTTATATCCTGAAAAAGATTTAGAATTTAAAACACTTTGAACTCAATAAAAAAAATATAGCATTTCCGGTATATACACTTGAGTGAAATAGGAATGAAAAACTATACCCGCTGCCACCAACACCCTTCACTATCACTTCTTGAGATAAGAATATCACCGTCCAAAAAAGCCAAAAACAAAACAAAAAACTGAAAGTGTTGACCAAATACAATAATGATTTTTTCTATTTGATATCGATATAATTAAAATAGCTTCTTTTTTTTTTCCGAACAGCCAACTAATCAACTGACAGGTACTCCGTACGCGGTCCCCAATGGCTAAAGGATGCCCAAGTTGACCACTAGTCTAGACGGACGGAGCCCCTAGCCCACCAGCCACCAATTCCCGGGGAAAACCCGACCCAAGCACCCGCACAAAGGCACGACGATGAAAGGCCGGTAAAACCAGGTGAGATCAAGAATCGAACCCATGACATGGGTCTTCTATTAGTTCACCCATACCTCCATCTTACTACTAGAACAAGACATCATTGGTAAAATAGCTAATATACAGAAACCGAAATCGAAGAGTACCTAAACCGAAAACATGAAAAACAAATATCGGTACCAACAGTGATAGTGTTGCCCAACATCATTTTATATAGGCATCGCCGCATCGGTATGGCTCCTGTACAAATGCTTATCACAAACCGTCACCGTCACCGTCACCTCTGTCCTATAGGTCTACAATATCACCTAATGCCTATTGTCACTACCATCTTCATATGACGCCATCAGGCCCATCCATGTCGCTTCAAACACTGTAGCGGTGAAAGTGGCGGTGGCTCGGTAACGGAAGCAACACCATTGATGGTGTTGGCAGGACGGGTATTCGTGACGTCGGGTTGGTGTTCTTCAAAGAAAAACAAAGGCTAGTGGTGCCTAAAAACAAGGCTACTATGTTGGTCCAAATAGAAAACAACTGAAGATTGGAGTTGTCTAAAATTTAGTGGGCTAAATGAACAAGGCTATTGGATTTGGTCCTCGAAAAAAAAGTGAAAACCCATGACTATCATAACGGGCCTAATAAATCAATTGGAGAGAACTAAAATCTTATGGGCTAAGAAAATTAGAAAAACAAGGAAATTGGGCCTTGAATAAAAACAAAACAATCGGGCCTTGAAGAAAAATACGACTATATTGATACTTTTATTGACATTTTTATTTTATTTGCACCAGCCCCTTGGTAGTTGGTACGGAAAACTGGGCCCAAAAAACAATGAGCTATCAACTCTGGATTTTCACAACTTCTTTGATACAACTACTGATTTATGAACCGAACTAAAAGTTACAAACCGAAGCTTATCCTAATCGGTCACAAACAGATACAAACCTGCTGGTTTGAGGGTGGTTCAGAACCTACATGCCCAAATCGGCTTGAAACCCTTTAAGCCAAAGCAAATTGGTCGAAATTATTCAAAATTAAAAGAGTTAAAACATAAACCAAATTAAACCAACCACTGTCATATCCAAAACTGATTCCTAACCCGAAAGGATTAGACTTCTCCTCACCTGCCAGTTTGAAATAAGAACCGGTTTAAAAATATATATATATATATATATATATATATATATATATATATATATATATATATATATATAACTAACCGATTTATGCATCTTTAATTGCTACAAACCAAATAAATGGTTTTCGTTAGGGCTGGTAATTTTCAGACATGAACATGTTAACACGACACGACTTTAACATCTTTCGTGTTTACTTTTAACATGTTTCATGTCTAAAACAGGTCGACACGTTAATACTTGTTTATTTTTCGTGTCTAAACAGGTTAAACCATCTAAGACCTGTTAAGATCCGTTAAGTCCTGTCAAGATCCGTTAAAACATGTTAAGACATGTTATGATTTGTTTAAATTAAAAATAAATAATATAATAAAATATACGGGTAACCGATTAGCTTCAAAAAAATTTGAACTGTCTAACCTTAGTTCTTTATTACGTTTCTTAACAGGTTCTTTAATGGGTTTTAACATGTTTGTTAACGGGTCATTTCGTGTTTACGTGTTTTTAACGGGTGGTGTTCGTGTCTAACCAGTTCGTGTTTCGTATCTTAACGCAGTGGCGGATGTACATATAAAGGATGGGTTCACAGGAACCCACCGAGCTTCGGCTCGTTAGTAGGAAAAAAAATTTCGAAAGAGTTTAACAATAGGGTGAACCCACTAATATTTTAGGGGTGAATCCTGAAGTGAACCATTAAGATTTTTAAGAGTGAATTATTAATGAAATTTTCACAGTAACTTGTCAACTTGATTGAGACAAGTGATATTTGTTAGAGAAAATCTTGATAATCCATGATTATATTTTATATGATCGTGTTAAAATCACTTTCTGGTCATATAAACTTAGCAAACAAAATGGTAGTTATTAGTAATTAAACCCTCGAATCAAGTTAATTTTGGTCATACAAACTTAGCAAATTTCGTTTAGGTTTCGGGGCGTTGCTCCGAACCCTACAACGGGCGTTGCCTCCTTGACCCATGCCTGCTGAATGGCCAGCAGGACCGCCACCTTGGACCCCGCAAAGGCGCGTGACCCCTTGACTCCTGCTTGGTCTGAAGCTCAGAAATATTAAACGAAAATGCACTATGTATTTTCAAACTCTTTAATGATGACGTTTTAAAAATCACTTTCTGAAATCAATATTTCTTCCCAAAATTCGTTTAAGTTTCGGGGCGTTGTCCTGAATCCTACAAAGGGTGCTGCCCCTTGACCCCTGCCCGCTGGCTGACCAGAGGGACCGTTACTTAGTCCCTTGGACCCCACCAAGAGCGCTGCCCCTAAGTCCCCGCAAGGGGGCAACAACGCCTTGACTAATGTTTGGTCCGGAGCTCAGAAATCTTAAATGAGTGTTAAGTTTGCACCTCCGAACTCTTTAATGACGATGTTTTTTTTTAATTATTGACTTAATATATCGCACAGTTATTATGTGATGAAACTTACAAGACCCGAACCGTCAAACTGACCCGGAAATTTTTATGTTTGGTTCTATCTAATTGAAACGTTTGAAAATAGTGAACCCACTAGAAAAAATTCCTGTATCCGCCACTGTCTTAACGTGTCGTGTCTGACCCGTTACGACAGTCCTTGTTTCTGTTGTATCATTAGATAATTCCAACTATTGTGGATGATCAAATGAATTATGTTGGATCAAATTGCTTGTGTAAATATACTCTATCACATATTTTAAAAATTTTAGATGATTCCAGAGGCAGAAGTCTAATATGGCTACACCATCTTTTTGTGAGAGTCCTTATCATGGGTTGGGTTGTACCAAACTACCAATCGGGCAGACTTTTATGTTGAGCCTCGCCCACTCAAAAATTCGGAAGAATTAAAGTTGAGGTACGATTCTAGTTTCTTTAATGTTTATTTTTACTTGTTCTCCAAGTTAAATGAATTTATAAATTTATTTTTTTAACTACTTGAAACGAAGGCATCTAACACAAGATCTCACCGTCCCTCGGATTTGACGCTTTAGACCGTACGTCCTAGCCCATTTAAAGAGGAACCCTAGCAGCTTCTGATTGACAAAATACAGTTTCATCAGTATTGATAAATTGCTTTGTTGTAGTTTGATCACAAGCGTCTTCACCACTAGCAACTTCCACAACCAAATTATCACTGCATTCAAGCTACCAGGTTGTCAAAAAAAATTATCCCCCAAATGAACACATAACTTCTACACAAAATGAACAAATTACCTAGAAGAATATTGTGCTCGATGAACAAATTCTGCATAAAATGAACAAATCTTTCACAAAATGAACAAATTACCTAAATTAATAGGGTTGTAAACACCATGAGCATGTCGTTTGAGGGTCTTAAGGCCTAAGTCTAGCATAGTTAAATCAACATATGCACATCCCATAAACATAATACGTTGTAATGTCGTGTACATGGTTGTTCTCATGGGCTAGAAAACACACTTTATTGTTCATTACATCCCGTTTTATTTCCAAAAATTATCGTATAATAAGTACATTATTTTTTTCTTAGAGTGCCTTGACATTAGAATTGCTTTTAAATCACATGGTTATTTGAAGATACATATTAGGTTTTGTTTAGGTCCAAGTCTAAATCAATTGAGCTCTTTAAATTTAAAACTTGAGTTTAGCTTGCGAGGATTATGATCAACTAAATAGTCTTTTTATCCTAAAAAGCCTAAGAAGGATTATTGATCATTAGATTATGAGATCAAATTTATAAGGAAAAATTTAAAATTTTAGAGGGAAAAGTTGTTAGAGGGTAATTTAGTCATAACCTCTTTCCCCTCACATTTTTTAAACATTCATAACTTTTACATACGATATTATTTTTTCAAAAAAATATATCATAAAAACAAACATTTTTTTATCTTTAAAATGAGTATAATATTCTACAAAAAATTAAATTTTTTCAGCACGTTGTGTCTAATTCTTATCATTGTGTCTTTTTAAATGTTTGTGTATAATTATCTTTTTGTGTTTTTCTTAAAGATAATTGTGTCTTTTTTACTAGGTAATTGTATCTTTTTTAAATATCAATGTGTTATTTATACTCGTCGTTGTGTCATCCTTGCTTAACATTATGTATTATGCAACATCATTGTGTCTTAAATTGTTTAGAAAAAAACAAGATTGAGCAGAAACACAAAAGAACAAAAGACACAATGTCTAAACAAAAGACACAATTCTGTACAAAAGACACAATGTCTAAACAAAAGACACAATTACCTGTATAAAACACACAATGTATATACAAAAGACAATATTGAGGAGAAACACAAAACACACAATGTCTATTTAAAAGACACAATGTCTATTCAAAAGACACAATGTCTATTCAAAAGACACAATGCCTATACAAAAGACACAATTACTCGTCATTTTGTCTTTTTTACAGGTAATTGTGTCTTTTTTCAAGATTATTGTGTTATTTATACTTGTCATTGTGTCATCTTTGCTTGACATTATGTATTATGGAACATCATTATGTCTTAAATTGTTCATGAAAACACAGCATTGAGCAGAAACATAAAAGACACATTTACCTACACAAAAGACACAATGACATGTACAAAAGACACAATGAAGTAAAAAAACAAAAATTTTCTATAGCAAAAAATATATTAATTTGAAGATAAAAAAAATGCTTGTTTTTATGATATATTTTTTTTCAAAACATAATTCCACATGTAAAAGTTATGAACGTTTAAAGAATATGGGGGAATTTGATAAAAAGTCAACAAAAGTAGGCATGACTAAAATACCCTCCAACAACTTGATTTAATCATAGCCATTGATAATGATCTAATGGCTCAAGATCCTTTTTAGGCTTTTTAGGTTAAAGGGCTTATTTAGTTGAACATAACCCTAGCTTGCGATTAACATTACAAAATCGTCTCACTTATTATTATTATATATAATTAAAAAAAGATATTTTTTAACAAACATGTAAAAAATGGTGTGATTGGAGAGGTAAACAAGTCGAGCCAGCTTGACTACGCCTAAGCTTGGTTTATTTCAATCTTTATGTTTAAACTTGAGCTCATCTTGTTGTTGATTTTACGATATCAAAGTCATTGTATCACAAAATAACAATTTTATTTGTCTCAATTGTTTGATTATTTAGTTATTTGTTATTATAAAACATATTTCATTTTTCAATAATTAGACTTACGAGCCAAATGAGGCTTGCATGTAAAACAATAGCTCGAGCGGTCGAGCCTTTGTTTTTTAGACGAGCTTTAATTTAACTTTGACCTTGAGTTTAATCAGTTTAAGCTTGTATATATTCAAGTTTTAATAAGTCAATATTAAAAGCGACTTATATTATATAACATACATTTTGAAGTTGGTGCTACAGTTGTAAATGAGTTTTTTTTTTTTTTTACGTTAAAGTCAAAAAAGACGGTAAATTTTTTTTTAAGATAAAGTTAAAAAATATAGTATATATATATATATATATATATATTTACGATAAAGTAAAAAAAGACGGTACGATCCGACGCTGCTACAGTTGTGATTCTTTTTTTTTTAATCTTTTTCGAGTCATGTATTTCTTATCAATTGCAACGATTAACGCCGCGAAGCGTAGGTATATATATATTTTTAATCTGCTTGGAGTCTTTTTTTATTATCAATTGACCCGATTAACGCCACGAAGCGTGAATATAAATTTTTTTTTTTAATCTGGTTCGAGTCTTGCATTTATTATCAATTGACCCGATTAACGCCGCGAAGCGCGGGTATAATTTTTGTTAAATCTGGTTCAAGTCTTGCATGTAGTATTGGCCCGATTAAAGCCACGAAGCGCGGGTATAAATGTTTTTTAAATATCTTCGGACTTTTTTATTTGGTGTTTATAGATTCGTTTTCATGTTTCCAATGCTCATTTTTACAACGGTAAACATTTATGTCAGAGCTTTATTATCAATTGGCCCGATTACCACCGCGAAACGCGGGTATAACCCTAGTTATTATCACAAAACTGACCTGTAGTCTTTTCCATTGGTTGACTATATATATTAACATGTAAATGTAAAGAAAGTAACATACGCACCACTGACATGTTTAATTCATTCCATTTACGATTAGTCAAAGATTTTGCACATTGATATAAATCATGGGTTCAAGAACGGACAAGGACGTATATTATTTAGGGAATATTCCCAAAATACTCCTCTATAACTTTTTCCTCATCTTGTCCCTTTAATATTTAAATCTCATGAAATGTCTATGCATGTATGGGCGTTGACATCTGTACATGAACATAAATTTTCTCTTAAAACCAACCAATCAGAAAACATCATTTGTTCATACAGGCGGCCAAACCCATACACTCAGGCAGGTGCCCATTCATAGAGGTTATGGTATATAAAGACACCCGCCTGTAGTATTTTTGATATACAAGCGTCTGCCCGTAGAGCTATTGTTTACAAGCGTCTACCCATTTAGGATATGATATAGAGGTGCCCGCCCGTATACACTACGTATGGGTGTGTCGCCCGTTTGTGTACAGGTGTCTGCTCGTATTAGACAAATGACTTTTTTGTTTAGTTAGTTTTACATATGCATGAACATCGATTTGAAAGTTGAATGGACAAAATATAAAAAAGAAAACAAAGATGGACATTTTGTGATTTTTTGCTATTATTTATCAATAAACATAAAACATTATTAAATCAATAAGTTTTTAGTAGGTCAACCTTATAAATTATTTAGTTGAATAAATTTGATGATTTTATGTGTAAATTAATTTTAAGTTATACCGTCGCCATCGCCACAACCCTCCAGCCCTCCTTATGCCCCGCTTTCTAACTTTTTTATTTTTTATAACAAATTTAACAAAGCAAACATGATTATTTTGCTAACATAATGCTTGATTCATACATGTCAATATTTGTTTGAAAGATTAAATTTTTAAAGTTTAATTCAGATAAATTTGAACATAAAACCTAAATTAATTCTCTCATATTTTAATTCCTTCTAACATAATAAACGTTTTAGAAAAATGTATACTAAAAAGCATGATTAGTCATATGTAATGAGGCATTATCTTATTTTTATATCATTTTTTTTAGCATTAACAATGAACATATTCAGGAGTGAAAAAAATGACTTGATAGGGGTTGTGTCAATGTGATAACATGCTTAGGTGAGAGAAAATTAACGGGTTTAATATACATACATATATATAAATATTCAATCAATTAGAATGTTAAATCTTATATTTTTTTACTTTAAATTTACATAAATATTATTATGCATCTTTAATTGAATAGTGCGTGATATTTAGTAACAACTATCTTGTAACACTATAAGACTAAATATAGCTAGAGGTGGGGGAAAAAATGAACCGGAAAGGACATCCTGAACCGAAACCGGTCATACTCGAACCGAAACCGATCATATCTGAACCGGTGAGTACAAACGGGTCCGGTTTTCCTATAAATTATAACCGGAACTGGTTTCATCTGTACGCGGCCAAAACCAAATTGGAACCGGAAAAAAACCGGTCGGAATTGTTCGAAACCTGGAACCAAAAATGGTTCTTGACTTTGTTGACCGGTACCGTTTGGAACAGGAACCGGTTCAAAAAAACCCGATTTGCGCACCTCAACACATAGCTTTATAAATGAACGTAAAAGAACGATAATATACGTGCATTATGGAGTTATCATAACATACTATTGATTAAAATATTCATATTCATATTCGAACCATTAACTTGTATAAATATCTTATAAACATATTTTCACATATATTTACTTAATTGGAGTCAAACTTTATATGTTATATGTATAAATTATAGAATACCAATTATAATTTCATTTATTGAAATCTTTAGGGTAATGATTTCATTTTTTTATTATTTTTTAATGCATTTATGGCTACTATTGAATTGGAGACTAATAGCATTCACAATGAACTCTATATATATCTATATCTATCTTCATTAGTAGAGATTTATTATGTTTTTCACACCTATATATTAAGAACTTCATATTCCTTCTTTTTGTAAAAATAGTGATTCTTT
This sequence comes from Mikania micrantha, assembly GCA_009363875.1. Taxonomy (NCBI): domain Eukaryota; kingdom Viridiplantae; phylum Streptophyta; class Magnoliopsida; order Asterales; family Asteraceae; genus Mikania; species Mikania micrantha. The sequence goes on from CM018690.1 coordinate 30,423,472, forward strand.
GAAGATAAGATGCATCAATCACGATCTTTATACGTTTTATAAATGTAGAAGAAAAGCGAAATATAATAATTTAATAAGTGTTTGTGACAAATGAAAAAAAAAAGAGATGTTAAATTATCTTGAGATAATTTACAAAAAGGTGATATTTGATTAGATTATAGACATAAAGATTGAGATTCTACTATAAACCCTCTAGACTTATTTCAGAATGTGATTTATTGGCTGGTGATAAGAAGCAAGATGACTTTACCATTATTTTTTTAAAATTTATTCATTAAAGTTACACTGTTGAGTATGTGGAGTTCGTTACGATGAATGATGTTCTTAAATGATTAAATCAATCATCGTACAAAATGTCAATTGTATCCAGTTCTACAAGCCTAAATTGTTATATCTTTTTATGTATGTTAGTTATTGCAAAATATAAAGGGTTGTATTTTTATTTTTTATTTTTGTATATAATGCAAATCTATGATTTACAATTATTAGATAAAAGTATATAGCCATTCCATACCACAAATAGTGTGTTCTACGTATTTAATTATAGGATCAAATGATATTTGAAAGTAAACATACACTGTTTAAACATAAATAATTCAGGATTAAAGTAAGAAATAATGAATTGTTACGTTGAAATAAAAAAAAAAGATAATGTTTGGTAATTATGTAAGAGTGCAATGAACTATATGTAACGAATGAACTATTTGTGAAGAATGTGTTTTCTTTCTTTATAATGGTTTCCATTCGTTAATGTAATAGTGTTTTCTTTTAATAAGTCAATCATATATTTCTTTATTTTTTTTACTTGACTTGTAACTCAACTCATTCCATAACGCATAACCCGTATCATGACCCGATGATCAGACTCATGCCTTGTCCTTTTTATTTGTTATTCGATTCAATTATTTAACGCCAAATACTTAAGAGGCCTATGGTTCATCTATTTTTTTTAAAGGAATTAGAATTATAAAACTGGAATTTAAAAGAAAATGATTGAATTTCAAATAAAATTTCTATCTTGTTTGGGTCGTAAAGTCCTTAATGGAATTTAAATGTGTAATTACCAAATTACCCTAGTCATCTTTCTCCTTTCACCACACACCATCTCATTTAACACCATCACTCTGTCATCACTATATTGTTACTAACCCTATGAAAATATCTCATAAACCAATTGAATCAATTTCAATAGTCAAAAATGATGAAATTACATTAGAAACTAAGCTTTCGGCAATCAGTGTTTTCTTAAACAACACTTAAAATATCTATGATAAAATTGACAATACCTAGATAATGTAGTATAATGTTGACATTCCAAGACTCAAACACACAACCTTTTGGTTGGGATGAAACATCTTACCACTAGACCCAATCCTCTACCTCCATTGTTTAATGTAAATAAGAAATCAGTTATCACAATTTTTTTTATTCTTATTTCAAGGATTTCGAGTTCTTGCCATTTTGATTTCAGTTCGTTGATATATGTGGCATGTTTCTGAAGCTGCTATCTTGTTCATTAAGCTACGAATTAAGTTAAGTGGCTTCATTGATTTTCAAGGATTTCAATTTGTATAATTTCCTTTTGTCTGTGATAACCTCAACTAGATTTATTAAAATTGATTATTGTTTTATGTGAAACTCAATTCTTGATGGAAGCTTCGTCGATGACTTGTGTTCAGTGTTGTTAGATCTAGACCGGCCAGCTAGACGGGGAACCAAGAGGTTGACCGGTCCAAAATCAACATGCGAACCGCCCTCAAGGGAACCGGTCGGTTCACCGGTCGGACCGGATTTCAAATTGTTTTTTATTTTTTTAACTAAATTCTAAAAATTAAACATTAAAATCAAACCTTGTAATTTTTTAACATGATTATGTGTGTTTGAACATTAATTGTGTTTGTTTAAACGTGTTTATAGTTCTATAATTTTTTTGGAATTTTTTATATATTTATTATGTTATCCGGTTCTTGAATCAGGTCCGACCGGTAACCAGTAAGACGTCCAGTTCGACGTTCGGTCCTGTAACGAAAACATTGCTTGTGTTTCTAATTTATATTTTATTTTTAGGAGTTAATTTGTGTTCTATGATGTAACTTCATTTGATTTAGATTTGGGTTTGTGTTCAGATGAAATTTCAACATTATCAATTAATCTTTTAGAATGGAATTTGAAAGTGAACAAAGGTTATTTTGGTAATTCAAACACTCCAACAAATTATTAACCGAAACGGTTATCGTCAAAAACATTTGTAAAACGTCTGATTGGTTATTTAAAAAATGATTTTTCAGTTATTTAAAAATCGATTTTTTATGGTTTCAGGAATTTGATGAATTCCAATTTCCTCAAGTGGTGAATCAAACATGATTTATGGTGAGTTATTTACAATTTCAATTCTAGTTCATTCAAAATTTGTGAACCAAAGAGGCTTAAGGTAATGTTAGGTATGAAAGAAATTAACATGAAAAGAAATAAGTAATGAAAAATAGAATAAAAAAAAACTTTTGAAAATCACTTAAAAATAAAATTGATTTTATCATAAGGAATTTGATTTATTTATTTTTAACTAGGTTCCGTGTATTACACGGGACGAATAAAAAAATATAATAAATAATTATCAATAAAAATTTAAACAATATAAGAAGATTTTTAAATATAAAATAATTATATTATTTTTTAAACACTATGGTTTTTTTAAATTTTGTTTCCTTAAATTTTTTGTTTTAATTTTCTTTTTGAAAATTCAGTATTTTATAATAATTTGGTTATTTTTTTTATAAAGTGTGTTTTTTGATATTAATATATTTTTAATGTATTAAAAAATCTTTTTTTTCTTAATTAAAAACATGTATTTAATAAGAGAAAGATGAGGGAAAAACAAAATTTAGATGCTTTAGAAAACATGACAAGTGTCCATATAAACTTTTATTTATTAGAATAAACAGATAAATGATTATAAGTCTTTGCAGAAATTTTCATTCATTCAATTAGTAAAAATTATTTGCCTTATTTCAATCCATGGTTTAGACTTGACTAATCTTTAAACTACACAAAATAGTACTTTTTTTTATAAAGATAATCAGATAATATAATATGGGAGGGGTTATCTACACACCCCAGGATTTTAATTCAACACCCCGCCGCCACCCATACGCCCCGTAGTGGCCACTACGGGGGGTTTGAGCCATAGACTGACAACCTTAAACGACAGAATTCTTTTCTCAGCTTTTTCAGGACCTATACGCCACGTAGTGACCACTACGGGGCGTTTAGGTCTAAAAAAAACAAACGCGCAACAGCTTGGGTCGTTTGAGGGTGATTTTGGGGGTTTGGGTATGATTTTTGAGGTGTAAAAATATAGTTTTTTTGTTAAAACCTATTTTTATATTTTGCGTATTTTGCGACGTATCTCTCGTAGCATTTTTATTTTACGACGACGTATCTCTCGTACGTAAAAGTTTAGTTATTTTTTTAAACGCTTGTTTTTTTGTTTGTAAAAATCTAATATTTTTTTGTTTAAAACTTGTTTTTTATTTTTTACGGTCTCTCAGTTCGTTTATTTTTTAATTGTTTTTTTAAAACATTTAGTTTTGAAAGCTAAAAATGTTTTTAATTTTTAGATTTAATTAAAATTTAAATATATTAAATAATTTATATATGAATGACGTTCTTTGTTTAAGCATACTGATGTTACAGAATAATACGATAAATAATGCATCACCAACCAAAACATATTCAAATAATAAACACGCATCAACAAGAAAACATATAATAATAAACACGTATCACCAACAAAGCATATTTAAATAATAAACACGCATCACTAACTAAAACAACCAGATATATGCACGCATCATCAACCAAAACAACCAAATATATACAAACTATAAACATGAATACAAGTGTCTGTTTAACAAATACAAATATGACTGAAAATACTAAGGTGGAGGTGGAGGTGGAGGAGGATAATCTCGTGGCCGAGGAACTGCAGGAAGCTGAATACCCTCACCTTCTGCATGCCTAAGCTCGACATGCACATGCCACGAGATCAGATCCTCCAACCGATCCAGTCGTCGTGTCTGATCAGACTGCTGCTGTATCTGCAACAGCTGCTGCGTGAGCTCGAGCTGCTGCTGCTGCATGTGCTCATGCTGCTGGATGAGCTGTTGCGTCGAATCAGCTATCCCCTGTATCATAGCCTCGACACGAGCGGGAAGCCGCACCGCTCTGTATATGCGCTCAGGATGCTGATGTGGCACATCCTGATGCGGCTCCCCCTCGCCATGTGGCGGCGGCGGCGGTGGCGGCTGCTGTGGGAACACAAGCATAGGGTCCTCGTCTCTGTAATGGAGATCATTTGGCCCCGGCTGCCAAATGACCCCCCTCTCGAGCGAAAATCGAAGCCCGACCCGTGGGAATGTCTGCGCGATACGCATGCCAAGCACTGTCCGTCGATCTAAACGAACTGGATGAAAGGCCTCCATACCGGCATGCTCCATATCTATAAGCCCGTTAAAACGAGCAATACGGGTCACATACACCCCCCCGAAGATCAGCCCCCTCTCCTGGCGGTGGTAATACGTGCTAAAGTACTCGGCGAGACAACGTGCAAGGTTGCACGGTCTCCCACTCAATATACAATACAAAAAAAATAAATCCTGTGAAGTGCACCACTCCTGGCTCATGCCACGTCCTGTAACAGACGAGGCAATGAACCGGTGCAAATACCGAATGAGCGGGTCACGAATACGCGTGACCCGGGCGCTGCGGACAAAGGCGTCGTCGCCTATCCGAGGCCACCAAGCACTGACGACGGCGTCGTCAGCTGTATGACTAGCCGTCGTGTAGATCGGCATATGAGTCTCCTCCTCGGTGTACAAACCGAGGACGCTCCCAAACTCGGCCAAAGACAAATGGTACACGGCCCCGCAGAGTCTAAAGGAAACCTCTGCCGGCTGAGCCTGACCCGGCTGTGGCTGACCCGGCTGTGGCTGGAAATCAGGAGCCTGAGGCCTGTACCTAAATGTCGAAAGAAACTCCACAGTGATAAGTCGGTACTGTGGAGCATACGTCATCTCAAAAAGACTAGACCATGGCGTGTCCTCGCCAATGATCGCCGTCATCCTCTCCTGCTGGCCAAGCTCGGCCAGCAGGTCGTAGTCAATCGCCTTCTGGTTGCCCATCTCCTTCTTCAGGAGACGATCGTGTCTCCTACGCGCGCTCGTCCCCTGAGGAAATGCCAACCAGGGATGGTCCATAAGCTCGTCGAAATGATCGACATCTAGATCATCAACATGCGGCTGTCCCACATCGTCACCAGCAATCTCCATCTCATCAGAAGAAGACATATCTGAAGGATGAACAAATAAAACAAATTACGATAATAAATAATAAATAATAATAATAGTAATAATAAATAATAACAATAAATAACAAATAAATAATAAGAATAATAATAAATAATAAACAAATAATAATAATAATAATAAATAATAAATAATAACAATAATAATAAATAGTAAATAAATATTAATTATAGTTATAATAACAATAATAATAAATAATAAATAAATAATAACAATAATAATAAATAGTAAATAAATATTAATTATAGTTATAATAACAATAATAATAAATAATAAATAAATAATAACAATAATAATAAATAGTAAATAAATATTAATAATAGTAATAATAACAATAATAATAAATAATAACAGAAGGAGCAAACGCCCCGTAGTGGCCCATATAGGGCGTTTGTTTTGAACCAGAAGGGGCAAACGCCCCGTTGTGCCCCAAACGGGGGGTCCGCGGTCACGTTTGCTTCAAAAACCCAACCCCCGGTCATCCACCAAGATTAATCGGGTCGGATTACTAACCTTGAAGTTGCAAACGAGGTCCAAACGAGATCCAAACGGTGGTCAGCGACGGTCAGCGGCGGTGGCGTAGAGAGCAAACGGGTGTCGTAGAGGGTCGTTTGTGGGGAACCGGGGGGCGTTTTGGGGGTTAGTAGATGATAATACGCCACGTAGTGGGCACTACGTGGCGTTTAGCTTTATTTTTTTTAATTTTTAATTTATATTATATATAATGATATTATATTAAATGTAATATATATAATTATATTTAAATGTAATATAATTGATTATATTAAATATAATTATATTATCTTTTGTTTTGTTTTATATAATTATATTACTTAATATTTATTATATATAATTTATAATAATTATAGTGATATTATATTAAATGTAATATATATAATTATATTATCTTTTATTTTGTTTTATATAATTATATTTAATATTTATTATATATAAATGTAATGTAATCTAATTATATATTATTGGTTCGAAACGTTATCAATAATTATACAAATTTATAAAGTTTCGTGGTGATAATATACTTCTTTGTTTGCTTCTATAATCGATCTATACCGTTGGATTCGTTCTTGATAAACCAGCTCCCACGCACCGGCCGCATCATTTCGGTAACGTTTCCAGACCGCACTTAGAGTTGGAATCGGATAATCCCCTTCCAACCTTATGTTGACGAAATGTTGTGGCATATGAAGAAGACAAACCACATTATGTTGTGGTAGATACGATGGAGCTAACCATAACGGGAAAAACGTGATACACCCTTGTTGACTGATAAGGTGAACTATAACGCCAAATCTTTGTGCAACAACGAGTCCTGTATAAGGCATAAGCATCCAATGTTCTTCAGGTGCAGGTTTGATATCAAACCAGTTTATGCTATGACGTATTGCTTCATATAAATTTTCATCAACGGAGTTAAGAACATATCTGTATGCTTCCCTATTGGTGTCCACCTCTTGTAACAGTTGCTGTCGAACGAAACCCCATTGATTTTCATCGAACCCTAACCCAACGGCTACAGATCTGAATCCACAATTACCATCTGGCATAACATCTTGTATGTTGCTTACATAACAATGAAGCATTGAAGGAATGTAACGACCAAATCGTCTAAGATTGTTCATTCCTTCTGGTTTCACTGGCGAGGCAACTACCGAGTCAACTTGACTTGTCTCGAGTCCTTTTTTCCCTCTAGAAGACGTTGAACGACTACGTTGGAGGGCGTGTCTTTGCTGGTTTGACATTGCTGGAGTGAATGAACTATGCCTTGGAAGTTGAAAACTACTCTCTTGTGAGTCGACAACTGCGCTTTGTCTATATTCACTCCCCCTTTGTTGTTGAGTCTTCAATGTCGGACGTCCGCGTGTATCCTTCTGAACCAATGGCGTTTTCTTTTCACTTTTAAACGGAAACACCTGCAAAAGTATTTTTTTAGCCAGACTCTTTTTCACTGACTCAGGTTTTGAATTTATTTCCTGCGTCACCAGACCCATTTGTCCTGCAACGTCGATTTCTTCGTCTTCTAGAAGTGTCGGGTACTTAGTATCAAGTTTTGTCCAGAAGATGTCTATATCAGAAAGCGGGATAATCGTGTCTGTATACAAATGAAAGGAAAATAATCAGTTTACAACAAAAAAAATGTAAAAAACAAACAAAAAGGAATTGATTACAGTAATTTGATACCTGTATTTTCGTATGTTGAGATCCGACAGGCACATGGCAAGCCACAACTTGTCCACAACTGGTGGCCGCATGACATACTACCTTGACGCATAACCTTGATCTTATTTATTTCATCAAGTAGTAAATCAAGAGCTTTATGTGAAACCTTGCCACGTAAGTTATTAAACAAGGGTATTTTATGATGACCCATTGTCTTTATTAAACTTGTTTCAAACCCATGTTTCATGTTTACCTCCTGCAATTCTATCATTTGATCAACAAAACCTACCAGTGTCAAGAGCGAGTTATTAGTGGTTCTTAGATATCTTTTTAAGTTTGAATGTTGACTCTCGACTCTGTTAGTTGTACGTTGACCAAAGTTAGGCGTTCTGTTAGTCCAGGCTGTGACAAACATGTCTTTGTATGGGTTTAACCAAGTCTGAATCACATAATTCAAAACCCCCGAAATAAAAAAAAAACTATGACATACGAAAACGTAATTTTACCAAAAATAATGATAATGATATTGAATGACGCTTACTTTGACGGTTATCTGAGACAAGTTGTTGGTACAGGCGATTATAGTTGTAGTCGTAAATTTCTGGCGACGAAGAGTCACACAAATTCCCCCAACGACCCTTAAACTTTTTCCAGTCACCGTCTGAAAAACTCGCCTTGCAGTGTTTTGCGATATTTTTGCTTATGTGCCACCTGCATAAATACCTGGAAGCGTGCGGAAAGACCTTACGACATGCATTCATCAGAGCAAGGTCTCTGTCGGTTATTATCACGCGGGGCTCCATACACTTATCTAGCATATCTTTTACTCGTTCTAGAACCCAATGATAATTTTTTCTTTTTCTTTACTCACGAACGTGTGAGCAATACAAAACGTATGGTGTGTTGAGGTAACACCAACTATCTGTACAAAAGGAAGTTTGTACATGTTAGTCTTGTAAGTCGCGTCGATCATAAGAACATGTGGGAACGCACGCCACCAGGTGTATGATTTTTTATGACAAAAGAAAATCTCCTCCACGATATTCGTTTCAGAGTTTTCCCGAGTAAAGTATACGTAATTTTTAGTATGTAGCAGGTTCTCTAAGACCTGCATTGGGGTTGATCCGATTTTTTGTTTATTTTTAAATTTATGCTGCACATTGTATACGTCTCTACGGATGGAGACGTTGTTGGGATTCTGCTTCTTTAGGCTGGAAAGTATGTTGCGTGGGTCCATGTGTTGCTCAGTCAGATGGTGCACCATGTTTTGTTCCTGCTCGGACATTCTTCTAACAAACGGGTGCCCCTCAAGATTTTGAGTAGGTTCATGGTTGTGTTTGTCGTTTTTGACCTGAAGCTTCCAACCATAAGAATCAGAGTCGTATATCCCTATTAATTTAAAAGGACACCCGATTTTCTTGCTACCGGTACGCCTTAAGATGGCTGTACTATTGTGTTCACCACCACGATCACACACAAGCCAGATTTTGTTGACCTCATCGGTTCCCTTCTTTTTCTTAGATCGTCCGGTAACTACGATGTATCCATTATTAAGGGCTATAGTTTTCACCCATGCCATCAGCTCCTCCACATAAATGAATATCTGAAAACAATGTTGTCATTAAACTAATGCCCATCTAACTAAAAACAAGTGAAAATATATTACCTCATTGGTATTCCAGTCCATATTTTGGTATACAATGTCAGCTTCTTCCTTTTTAACGGCCACTTGGGGTGGTTGTGATTGTTCACCACCGTAACATTCCCTGTTAACGTCTTCATCATAGCAAGGTTCCTGGTTCAAATCAAATTGCCAGTACGAAGTTTGACCCGCAACCTCTTCGTTAAGATCTGGCAATGCCGGTCTATTTGTCGCCTCAGACGATTGCACACCAGTCTCATCCTTAAAAATATTATGATTAGTTTGTCATTTGATTAACAATAAAAGCAAGTAAATACAGTTTCGTACCTGATATGTTTCAGCCACACGCGAAACGTCGGAATATTGACCAAAGAAAAAGTCTTCGTCCCACCAAGACATATTTCAAATAAAAAATACGGCTATAGAGTGTAGATATTTATTAAACGAAACAAGAGAAACTGGTTCAAGTATTTGGAAAGTGATTCGAGGGAATGCGTAATATTATAACTCAGTATGTGTATATATGGGCGATGAATTCGTAAGTTGCAAACTATTTGTCACGTTTTAAACATTAAACGCCACGTAGTGGTCACTACGGGGCGTTTAAGGTTATCCCTAAACGCCCCGTAGTGACCACTATGTGGCGTTTGGGTCTAATCAACTGACATGTCGGAAGCTTTTGCAGAACCTCGTACAAAAACGCCTCATAGTGGGCACTACGGGGCGTTTAGGTCTAATCATGGTACCTGTCGTTTGACCGAGCTAGTACAATTCGTACCTAAACGCCCCTGTCGTTTGACCGAGCTAGTACAATTCGTACCTAAACACCCCGTAGTGGCCACTACGGGGCGTTTGAGGGGTGTGCAGACATTATTTTGGGGTGTAAGTTTAACACCACCCTATAATATTAGATAGTATAATAGTAATGATTAATTTGTTTACCTGTCTATTTCAATCCTTGTCTATTTCAATCCCTTTTTACATTGCATTCTTTCGTTAATTAAAACCTGTATAATCGATTAATTACCTATTTGCTTAACAATTTATCATGGACTAAAATGAAAATGGCAATCATGTAAAATTCATAAAATCAAATGGCAAAAACTTTACTAAAGTCGGGTTAACTTGGCAGGTTATAATTTTCATAAAACCAGTACCTTGTTATATAATCTAAGCCGAGCCGATGGTTGTAGAGGAAATAAACAAACAGAACAGTATGACCAAATCGGGGCAGGATTCACCGCCGGATAATACAAAAACCTCTAACCCTGCTCCGGCGACGGCGGCGTGGGGCACATGGGAGGAGCTCCTCCTAGCCTCCGCCGTCAACCGTTACGGCACCAACAGTTGGGACTCTATATCCTCCGAGCTACGAAAACGGAGCTCCGCTCCGATCCATCTCACTCCTCATCATTGTGAACAGAAATATGGAGAACTGAAACGGCGGTTCAAACAGTCCGACGAAAACGACGTCGAAATGGACGACGGCGGTGATGCTGTTCCGTGGTTAGACGAATTGAGGAACCTACGAGTTCTGGAACTGCAGCGAGAACTACAGAATTACGATCTTTACATCTCGTAATAATCAAATCTAAATCAGACACAGATCTATTCAAACATTCATATATACTGTTTCTGTTCGTTTAATCGTTTCGTTTCGTTAAAACACATAATCGAGATTTGACGATTTATGATTCGCTTTTTGATTCCAGGTCGTTGCAATTGAAGGTGAAGAAATTGACGGAGGAGAGTGAAAAACACCCCGGAGATATGAAACCGTCCGATTTAGGTCAAGAAAACGATGCGATTGAGTTACGAAAGGAGGAAACGAAGAACGGTACGCCGGAGGATGATTCCGACCGGGACAACCAATCGGTGAACGGATCGAACGGTAACCTAGAAACTGGCATCGATAAATCGGAAAACGACGGAAACGAAACGTCGGAACCGGTGGTTACCGGCGACGAGAAGCCTGAACCGGCAACTTGTGACGGTAGACCGGAAGGAATCGAACCGGTGAAAACCGAACCGGATGGTGAAGCGAGTGAGTCGCCCGAGTCAATAGCTGAGTCGAAAAGTGAGGGGAAGAACTCAGATGTGCAAAGCTCGGCGAGTAAGTCTAGGAAGGAGAAGATTGATCGGGTGAGACGCGGGTCCAGCAAAGGAGATGAGCGTGAGATCGAGGATCAATCGACGGATAGCATTCCGGTTAGATCCCTGCCGTTGGTCGATTTTCTGCAGAAGCTTCATAAGCTTGGCTCGGTGGTTTTCGAGCCACGGCTCGATCGACAGGTAAAATATTATTTTCAGGATTTTAATTTTTTTTTTTCAGTTGGTTATGGATTTAAAATTGAAAATAGAAATCGGTGCGTTCATTGTGAAGGAGACCCTCTTCTCCAAAAGGAAATATAAAAAATCTCTATATTTTTTTATTCAACGGATATTTATTTACTTTTTTTCAAATATTGCAACTGGTTCCTTTGTTAACCCATGTTTACTGTGTTAACCGAATAGTTATATCTTGTTACTTTTAAACAAACATTAAAGTAAATATAAAGAGATATGTTTTTTTTTTTTTTTAATAAATGTAAGTGGGTCTCACATTAATTAAATTAGTTAAAAAAGAAGAAAAAAACTACTATTTTTAGATTTACTTTAATATGGACCCCAAGTAATAATACGTAGTTATTCGGTTAACGCAGTAATAAATAGTTAATATTTGATTTTCTCCATATATATATATATATATATATATATATATATATATATATATTATATAATAATTTCAGTAATTAAAAATATAATTGAATATATAGCTTCGTTACTTTTAGCCGGATCTGTTAAGAAAACTTAGTAAATAATTATAATAAATAATGAAACTATTTTGAATTTTGATTGATATTAAAAAAATGTGACTCTTGAACCAGGAAATAAACTAATAGATAAGACAAGGAAATGAAAATTCGATCCAACTGCTGATAGAGTCACCAATTTAATCGGTTGATCAATTTCTAACTAAAATAATAAATCGGTTTAAAAAAAGTACCCAGCTGAACCGTTTGTAATATATTCTAAGAAAAGTGATTTTTTTTGCTTATAATAATATAACTGAAAATAATGAGACATATTACAATCATATTATTTTTACCAAAATTTTTCTTCCTAAATATTCCTATTCTGATAAAAAAAAAAAAAACATTTTGTCGCTTTCTAGATTCTTAGGCTATTTTTTCATGTGTTACTAAAATACTAATGATATTAAGTAAAATAAAACAATTTTTATTAAAAACACTCTATAAAATAAAAGTTTTTTAACACTTTTTTTCAATATAATTTTTTATAAGAAAATGTAAAAAACAATTTTTTTGAAAATAAATGTTAAAAAAGTGATATTATTATTTTACTCCTTAAGAATTGCTTATTCTAATTTTAATATTTTTTATCTCAAAAATATTTTTATAATTATTCAATTTGTAATAATCATTATTTAATATTTTTTAATTAATCTCTTTAATAAAATAGATGGTGTCTTGCTAAATGGAATATTTATTTTCATAATAAAAATAAGTGTAATTCTTAAATAAATGTATTTTATAGCTGACGTGTAATTTATGCGTATAAATAGATCGTTTACTTGTATATATATTGTGGGAAAAACATGCTTGTGGAGAGGGTACGGGCCCACGGCGTTTGTTACATTTATTATGTAGATTTTGATATGAATAGTTTTGTCTCCTTGTTTTAAAATGTTAAAAATCATAATACTTTTATGAAAATATCAGATCTACTATATAATTATTACAATACCTACAGAAAGTAGTCTGATTTACAATTTTCCTTTTATCTAAATAACATTAATTTTATTAGAATCAAAATACACAACTATTAAATCTACTTAAAGATCTACTGTAACAACATGCATCTGACTACTCCGGATGCCCCCTAGAACCTATATAACGTTTAATCAATTGCACAATTTTTTTTTATGATTCAGATTGTCATAAACATATATAGAAAAAACAAAATACACTTTGTTTAATGTTTTCATGGAATATTATCTGTTAATCATCATGAAATTGATCAATGCAGGAAAAGCTAAGGTACAAAAATTTAATCAGGCAACACATTGATTACGAAACACTACAGACCAGACTCAAAGAAGGGTGGTATTCCGATGGGAACGATAAATTCTTCCGAGATCTTCTACTTCTTGTTAACAACACACGCGTATTCTTTCCCGAAAAATCACCAGAATCAATGGCAGCCATTGATCTTCGACAGCTTATTTTAAAGGAATTACTCTCCAAGAAGAAGCAAAAAACCGAACCAAAATCAACCGATAAACAAACCTCATCAAAGTCCTCAAACCTACCACCAAAACGGGTCACCGAGCCGGTCGATTCGTTGCTTCTCAAACCCAAGTTAACCGGCCCGATTGTTGTTTGTAGAAAAAGAAGCTCCATAACAGCTAAAGCCGCAGGGTCTTCTTCAGGGAAGAAAGAACAAACAGATTCAAAAAACTCTGATAAAATAACGGAAGAAACCCCAAAGAAATCACGAGATTCGTTTCCATTGATCACGAAGAAAAAAGGGAAATCACCCGTTAATGAGGCTTCAGACACCAAATCTGAAAAGAAGAAAAAACTAACCGAAGCCGAAGAAAAGAAGCAAAGTGCAGCCAAGTTTTTGAACCGAATGAAACGGTCCAACGAGCCGTTAGTAAACACGTTGAAAAGCTCGTTGGACCGTGGGGGTTCTGAGACCGATAGCAGAGGCGGGGATCAGAAGAAAAGTAGCGGCAACAAGGGCAACGGCAGTGGTGGAGATGGGAAGAAAGATCAATCGGGTAAGAAGAGCTCGGGTGGACGCCAAGTTAAAGAACAAGACAGTCCAGCAAAGAGAAGTGTCGGTAGGCCGCCGAAGAGGGCAGCGGTTTCGGGTAATAAACGGAACCGGGAATCAGTAGATTCGGAGACGATGGATTCAAAACAGACCAAGAAAAGATCAAAGAGGTGACGGTGAATCGTGGTGTAGTGATGTTAGAATTTGTTTTCAGGTATGATTCTAAACTGTAGTCTAACACTGTTGGTTTCTTTTTTGTTTTTCTTTTTATATATATATATCTTTAAGAAACTAGGAACTTGTATTTTAAATTTGTACCCTTTTTGGGCAAGTAATGAATGACCTTTCAAGATAAATGATACAAATCACTCATTTTGAGTCACGATCTTTCTATTTGGTTTTATTTTATTCTTAAGCCTCAAGATAATATTTAGAACATATCCTACCATTAAGAAGTTGATTAAAATATAAAATAAATCAACGATGGGAATACACGAACCAAATTTATTTGTTTGTGAAAAATTAGAAATAATAATTTTGGTTCAAATTATATGTAGCAATGAGCATTTAGTTTTTGTCACCGGATACCTCTTACTAGTTACAACTCTTACAAGTTACAGACGTGGGTTTTTGACTAATATATGTTACGTGCCGTATAAAAGAGTGTAATTCGCTTTAAACCCATTTTTTATAGCATCACCTTAGGCCTATTGACTTTTATAATGTCAAGTAAAATCACACTATTTGTTTAGCGTTTTTACATAAATTGTTCACATAAATATTTTTAGATCTTTATTCTAAACATCATTTATAAAGGTTATGGATCTATAACGAACCAATATTTCTTACACGGAAACCCAATAAAAACCGATAAGACCGTTTATTATTATACTTTTATTATATAAACTAAATTGCAAAAACCATTAAAGAAAAGTGATAAATAGTAATTACTTAATGATAAAAAAAACTATTTATAGTCAAGTTTGTATTCAATATCTAAACATATATAATTTTATTATTATTTAACATAATTATTTAGTTAGAGATCGAGAGAAACTTAAAAAAAGTAAGAAAAGTATGATAAGTATTCCCTTGATTAACAGGAGACCTTGTAAAATATTAATTTGAATAGGCACTATAAAATGAAACATGCTTTCTTAATTAATTATTTACTAGGTTATTAACCCGTGTATCACACGGATTTTGATATAAAATATTAAATAGTCAGTAATGAAAATTTAGCGATTATAAAACGATATTTTTATATAAAATGATTAAATTACATATTAATAAATTTTTTAAGTAATAAAAAAATAATTAAAAACTTTAATCATTATACAAATGATATATGACCTTTTAATGTGTGATAATTGATATCTTTGAAATAACTAACATTAAAAACTTCAGTTTCTATTATATTAAAAACTTACTTTTATAAATCAATAATATAAAATATAATTTTTGTAATTATTAAAGTTCAACGACTCAATTTAAATTAGCGTTAAACATAACGGAACAAAAATGTAACTTTTTCTATCATTTTTATTACTTTAGAATTTAAATAAATTAAAAAACGTCGTTAGATGATAAAAATCTCATTTTTTAAAAACTCCTTTTATAATATATTTTATTTAAAATTTTTTTTAAGGTAACTTGTTTTTTTACATAAATTTTGTTTTTTGAAAATAAAATATTTCTTACTTAAAAAATTTTGATTTTATAATTTAATTTATGCTTTATAATAAAAAGATAAATAAGATATTAGTTATTAATATTATATTATTTAATAAGAGAAATAATTTATTTAATAAGAGAGATAATATAGTTATTTAATAAGAGAGAGAATTAAATTGAGTGATAAGGAGTTGACGTGTGACAATATTAGTTTAAGAATGTGACATGTGGCATTAATAATGCAGAAGGGTGACAAGTGGCAAAATTGTTACTCTTATATTATAGAGCAAGTATAGATATAGATATAGATATAGATATAGATATAGATTAGTATATATTTATGAGATGCATATTTCATTTCTTATATTGTAACATAAAACTTATCATTGTTTTTAAATAGTTACCTCAAGTAAAAGCCTAAAAGGCAATAGTTCTATAGAAAAAATATATAGCTACTATAGTTAACAAGTTTTTTGATTGATTTTAGAGTTAATTACACATATGGTTATTATAGGACGTATAAATTACAAGGATGGAATATACTTTTGAAAAATTATACGAGTGGTTTATAACTATTTCAAAAAATGTAACATTTGTAGTCTTTGAAATCTGTTATCTTTAAATTCCAGGTTTAATATATTTAAAACATCTAAAATACTCTTATAATTTAAAGAAAATAATTTAAAAGTAATAACATCTACCTAAATAAATAAAGGGATAGGTATTCATCATTTCATCCATCGCTACATACAACCCCATCATGTGCCACCATCACCGCACATCAGCATCACACCACATTCGCCACCACCACTTATGCAACCACCTATCCGACAAAACACAGCAAGCTCTTCACCGATGCCACAACTTCATCTGGCTAAACAAACCAAAATCTTAGATTTTCAACTTAATGTCTCCAAGATCGAGAGAAGATAACATACAACATCTTCGATGTTTTCAAACGAAGAACTGATTGCATACCAGATCTTGTCGTCGGTTGCAATGATGGGGTAAGCTGTCAATTGTGGTGTTGGTGCGAAAGATATATAGAAGGGGAGGAGTGGGAAATAAAGATGAAGATAATTATCAGGGAGTGTGAAGGTTGGTCCTATTCTTTTGTATTTTATCAAAGGTAAACTAGACATTTCACATGTAACACCCTAAGAATGTCTCACATTAGTTATGTACGGAGAGATGTTGGGCTCATATAAAATAATCCATCTCATATACCATTTATGCTTTTTTGGTGCTTTGGCTATAAATGAAATTAAAAAAAAAAAAACTCCATAACTAAACACACCACTGTTTTTTTTTTGAACGAGAGTATTCTCATGTGTTTCCTACCCTTTTGTGACAATTGTCCAAAGTCGGACTCCTCTAACCATCCTGATGCATAGAAACCCCATGAAATAGGTAAACCATCACCCCCGTTGGAATCAAACCTAAGATAAACCCACACCTGTTGGTTTTTGCTCCCACACTTGCTCAAGAGATGCAGGTTCGTGCCTTTGCCCTCCCCAGGCATGGCGATTCTTTGTTTCATTTTTTTTACTATTTAATTTATTGCTATTATATATGATATGAAATTATGAATGGATGAACGGTTTGGGTTTAAATGACAAAACTATTAGAGTTAAGATGTTGTCTCCTTTATAGTTAAGATTTCGAGCCAAATGAATATGATTTACTATAAAATACTCCCTTTCAATATATATATATATATATAGACAAACACATGATATTAAACCATTTGTAGATAAAGTTTGAATAATATATTTTTTTTTGTTTTTGTTCCAAAAGTTTGATTGTCTAAAAGAGAAATGGTAAACTTTTGTTTTGGCCACAAATGTTTATATTATAAACTTTTGTTTCTTTTACAAAGGTTTATATGGTAAACTTTTGTTTCTTTTATTTTGACCACAAATGTTTCTTTTATTTTGACCATAAAGTTTTAAACAATAATTTTTTTTTTATTTTTCTTTACAAAAGTTCAGTTTTTCGAATAGAAGAATAATAAACTTTTATTTTCGTTTTATCTCAAAAGTTTCAATAGTAGTCTATTGTTTTTTTTTTTTCGCTACAAAAGTTTGACTGTTTTTTCAAGTGAATACTAAATTTTTGTTTCCTTTGTTTTAGACACAAAAGTTTTATATGTAAACTTTTATTTTAATTTTTAGAGTAAACTTCTCTTTTACTCCCTGTGGTTTGACAATATTAACCATTTTGCTTCAAAACTTTCAAAATGATCATTATGCTCCCTGTGGTTTGACATTTTAATCATTTTGCTCCAAACTTTTTCAATATATCTCCATTATACTCCATTTTTTTCGAAACCACAGGGAGCAAAAGGGTTATAATTGTCAAACCATAGGGAGCAAAATGATTAAAATGTCAAACCACAGGGAGCATAATGATCATTTTGAAAGTTTTGGAGGAAAATGGTTAATATTGTCAAACCACAAGGAGCAAAAGAGAAGTTTACTCATATATATAAATTGGTTACAGTATTTTTTTAATATTTGAGATCGTGACAAAATTTAAAACACATGGTAATAACGGAAAATCTAGTTATATATTAACATAAAGGAATGAATTGAACGTAAAGTTTTATCTAATTCATTAAATTATAATTAAAATCCAGCTAAGTGTGTAAGAGATTTCTGGCTTTCTGCTACTCACCATCTTAATTTGAATCTACTTGGGTCTTTGCATGTTGATGGTGGCTCCTCACAAAGATGAATCACGTGACTTATCACATGCTCTTTTTATATTAAAATTTGCTTTTTTTAAATATGAAATAAATACAATTTCATTTTTCTTTTAAGTAATTATTGTATGATTTTGTTAATTTTATAAATATTTGAAGTATATTGTCATTAATCAGATTAAATTTTCAAATTTAAATGTTATGACAATTCTTGGGGCATTTTTTAAAAAAATGAAGGCAGTCTTAAGATTGATGTTTTCATCTACGAAACAATTACCGAATAAGTCATGTTATAGTTCGTTGGTAAACACGATAATATTATAATATATGCGTGTTTTAAATTTTTAGTATGAATTTATTTTAAACAAAAGCTCATATAACATACCTAAAGTAGTAATATCATCATTAAACTATATTTTAAAAGAAAAAAAATAAATAAAAATTCGGTACAACCATCAATTTCAATTGTCTATTCAACAAATAGCGTGATACGTGATAACTAACGAGCTCTAAGCATTAAAGAGTGTATAGTCTAATGATATCCTTTTAACTTTCTAAATTAGAGATCTTGTGTTTGAATCTCATCTTGAGCAAAAAAATGCTATAAGCTTAAGTGTTGAATCATGGGTTTTCCAATGTGGGTTTCCTTCTATATAGTGGTATTAATGTGTTAATTTAAACAGCAATACTCAACGTTAGCTGTTAAAAAAACCAACTAGCTCAAGTGACTAGACTTTACAAATGCTCCGGTGCATTCATTGAAGACCTTAATCGAGAAACACACTTTCACCCCCAAGACAATTTGATTTTTGATTAGGTTAAATGGATCTCAAAGAAGGTAAAATGTATTTGCTTTGAGAGCATGTCTTAATCGAATCCCATCTAGAATTGGTTTGACTTGAAGAAACGTATTTGTGCAATCTACTTCATGTGCTACATGCAATAACGCCCTTGAATCCGTAGATCATCTCCTAATTGGATGCAATTTTGCTTCGAAAGTATGGAACATGATCAATTATCAAACCATGGTGTCGTATGGAAATAAAGAAGGAAGATTCGGTTCATGAACAGTTAAAGTTTGTAGATCAAATTCTTCATAAGGATCACAAGAAGATGGCACTTGGTATCATCTCAACCATTTTTTGGTTTCTTTGGAAGGCAAGAAATGATAGAATTTTCAATAATCGAATCAGAAACTTTATAAGTTTATTTAAGAAGATCAAAGCTAACACTTTCAACATATAAGATTTAACCATAAGAGTTCAAGCGTTTTTTAACATGATTGGTGTACTTTTAATTTTCAAATTAATGTATAACTAGTGTATTTGTTGGAACTCCTTCCATAACATATTGCTATAGTTGAAGGTTTTATATTTTAATAAAATGGCTTGCCGTTCCAAAAAAAAACTAAATAATGCTTATTATGCAGGCATTTTCTAAGTTTGGATCCCACTGATTTAATTTATATATAAAATTTTAAAATATTGATTCACGAGCTTGATCAACCGTAATCATCCGATACTTGTATCACACGCATTGTCTGTTGTACGTTTTAATGATTGGGTGGTTTTGGTGAACAACCAATTCCTAGAGCAAGAAATATTATGCAACTATGCATTTAAAAGTTGTACATTCCATAGGGTTTAGTAATATTAATTGGTGCGAAAATGTTTGTCAGGAAATTTTTATTAGTCAAATAAATGGCACATGATCACTGGTTCTTGCAAATCCCAACGTCATTTATTTATTTATTTATATTAATAAATTAAAATGACTGATTTAAAATTAACTTCAGTTAATTAAGCCCTTTCAATCTATATATAATCTTTTTTTTTTAATTTATATAATCTTTTTGAGTAAAAGCATACTTATTTTGACAATAATATAATAACAAAATAAATCACAAAATTTGTAATATATGACTATCTATGTAATTTACTTGTATTTAAAAAAAATAAGATAAGTAAATAAATATTAATAATGGTAGGTTATTTCAATTTTACCCCTCCATAAATAGATGAACATTGCTAATATGGTAGACTTTCATAATCTCAATAATTAATTCCTTAGATTAATGGCTTATTATCAGATTAATGGCTTATTATCACTTATACTTTGTTGAAAGCCCACAAGATGGTTCTAAATCATTGATCATATTATTTCAATGGTTTTGCCAATGCTTGTATCAAGATTGTAATTGATATACAAGTGAAAAGAGTTGAAATGATATAAAGAAACAACTTTCATACTTTGACTTTTGTTTATTTTTTATATTATATAAAGTTTAGTTTCACTAAGATTGTTACACAAAGTAATTTTTATATATTATATTATTCTTTAATTTTTGACTGAAACACTGCTACACTCACGAATATAAGGGAGCTTATTGATCCATATTAGATTGATTGGTCTGAGGTTATCGAAAAGAATGATTTGTCTAAGCCACTTTGTTTCTTTTTGTTAAGCTGCTTCTTTTTGTCTAACTCACTTCCTTTTCTATTTGTCAGTTTCGCGAATATCCTCATTCGTAGGTCTGATATCCACATCAATGAATTGAAAGATCCGAACAATTCACCATTCTTAGAATCAACAAGTATAATTTGAAAAAAAGGTGTGTATAAGTGGTTCCATTAATTACAATGATATTCCCTCTAAATTAATGCAAAATGGTGTATCTAAACAATTGTAATTGTCCAAATTGCATAAAATACACTGTTGAGTCGAAGATGCTTCACATGCAAAATAATTTTATAAAAGAGCCACTAGTACGTACTATGTGTGTGTATATATTCATGTATGTATATATATGCGTGTGTATATATGCATATGTATCTATGTATGTATCACACACATGGGATTCTTTGCTACCTATATAAATACCTAACCCCTAATAATTTTTCCCACTTTGAAATCCTTTTCAATTCCTAAAAGTGTCATTAATTAACAACCATGAAGTGTCAAATTATAGTTTTGGCAATCTTTGCTTGCTTACTTCTCATTCAAATACATTATCTTCAAGTCAGTAGCAGTAGCAGTAGCAGTAGCAGTAGCCTCGAAAGTAATTCGGTACGTAATGAAGCTACAAATATATATCCAAGAAGTTTGCTTTCAAAATCAGTCGCTATAGATCTAAGCTCCTTGCAAAAACCAGTCAGTGTTGTTAATTCCGATCATTACAATCAAAGCTTGAGGAAGAAACCACGTAGCGGCCCAAATCCAACTCAGAATAAGTAAATTATTTATTTTTATTAGAGTAATGATTTTTGTAGAATTTAAATTATTTTACTAGCTTCTTTTTGTGCTTTTTTTATTTTTAAATTTTGTTTTTTATTTATTTTGTGTGTTGCTGTTAGTTATATAGTTGCATCAGCTGTTCAAAAAAAAGTTATATAGTTGCATCAATGGCACTATTAAATGTACAGAATTAAATAAATTACGCATTCAACATTTTCGTCTTTGTTGTATGTGTTTTTATGTGTGTATGTTGATATATATATGTATGTGTGACACTATGTGTATTGAAGCATAGTTAAAAAACTCCCCAAAGAAAACTCACTGCCTAGTTCGAATAATCGCCGACTAGGCCGAGTACTCGTTATTTACAATCGACCGACCTAGTGTTACGTACCTAACGACTTCTGCAACCATGATTTGAAGTGAGAGGGAAATCGGTTATATTAGACTATGTGTAATAAGAAATTGAGGCTTAACCGTGTGTGTCACACAGACATCACACAAAATGACCGTTGGTTAGTGAATGCAGATAGAAAATGCGTCACTACTACAAAAAAAGCCTAATGCAACATTTTTTTTGTCACAAAAGGTTGCATTAGCTGAAGTTGCATTAGCTTAATGTAACTTTTTTATTACATAATGCAACTTTTTTTCAAAAGTTGCATTTAAAAAGTTGCATTAGGAAAAATAAAGTTGCATTATGTAACAAAAAAGTTGCATTAGATCTAATGCAACTTCAGCTAATGTAGCCTAAATTCAGCCTTTTTATGAATATAAAGCTAGGTTGCATTAAGGTGATTTTTGTAATAGTGTGTGTAATGATAATACATAATGGGTAAAAAAAAATGCATGGTGATGTATATATATTTTTTAATACTGGTTTACAAAAAATGAACTCACGCTCGTGATAACAGTCACTTAGACCAGTCAAGCTTGAGTCACACCTAAGGTGTAATGACGAGGGGCACTATGAATTTGTGACCAAAAGATATTATGTATGAGTCACTTCTTATGACACATGGTTATGTGGTTTTGTCAACAACCATAATACAAACTCCTTTCTTTCTTTCTTTTCGTTTTCTTTTCTTTTTTTTTTTTTTTTTTTTGTTGTTGTTAATGAATGTTTATATGTTTATCTCATTCACGTTTATGTTTGTATGGTCATCACTATTTTTTTTTTGTATGGTCATCACTAGTGAATAAACTCAAAAACGTGCCCAATCAGCAACTAAAACAGTTTTTCAACATGTTAACATCTTTTAGTCTTTTACATTTATTTTTTTTATAGTCAATTCCTTTTTTATAAAAAATCCATTTTTTATCACTTTAAATTGAAAATCATAAAAATTATACGTTAAAATTTCAAACTAGCAATAAAATAGACTGATGATCTTAAAAAACCAGCTATTTTAAGAACAATATTTCTAATCATCTTATTGATCCACTGTCAGACCTGTCGAAACGGATAGAATAAAATATAGAAAAAATAGAACTAGTTATAACTTATAACTATATATATGTATGAAATATTATGTGATTTGATGTAAATTTGTAATTTTAACAAAATGTTAAGACTTGCTTGATTAAAATATAGATTCTAGAATAACAAATTAAGAAAAAACAATGAGAGTTTAGAAGAAAAGGGTTAAAAGAATGTTGAAATTCGGCCAACTGGTTCACTGATCTGATCGGTAACGAACTGTTTCAAGTGAAACACCGTAAATACTAGTAAAGAGACATAACCCGATAAGTTATATGCATGGTTCTTGTTCTGATTCTAATCATTGGTTGCCATTGATAATAAAACGATAAGAACTTGCACAAGTGAATCAATGAATGATATGAATATAACACATTAACACTTGTGAATCATATAATTATATAATATTATGTTTGTTATCAACGAAATGACACTGTAGGGTATAAAATATTAAGTTTGTGAGAAACGAGAGATGCTAATCATAGTCCATACACATGTTACTATATCCTTTATAACATGCAACTTTTTTTAAATTCTAAATCTAAAGCTAACCATATATATCAATTAAATTGAAAAAAAAAACTTTTTTATACAATATAATCAAAAAGTTATAGTTAATGATGGTTAGCGTGTCTCTCAAGTTAACATTTTGGAAAAGAAATTAACATATTTTTAAATACTTGACCCAGTCAAAACAAGAAATGCTAACGAAGTTGAAACCAGATATGCAAAAAAAAAAGGTTAACTGAAATGATACCGGTTTGTAACCGGGCTTTTAGCCAGTTTTAGATTTTTGGAAAAACCAACGGTATATGACCGGTTTGAGGTTTCAAGAGACCGAATCGGTTAACCGGTCCACCTAAGTAAAAAATTGATTATTTTGCGTTAACTAGTTTAGTTAACCAATTTGCTATAGGTAGTCTAGAGGTGGGCAACTCGGGTTTTCTTTTAACAAAGTCAATAACCGGTTCCCGTTCTGATCAGCTTTTGACCAGTTCTGATTCCTGTTTTGGCCGGGTAAATGAGGAGCCGGTTCTGGTTACGATTTCTTTGAGAACCTGAAACCAGTCGTATCCACTAGTTTGGGTATGATCGTTTCGGTTCGGGTTTGGGTTGTCAGCTCTGTTTCGGAACCGTTTGTTTTCCGTGTTACTATTGAAAGGCCATATCATCTAGCCCAACCCCAGAATTCTTGTGACGAACTTCACTTGAAACCCATAAAAAATCGAGAGAAACTTATGTGCAACTAATTAAGCCCAACATTATGGCTTACCGAGCTCAATAATTGGGCTTCTTTTTAAAACTTAAACTCTTATTAAGCCCGTAATCCAATATAATTATATATACATAAGTTACATAACACAATTAGGAATAGGTACCCGCAAAAATATCACACAATTTTCACATTTTTTTAAACTCATCCCTTCAAGTTGTTAAGCTTCATTGAAGTTCGTAAAAACGTTACATCATGATGTTTCCTTTCACTTTTCTTATAATTTTTCATGTTAATTTTTTTGTTAAAATTTTTATAGCGTAATATATGTGCACTAGTAATGTTTTTTTTATCTAAGTTTCAATATCTATAACAAATCCGTCACGACTTCTTATGTTTTTTTTAATTATACTATTATATTGCAACGAGAGTGTTTTAATTGTACCGTCTCACCGTAGCTTGCGAGTAATTATTTCTTAAAAGCTTAGAAGGTAATGCTAGTTCCATTGTAAACTTAAAACCCCTTGAGATGTTTAGACCAAATGATATTTAAAGTTCTAGTATGTCTTTACAGCCAATATCTCTCTTTTAATGTCTTTTATATTAATTAAAAATAATAATAAGTAAAAAGGTACGATAAAATAATTTTTGAAGGAAAAATCGTATAGACAAAGATGCGAAACCACATTTGTAAACTCCTGAAAAGGGCGCATTTGTAAACTCAGAATATAAAACTTAAGATGCAAAAAAGCATTTGTAAACTCATAATTTTAAATTTAAATTTTAAAACATTTCATTGTGCAAGATTAATTGAATATATTTTTTTTTATTTGGCACCAAAACAATCACATCTTATGACATGTTTTCATTCTAAATTATCAGACATATATATATGCTTGGAGAATATTTAT
Source organism: Mikania micrantha (assembly GCA_009363875.1). Taxonomy (NCBI): domain Eukaryota; kingdom Viridiplantae; phylum Streptophyta; class Magnoliopsida; order Asterales; family Asteraceae; genus Mikania; species Mikania micrantha. The sequence continues at coordinate 30,448,713 of CM018690.1, forward strand.
TATTGATATGTTTCCCTGATAATTCACCAAATAGTGGGAATCATATTAACATTTTTTTAACAACAATGAACTAAGAGTGTCTCAAGTCTCCGCTAATATTTTTTACGCAACGTATATTGTCTCCAGTTTCTCAGGAGTAAACCCATCCACTTAGATCATGTTTATTGGGAAAAATTTTTGCTTATTCAGAAGCAAATTGCTTTTAAAAAGACTTGAACCAATACTTCTAATAAAAGAAATTGTCATAAAAGAGAAGTCAAGTGAGAGTCACATTAAGTAGAATCAATTCTTTTTTAGGAGGTGTGATGGAGGGGGGGTATTCTTCCATGAAGCAGGGAACGAAATTCTTTAAGGGACTCCTTTTTATGATTATAATGTTGTAATTCAAACAATTTTCTGTATATATTTTCAATTAATTTAATTTAATTAAAAATCAGGCCATCCTGTAGAGCGTATTTGTAACCCACTTTATTCTTATAAAACACGAAATATGGTGATGGTGAGGCTTCTAATGGGTTAACTGCTGGGTCAAATCTTTAGAAAAGACTAAACTAAAAAAACCCTGGTGTGTCTTGCACATGATATTTTTTTGACAGAAACACAAAATAGATAGAAGGATTTGATTGACAATTTTAAAAAATTAAAGAACCAAATTGTAAATTAAAATTATCTAAGGACTGAACCAACAAGTTTATTATTAACACATGAACCATTTTAACATTTTACTCTATATAAAATAACAATGATAAAATAACATAATATATATGAGTTAAAACGTAAAATATAATAGCTATAAATACATTTTATACAATGATCAGAAATGTAAAATATAATGATCAAAAGCCTTTTTAAAATCTTAAGAACATGTCATATGTCAATTTTACAATCATTCTCATATGTTTTATAAATAAAACCTTTTTTACAATAGTTGTATAATACATAGATACATATGTGTGTGTGATATTTCTAATTCAAATTGATTAGATTTATATCTATTTATCTTTATATTAATTACTTCTAATTATCTTTCATATAGTGTATACAAGTGATTTTGTTTTAATTGTACATCTTACTTTTATTCAAACTTATAATCTTAATCTATTTTAAATTAAATTTATATTTTATAAGGTTGTGAACTCGTGATTAATCTTCTCATCTAAAAAACAAAATATACGTAAATACCTAGTCTCATTTATAAGTGAACATTTGATCTTATGAACAACTTGAAATTAATTCTATAAAGATGATACCTTGTATAGCTTTTAGATATAAAAGAATACATGCAACGAAATTGAATATGTTAATATTTTAATACACAACTTATCCAACCTTTCAAAACCCTAGAGGTCGGATTTATTAATATCCAAACGAGGCTTTTAGTTTAAAGTATTTCCGCTTTTGGCAAACCCTTAAGGATACCGCCAGCAATTATATAATAATCACAATATATCATTATTAAATTAAGTTATTTTAATTACACAAATAACTATACTACGATCACTAAACTACATTCATGTACTCACAAAAGTACCTTATATTATAATGCTAATCAAAACATAAAGATAACATTTATATGTTTATACTTTGTTTAACAATACATTAACATGCTTATAGTTTCTTGAAAACATACATTTTCATATTATTTTTTAGATGCATTCGTTATCGTGCTTACATTTTGAATTTTTTTCCCTTTATTTTATCATTAGTTTTTTATGTGTTAGATAAATTGTTTTACATAATAAAAATGCACAATTGTGTTATTTTACTATTATGTTTTGCAGAATTTATCGTTTGCAAAAAATAAAATAAAATACATTAATGACGAATGAAAAGACACAATAAAACATTATAAAACACAATGAGCTAAAAGAAAGATACTTTTTTGAAATTTTATGTAACAACACTACTCATTTTAAATAAAAAAAACATTCCTTTTTATGATGTAGTGTATTTTTTAAAAAGAAATAATATGTCATATATGTTTAATAGTTATTAGTATTTACATAAAAATGAGAACAATTTGACAAAAATTAACAAAAATAACAATGATTGAAATATTCTTCAATTAACTTTTGCTTTTATAAATAGATTATAATAGGAAAAAAAATTCAAACATTGGTCTTGTTTTAGACCAATATTGCCATGTGCCTTTTTTTTTATCATATTACTCAGTTCTCTTTCAAGTTAAATAATTTTATTATATCTCATATTAAATAATTATCATACTAATGGCATTATTTACTTTTTTAATATTATAAATAGTTATATAAATAAATTAAAAACCATTTTAATAAAAAAACACAATTTAACGAATAAGTTTTAACGAAAAACAATGTTAAATAAAAGAAATAAACTATAAAACAAAGGTTTTAAACACTAGGATTTTTATAAACAAATGACACTTTTAAAATGAAATGCTTAAAAATAATTACTTTAAAAACAAAACGTTATATAAATGATAGGGAAAATTATACTTTTAGCCTTTTATGTCTAATAATATTTTCAAATTAGGTTACTTAAATTTAATAAACTAAAAAAATGGTACCTTACATTGTTTATTTTGCAACATATAGGTACTGCTTGTAATGCATAAATGAAGGAGAAAATGAAATAACTCATGACATTGGAATGAAAAAAATACATGTTTGCTAACTACATAAGAATGGAATAAAATAACTCATAGCACGGGTCGAATCATGACACGTGCTTTGAACTATGCCTAAAATCATGGTCTGAACCATGACTCGACACTTTTTTGAACCATGATCTAACTCGTGTCCTAACCAAGACTCGACCCTCAACCAGACCATGACCCGACCCATGTCATTAGTTATGAATTGACATGTCTATGAATTATATTATATTCATTCACTTTTTTCTTGCCTATATGAAATAATGATTTATTTCATTCCAATAAGATACGAAACATGGCGATGTAATGATAAGGATCCATTTTATTCTTGCATCCATTTCATTCTCTCATCTATTAAATATATATTACATGCACACTAAACTTAAACTCATGCAATAACTGTGATGTTAATTTTTAATAAAAAACAAAAATTTTCACATGTCAAATATTAAATCTTCTCATCTTTTTAAAAATTAAAACATTTTTTCATAAAAAATCTATACTATTCTATTATATGTGGTTTATTCCTTTATTTAATTACTATATATTGAGTAATGCACGATACAAAAAATTTGATAAACTTTAGAATGTCTGGAAAATAACATGAGTCGACAAGGTTGGATTCGGAATAGATAGAAATGTAATGATTATTTGTTTTCGACATTAACTATGTATTCATGGGTTCCAAATTAAAAGACATAGCAGTTTAACACAAAAAACCAATTTAATTTTTTTTTTTGAATGAACTTCAATTCCCTCATAGCATTTTTTTTAGGGCGTATGCGTATCTCGTCTCACAAGGACGCCCTTGGTCTCTTACTCCTTAGGAAACCACCTCTTAAGCTATGTATATTGGAAAAACATCATGCTCATTCAGAAGCAAATTACTCATAGAAAACTCAAACCTGAGATTTCTCATAAGGGAAGTTAACTAGTTAAGACATCTCATAATTAAAAAACCAATTAAATTATAAACATGTTTTTATTGCTTACATAGTGTTCTAGACCGTGTTAGCTAGAGGTTGTTTGATAGTTTCTTAATTATCACATTAAGAGACTACATATGAATCAGTCAATGCTATAAATGTTTGTTTTATTTATAAAAACATCTCATAAATATGGACTATAAGTTAAAGTAACTTAACGTATGTTGTGTGCATTTTGTCAATATATGTAATCAAAACTCCAGAAGACAAATGTATATTTGTTTTATTAAAAGTAAATTGAGCTGTTCTAGGAGAGGTTGTGATTTGATAATATTAAAAAAAACAAAGGGTTATTGTTTGAACGCAAAAACAAGAAGGATAAATTACAAGAGGATATAAAGAAAACGTACAGTTGGCTTTGCATTGGCATTATTAATAAACAAGTATGCATGATGTCTTTTCTTCACCATCGAGTATAACCAATATATATATAGTTAACTTAAAACTAACAGTTGATCGTTAAGTTTTTAACTTATTCTATGGCCATTTGTGTTTTCATACGATTAGAAAGTGAGAAGTTTAAAATAGTTTAGAAATCCATCACAAATTTCTACATGGAGTCAATATATAGTACAACTTTGAAATAGTCTTGATCTTAGATAAACATTTAAAAGTTGTTACTTGATAGTTATAAAGCTGCTTAAAGCAAACTAGCACACAATCTTCATAGGCACATATAAACTTAGAAACATGCTAACTAGTTAAGGTAGTGTCTGATACACATAAATGAATGTAAGATGAATCAGATTATACTAGAAAAAGAAAAAAAAATGTTAATCACAAAGGAATGGAATAAGCCATTCAATAAGAAATTTTGATTTATTTACTTAATTTTAATGGTTCTCATTCAACAAGAAATTCGATTCTGTGTTTACCTCCTCTCTTGTCATCTAAGGACTCATTTAGTTTATCACTAACCCATGCTCGAATCATAACCTGACCTATGACGGGACCAATGCATCGACTCATAACATGGCCCATACCAGCCCCGTCCTATAATATAAATTTATTAGTTGAAATTATTTATTTTACATGATATAATTTTTTTATAATTTAAAACTGAATAATATTGTGAAAACTTGTAAAATTTTCTTTATTTTAAGGCATGACATTTTTATTATTTTTTAACAAGTATTTTATCATTCATTTTTCCTATTACCGTACGAAACATTGAAATAATGATTTATTTTATTCATATGTGGTAACAACATATAAAATAGAATGATAATGATTTATTTGTTTATATTTGTTCATTTCATTCCCTAGATTATCTCATTTCCTTGCCTATTTCATAGCTAATACAAATACAAGTGGACTAACACTCAAAATGAAATTTAACATAAAATAAGTTATTGATGTTAATTTTTAACCTATAAAAATAATATCAAATTGCTCTTTAATTAATTTGTAACTCAAGTTGATGGAGTTCAAACAAACACACTTAAAGATTTAATTGCTTATTCGTATTCACTTTATTGAACTTGTGCTTTGGAATAAAATGGAAAATATGTATGCAGATGAATATGAATATATGCTAAAATTCATCGATTATATATTAAAATAAATCAGATGCCGCTTTATAATCTCTTAGATATCATGTAAGTTAAAAAATTAATTATATTAAATTAAATTCCTGGAATCATATATCAATCGGCTCCTCAAACTTATCTGCCTTCCATTTTCTTTGACTGTATTTAACTTTTATCGAAAACGTGATGAATCATATATATAAAAAAGACAATTTTTATTTTATATATTATGAACACAACATATCAAAAGAATTATTTTTTAAAAATATTTGTCTGAATTTTTAAATGGGTTGGAATCATCGAAAGATGGATGGATGTTGACTTATATTCTCAGAATTATATATATGAAGTGCAGAAGCAACTTCCATTGTGATCAAAATGTAATGCATACTCTTTTTCTGCATTATACAAAGACACAAATATTTTTTAAAAAATTTTTGATACTTTTTTTCTTGATATTCATCGAATTCGATCTTATCTTGAATCTTGATCGAATTTTCGAAGGCGAAGACTTTACTCTCAAACGAATCGCTGCTAGTTTTGATCGAAAAAAGCTTATATTTTTCTACTTTTTTTTAATATTTTGAAGTGAATTATAGTTTGATTGTTTGAAGATGAGTTGTAACCATGAAATGGTTTACAATCTAAAAACTAGAGAATTTGGTGGTGCACAACAGCAACCCTGGCAAGTTGGAATTACCATTTTGCCATCTGAAATTATCAACCAGCAAGAACAAGATCAAGATCAAGTTCAACAGCAGCAGCAGCAACAACAGATGATAACTTATCAACCACAAGCTTCATCTTGTAGTAAAACAATCATGGAACAAATTGGATCACCAGCTTCTGCGCTTTTAGCAACTGAAAGATATTTAGGGTTTTCTCAAAATGGTGTTCGTGGATCATTTAATGAAGAAACAGATGTTTTTTCTGTACCCCAGATGAGATTTAATCAATTTATGCATTCTAATGAAAATAGGTACTTCAGTTCTTATGATAGATCATACAAGATGAGGTGCATTAATCAATCTGAAAAAGATCAGATTAGAGAGCTAAAAAGAAAGTTACTTGAAGAATCTGATGTTTCTGATTGGAGACAATCACCACCCACTATTTGTTATGATGGAAATCAGGATCATACAGTAAGTTTTTTTTTTTTTTTTGATCTTGATTTGTGATAATACTGATGATCATGTTTATTGACAGGGGCAAATAGGTCATTCTAGGCTGCCTTCGGGTCAAGTTTCCTTCAACCATACAAATCCTGGAAGTGTTGTCCCAAGTACTAAAACAAGAATCAGATGGACTCAAGATCTCCATGATAGGTTTGTGGAGTGTGTGAATTGCTTAGGTGGTGCTGAAAGTACGTACTTTTGTGAAATTACTTTTATACCCTTTATACGTATCGGAGTTTCCGTTAATCTTTAAAGATTTTTTCAACTTTTTTGCTAGAGGCAACACCAAAGGCGATACTGAAATTGATGGACTCAGATGGGTTGACAATCTTTCATGTGAAAAGTCATTTACAGGTGCTTGTTAGTTATTATGGAACAAATTATCTTCTTTGATGGTAATTTTTCAAGATTTTTTTATTGTGATTGATTTTTATTTATTTTGCAGAAATACAGAATAGCAAAATACTTGCCAGAATCTGGAAAAGGTATGAACAAAATTTTGTCAAATCATTGTGTTCATACAGAGGTGGGAAAATGGTTTAGCGGGTTGGGTTGCGTTGTGTTTCAAACACGTTCAAGTCGAAGCATATGGTTTGAGGCTAGTTTTTTGTTTAAAAGGTTATGAATTTTATAAAAAATATTGTTTAAAATGTGTACAAAAGTTATATCGTTTCAATATATAACTACTTACTTTTTCATTGGGACAAAGGTAAACGTTGCCTTCGTCTCATACCCCTTAGACCCTATTGATTAGTGGGGCGTGACGGGATTTGTTTGTTTACTTTTTCATGTAAATAAATTGATTTACAAGGTTTTATGCATTAGAAATAAATTTTGGTTGACTTTCGTACATAAGACTCATAAATGAATGGAAACTGTAATACTTTGTTGTGTAGGAAATTCTGAGAAGAGAAGCAGTAGCGATACGATATCACAGATCGAAAATATAACGTAATTGTTCATATTTTGTGGTTTCTTGTGTTTCAAATTCATCAAAAATGACATAAATTTACAAATTTTGACCTGAAACATTGACTTGTTCATCAGTGGCATGCATTTTAAGGACGCACTGCAAATGCAACTTGCTGTGCAGAGGCAACTTCATGAGCAACTAGAGGTAGATTCAAGATTAATTTTAATAAAAAGTCTGAACAATAGGCTTAGATTTTAAATTTAAAAATCTATTTATTTTGACCAGAAAAGTCAAAGTTTGACTTGATTGATAAAATTTGCTTCCAATAACAGACTCAAAGGAACCTGCAAATGAGAATTGAAGAACAAGCAAAGCAACTAAAGAAGTTGTTTGATCAACATCAGCAACCGAAAGCTAACAAGTCCTCGTCACCCGACGACGATTACCACTCCACGAATCTTGATGATGATGAAATTTTGAATTTGGAAGATGATTCTGAAACCACTCTTTTCCCTTCCAAAATAAGCTAGATTTCCATCAAGAAAACCTGATCTTTTTGATGAAATACCCATTTGTGTTTAAAAGTTATTTGGAATGCAAGGTTCCAATTTTCAAGATCAAGAAAAGCAAAAGTTGTAGATGATCAAGACAAGAGCTTTTGGTGAATGGACTTTTTAATCTTGAATGTCAAACGCGTTAAGCGTCGTGTGTTTATACTTGACTGTTATCTTGTGTACAAATAAGATAGATCTGAAAATCAATAAGAATACAATACAGGAAATAAAAACAACAAAGTGGTTGGTTTCACATGTTTATAATTTAGCAAAAGAAATTAGGATCATTAGATCATACTTTCTTTTACAAAGTGGTTGGTTTCACATGTTTATAAATGTAAGCATTATGATTCCTTAAATATAAATTAACTGATATTAAGTTCCATTGATATGCAATTTACCTCATCAAAATAAATAAAAAAAAGTTACAATTTTTTTGCAATGAACACTCCTCTCATCTTGTTGCACCACTGCCATCATATGGTATGAAGCATAATTTCTTTAGAAAAGTATATGAAACTTTTTTTGTGAGCTCATTAAAAAGTTTGACTTGTTATTGCATTGTGAGACAATATACTACAAACAAATGTTTATTTCAACGTAAATCTACTTCACGCGTCAACTAAGGTTTGAACCTAACACCTTTTAAGCGAAAGACATATATACACCTTTGCTAGTGGGCTAAGCATGTGGTTGTATGTGCTACAAACACTTAGGCTAGCAATAGTAATAAAATAAGGATATTAGATACCAAAATACAAAACTATAATGTCTAGTCTATAACAATAACAATGCACCTAGTAATAATCATTCATAGCCTTCAAAAAGACAACTTATGCCGTGTTTGTAACGTACAAACAATAAAGTCATTTTCATGGGACTTCCAATTAAAGAATACATCAATTTCTATTTTTTTACAATATAAAACATCATCTTTTTATGAACAGCAAACGGATGGTCACCAGAATCAACCTGGCAAATAGAACATCCTTCCGCTCAAAGAACTGAGCGTGGTAACATGACTCACTCGCCTAGTAGGAAACCTACGACCAGAAAAACTCCCTAACTCAACACAAAACAATATTTGCTTTATAAGTGACTCCAACCCAAGACCTCTCACAAGAGAACACGATATTATAAACGAGAAGAAATTAATATAAAGGATCATAACAATTTCACACCTGTAGAAAAAGTATTCACACTTATAACCGCATGCAAATATTTTTATCTACAATATATTTACATTTGCAAGTGTATAAATAAATTTTTCACTAATAATTTCCTTGCGCATCTTTAAATTAGTTAAATCTTATTCAATTTTTCAAATTTAAATCATAAAAATGTTATGTTTTTATTTTTTAACAATAAATGTTAAATTAAAATAGAGATGAATTTAAGTTATTTAACTTAGTTAATTAAATGGAAAAATGATTTGATGAGTTTAGGAAAAATGAGGAAAGCGTTTGCACAATTTTGAGAAAAATAGAGTTTGAGAAGAATGTTGATGTGGCATTTGGAGAGATGTGAAAACTTGAGATAACTTTTAATGCCTTCTAACATTTTTTTCTAAACTATTAGTTAGATGTTTGACCATCATGAACATGGTATGGGTATATGAAATGAAGCTATAGTATAATCCATGAACCAACCTTAACTTTGCTGACGTTGAAATATATAAGATTAACTTTGCTAATGTTGAAATATATAAGATGATAATGATCTAAAAAAATTAGTGTAATTACTAAAAAAATATTTCAAAAAACTTGGCTATCTATGTCTAAATAGTACCATAAAATTGATCTTTCTTACAGCCCTATGTCCGAACAAAGTATACAACAGAAGAAACACAAATTAAAACATCCGTCAATAGAAGACCTACCACATCAAAAACAAATTTTGGAGCAAACAATCCCCATACCTGCAGAGAGATAAGAGATGAAACAGTTGAATAAACTATCTGTGCATTTTCACTTTAGAGTTGCTGTTTTCAAGAATCAAATGGGTTTGAATTTAATCACAAATTTAGCATCAAAGTTTTCAAATTGTTGCATTTTCTTTAAAATTTACCATGATGCAAGTTTATATTTTAAGTTGCAAGTTTAAAGCCAAACCGTGTCGTTTTTTTAGCATAATTTTGGTTAAAATTTATTCAACAAACCATCAAATGTCGTCTTTGGATCATGACACAGAGAACCGTGAATGTGGTTGTAACAGCCATGATAAGCCCGTATATCAGATAAACCTGTACCAGAAGGATTAAAGAACTACTATTAAATGAGTATTCAAAGGAGGTTGATTAAAAATATAAATTTAAAAAAAAAAAAAAAAGAAGAAAACCTGAAATAACTGGATTAAGGATTCTTTTGACTGCTTAGTTGAATGTTGACAGATAACAAGAAATGGAAGTCCAAGAGTTGGAAGAATGTGAGAAAAGCCATACGTCTCGATTGTTAGAAGGATTGCTTGGGGCACGATGGTAAATTCATCAAAACTGAAAAAAATTTAAAAGAAGTGTCATTTAAAGGAGAATTTATAGAATGAGACATTACAACCCGATAATGTTTCCGGGATTATAATTGAGGTGGAAGAAGAAATGGACTAACCCTATGAATGCAGCAGCATACCGAAGGCCATCAAAAGCACACCTGCATAGTGTAACAAGCTTCAGTCAATTTTGGTTGAAACGGTAGCTTTAGTTACAAGTCAAAATGGGTCAGGCTGGGCAGGTTTGACCCGCAAACATGTTTTGCCCATTCATATGTATAGCTAAAACTCCCTACAGAAACTATCTTATTTCACAACAAATAAAAACTTCCAAAAAATAAGAAAACTTAAACTGCCTCTTTATAGATGCTTACCAATGACCAGTACAAAAGAACAGACATGATGCAAAAAAACCCCACTGTGTAACAGGGGAAGCATAGCGAGCTAACAGACCAGTTGAGCCATTTTTATAACCCTGGTCCAGACCTTTCAACCTCGATACCAGCCAGCCTACGTAAAACAAGAGACAAAATGAGAAACCCTTTTCATAAAAAAAATCAAGAGAAAGCAATAAAGAAACTTCTGGAAGAAAGAAAATAAATATAAAGTCGAAAGTCAGCATCAAATGAAGGTGGCAAGATAGGCAGGTTGGGTAATAGTTCAAAGGGTTCAAATTGAAACAGGTCACTTTTTTATACATTTTTCCTACAGCTTTGTAGATATTTGGTGTGTCAACAATGATTTATACACAATACTAATAAAAGATATACCAGATACCTTCGCTCGCTTGACCCATTTCCCTTTAAAAAGAACAATTGGACCAATTTGACTCGTTTGAGATATGACACAACCAAAATCAACTGTCATTTAAAAAAATTGAGTAAAAATTGACTGCCAGGGTACCTCCGGCAACTGATGCCAAAGCAATCCAAGGGCCTTGTTTCCCGGACAAGATGATGAGAGGGGAGCTCCATACAGATAACATAGCAATTGCTTTCATCATTGTTGTTTCTTCCCAATTTGAAGTTTTGTCTTCTTCAAAAAGCTGAAGAACTGCAAGAGCCAATAGTTGTGCAATACCCATAATGTATATCACACGAGGTATAAAATTGCCTTTAATCCCATCAAATATGGGTGGTGTCATATGTGATAAGCTACTACTTCCTAAGGTCGAATGCAATGCAACAAGAATACAGCTAAATATGCTTCCTGTGATAACAAATTTCAAAAGCCGGTCACAAGAGCTGCTAGAAATGCTTTTATGCAGTAGATATGCCAAAATGATCAAAGGCGGTATTGGTAATAAGTCAGCTATATACATCCAACTATAGAATCCTGATACTTCGAGAGAACCTTGCTTTGATAGACCAAATTCAATCGTGAATCTTAAGATGGAGATCAATAAAACAAGTGCAGCAGCCTGTAAACAACATAAAATCAAGCCTACAAGAAAAAATAGAGCTAGAAAAATGGGCGGGTTGAGTAACAAGTGAAGACGGGAAACTTTTTGTATTGGATGGGTTGGGTTGCAAAAATTAAAACATCTCAATAATATGATTGAGGTTCTATAAACTTTATGCACTTTAGTCGGCTTTCTACCCGGTTGACACATTTAACCCATTTGACTTATAAGAGATAAAACATAAACTGTATTGACCTGTCTAAAAGTAAATGGGTCAACATTGCCATCTCTAATTCTCTACAAATATAGATAGATTAAAAAAAAATCATGTCAATTACAGTACTTACTTCAGATATCATCTTTGTTGTCATGATTGAATGGCGTAAACCAAGCAAGGCAATAGAGGCCAAAAGAAAACTTGTCATTTTTCCTTCTTCCACTGCCTTGGATTAAAAAAAAAAAAAGAGCGGTAATGACTCAAATGTTAGGCACAAAAGTTGTAAAAAAAAAAAAAATCTAAGTCAGCACTTACATATGTAACTATTCGATAAGAAGCTGCAGGCACGTGCAGCAACTAAAGTACAACTAACAACCAGCCCGAATGAAATAGTGTTAATTTCTAGAGAGGGGAAATTGGCTATATACATGTCATCCACCCGCTTGATCACAAGTAAATGGATGAATATGGATGTCATTAAAATGCCAAAACCAATACCCATTAACCTTAAATCGAATTCTGTGAACTTAGTTCGTGTCAGCTCAGCAACACTTGCTAGAAAATTAGAATATAAATCTATTTGCTTTTTCAGAGCATCAAATGATGATATATCATCATGCAAGGAATCTGTGGACCAGTTCACTGCCTGAGAATACATCTCTTGTGCATGCTTCAAGTCATCAATGGAGAATCCTATAACTGATGAATCGGCATATACATCTAGGTATTTCTTCACCTACATGTGAAGCTGAATTAGAAAAGAAAATGAACGTATTTGGAAGCCACAAAGCTAAAATTAATTTTAAAAAAAGGGATGGCTAGCATGCAATTTTTTTACCTGCCAAGAATTAGCACAAAGTACTTTAGCATAATTGTGCATCCATTCTTCCATTTTTACTTGATTGTGGCCATGGCTCATATTATTGCTTTCAAGGTCCCATGTACCAGCAACTAAACCATACAACATTGGATTAACTCGGCCGATGCTGTTAAGAAAAATTAACAATCTGTGATATGTTTCAAAATAGAAATCCAGATGGTACAATAAAACCACTGTTAATACTTCTGGAATTAAAAACATTAAGAATGTTAATTATGAAAATTAAACATTTACAATTAACAATTGTCCAATAAAATACCAAAAAAAAAAAGGGTGTGTGTAACACACCTTCCAAAAGGAAATGGGATTCCAAGCAATGCCGACACTGTTGCGGCAAAATCAAGCTGTAGATGAACTTAAATGAGGTTTCTCCATAACTAAAACTCAAAATCATTATTAAGAATAAATGATATGCACTCAGAATATACCACCGAACCTGCTCAATAGAACTAATGCACACCTTTCTTCCAACCTGTGAATAAAATAAATAATATAATCAAGATCCTTGAAGCCAGTGAATTTTGAGCGAGAGTGATGATAAAAAATCTACCAAATAGTCTAGGGGATCTGGGTAATTACTAAATTGAACAAGGGAATGAATACCATTTTGATTGATCCAAAATTATTAAGGGTGTCACCATTAGTTTCCTTTTGAGTCAACTGCCATTTAAGTAGTTCCTTGAAGGTTGGAAATAAGTTATAGATTAATTATATATAGGGGGTAGTGGTCAAGGTATTGGAAGGTTGGATAGAAAGTAAGTCTTGATTTAAGGAGACCCCTACATCTCAAAAAGTAACCTACTTTAGGAGAATCAAGCAAACCCACCAGGGCAATCCAAACACCGAAACAAACCCAAACCATTTACACTAAACCAATCCCATGAATTTTGTGTTAGATTCGTGTCGTGTCAAACATTCACTCCTGATAGTATGCATGGGAGAGACGTGCCTCTCAAAAGACCGTCGCCTTTTGCAGTTGCTAGTATTACATTTGTAACTAATAAAAAATATAATTTGATTTGTATCATAGAAGTAGTAGCGGCAGTTGAAAATTGCTGTGGTAATACAGACAAAAACACTTATCAAACAAGAATATTAAACCCTTTATAAAATACATGTTTGCATACCAGATCTAGTTTACAAGATGAGGTGTCAAACTCTAATGGTACAGGAAATGGAGGTGTTTTCAAACTCATTGCAAAGATTGATGTTTCAACCTGCATTGTGTTGCTAATTAGATTAACACAAATCATTACTTTCGAGCACATGGACCTTAGGAGTACACTGATTATATACCTCTTCAGGGGACCCACCACCATGATCACCATTTACTGTTTGTCCATGATCACCCATAACAAGAAGTAAAGTATTTTCATGCAGGCCACCTTTACCAGACTGGCTCTGTAGCACCTCAACAACTTTCTGAAGTATGATGTAGGCATCAAATCACAATTCATCACCATAAAATAAAAACAAACAATAATTTAACATAACCTGATTTGCAGAAATAATGTGTAGATAATTAGGCATACCTCTAATTCTTCATTGTATTGTTTTAGTTTATCAATCATTTGAACTGAATCAACACCAAATATATGACCAGCATGATCCTGATTAAACCAAAATAGATCAGTGCCATACTTACGGCTATACGTAGTCTCTCTATAGATCATGCTATATGGTATGGTGACAAAAAAATAATTTCAAAGACGACATAAACATAATCAAACGTTATTCCCCAATTGAGAGACATACCATGCCTAGAAAATGTGCCACAAGAAGATCCCAATCATCATCATACAAGGTTGGAATTAGGTGACTGATGCAACCATTATCCACCTGGCAAATAAATCATGTTACAAGAACCTTCTTATGTCGCAACATAAGCACCAATAAATCACAAATGCAATAACATTTAAACCATGTGTAAAGGATACCGTGTCCAGATCTTTAACATTGAAAGAGGGATATGGATATGACTTGTTAAAGTGATGAGGGAACAATTGTGTCCAAGTGTCATCTCCCATCATAACTATTCGTTTTCCATTTTGAATAAGCTGCAAATAGAAGATCTATTAAACCCATATAATTATAAAGATCACAAACAAGACATTGTTTATTGGTACATCTCAAATTCATAATCAAATAAAACCTGATGTATGAGATTGTCTTCAACAATAGCTGGGGCGCCAAAGCTATTCCCTATATCAATAAAAGTTGGAAGCCCACCTGTTGTCAAACCCTGAATAATGAAACAAGTCACACCCCCCAACAATCTAAGCATGAACTATTGTCAAGTATGGTAACCTTCAAACGCTGCAAACTTGTTGTAGGTGGATCTGCAATGGCTTTGAAAATTCTAGCAGCTGATTCAGATGCAAGTTTGTGCAGCACTTGCAGTTTGTCCATCCATGGTTTTTTCTCTGTAAAAACCCCCAAATTTAAGAACTGTAATTCGCATTGGCAGATTCAGTTGAGTACCTTACCTTGAAAGAAAGTGCTTGGAGCGACAAAATCAAATCTGAAAAACAAAATCAAGGCACATGAGCAAAAGGATAGCAAGAGTATGAGAGATTGAGGGAGGTTATGTGCCTGAGAGCATCAAGAACGATGATAACGATGCGATCAACAGCAGGTTTGGTCCAACAAGTAAGATTCTGAAGTCCACACGGAGATCGGGATACATCTGAACAATGGCTGTGGTAAGGAAGCTCTGTTCGTGTGAGAAGGAAGCCACTGGTGAAGAAGAGTATGGCCACACAATGAAGAACCAGAAGTGATAAGAAGACTGTGAAAGCCCATCTCCTTGTTACTGCCATTGCTGACGTCACAAACTCGGATGGTCGTACTTAATCTCTGGTTAACAGCATCTGGGTAAGTCGATTAGCGAATAGAAACGAAACAAACGGACAAAATTCGGTACTTTTTGGACCCTAAGCAGTCAAATCCTTTGACAAAATTTCCAGATTAAGATATCTTTAGTCGACGGAACCGAATCAACCCAGCGTATAGAGATCAATTTGATGGGTACCTCTAATGGCGGTTTTTGAAGGGGTAAGATTGTTTTTGGCTAAACTAAAGAAAACCCATTTGAGAATAGAACAAGTTCGAAGCTTTGATAAATTGTTCATCATAAAATTGATGACATATTAGCATTTCGGTGACAATTGAATTCTAAAGATGTAATTTTTGAAATAAAAAAGTAGAAGCTAAAATTGTTTAAGAAGCTCATTCATAAGCAGCTTGCTTGCTTGCTTTTTTAGCAATATAAACACGCAAATAATATAATTATAATAATTTCTTTTGAACAACAATCATCTTTTATTAATCTCATATAGCAAGCTGCTAGGAAGAACATCAATTATCCCATACAAGGTTTTGAAATTTATCTCGGTATTTAACCCAATGAAAGGAAGTAGAAACAATATAATTATATAAATAGCTTAAGAACCTAGAAAAACACGTAACAAAATAAAAGATAAGCAACTATACAAACAATGATGTGTGACAAAACACGATACAAATAGCATAGGAATGTTTGCATTATAATCAAAATTGGTGATCTATAATACTTTTTTATTAGTCTCATGCACTACTTGTATACTATTTTAGTCATCTAGTAAATCACTTTAAATCGTTTTCAAATGTTTCTTAAATAGTAAGTTACTTTTTAAAATTAATTTTACATGAATGTTGATATGTTAAAACTAAATTTACATGAATGTTGGCACATATCATGTCACTATTGTAATACAATATTTTTATCTTTATAATTATGTATTTTGATTGATTTTCTCTATTTATGTCTGTATAATTGTCTTGTTAGTTTGTTTTATTTGTAAGTCAACGAACTTTCTGAAAGTAGTCTGTCTTTTTTTTTTAAAAAAATAAGTGTAATTTTATCTATATGTCACTTTACCAAACCCCACAAAAAATCATGTTATTTGTTACTTTACATAATTGTTCTTGCTTTAAAAGTTGAAAATACAATAATTTGGAAACAAAAATATGTAACAAAGTCAGATACATATATACTAATCTCTATTTTAATATTTAATAGGATAAAAAAATTGCTTCTGTTGGTAACTCTAGCTCAAAAACATCGTACATATATATTACATGAATGATTATATTTTAAATTTAATAAAACAATTGTGATTTATAACGAATAATCAATTTAAAAAAAAAACATATATCTATACACTGTTTTAGCCTTTATCGGTTTCTCTGTTTTAACTGATAAATTATTAATATATAGACCGCGGTGATCTCAACTGCCTCAACAAGCAAATCTGGCCGTTTAAAATACCTGAAATGAAATCTCAGCCGTATAAATTCAACGGTTGGGCGGTTTCCAGCCAGTTACCGGCGGTTTTGATAGGAGGCTCTTGAACATGCCCACCTGTCCCATGTTTCACTTCCGTCTATCCCACGTCGCCACCCCTTTTTCCGGTAACCACCTCATACAACCGAACACCTCCTTATTTGAGAGGTTTCGAGCACCATTCCCCCTCACCTTAAATCTCATCTTCTAGCTTCTCTCTCGCAACCATCAACCCATCTCCGTCGCCACCACGACACCATCTGGTTTTAGCCAATCTCTTACCACTGCCATGCCACCTCGACCACCATCATCAAACATACTACAGATAGATAATACATCAAAAGAAGATGAAGATGAGGGTGACCAAACGTTGGCGTGGGGATGTGGTTGTGAACGGTGACAGCGGCATTGGTCGTGACCAAACCAGAGGTGCTGGTCGATGAGGACAAATGGATGCCTCGTCATCATCAGATGACTTCAAAACGCATAAGGAATAAGTGTTTGTTGTGTGAGAGAGACAAGTATATGAGACTCTAGAAATTGCACATGTAAATATTGAATAAAACTAGAAAGATAATAAATAGATAGCTTTCGATTTTTGCAGATTAGGGTACAGCTATTGATTTGATATCATCTACTTATTTGCTTTATACGCGCCGTTCAAAAAGAAATTTTGCTTTATACGCCATCATGATTACATATTTACATTCTTGGGATTTGCTTTAGTGTACAAGTTTGTAGTACAACATAGGAAAGCTTATATTGGAAAATGTGCATGCCATATCTGAGTTCTATCGGATTCATTCTTACGATGTATGTTGAACGCATCATGCATTTGAGAATTATACATCTTAAAGGAAACTAAAGATACAAAACTGGAAAAACATAATTGCTTATAAACTTATAATACACGTACATTTTATCATATCTATACTTATAAGGATAAAATACACACAAAATTTAAAAAATATAATATTAATATTACACCTCACTTATACACGCATTCTTTTAGTGTCATTTAAGAAGAAATCTCTTATCAAAGTTTCTTTATTTCATATTAATTTAAATATAAAATGAAAATTATTACTAATGACTTAAAAGACATTTACATTTGCTTTAACAATCATTTTTTTACTCTAATTATATTGTTTCGATTCATGTTTTTTAAGTAGAAAATTTGTATGAAAATTAAATAAATAGACAGAAACGAGATATACTTTACTATTAAATATAAGGTTTCTTATACATTATTTTATATATATGGTTTCCGGTCACTATCTTGAGAGAATATCTGGACCGTTTAAAATGACTGAGAATAAATTTCAGCTGTGTAAATTCAATTTAAGATGTAGTTATGAAAACAGTTTATCCTCACTTCCCTACTATCTCATGTATCCAAGTTAAACAATTATTATTTTTTATAGAATGAATTTTACTAAATTAATTCGATTATACCATTGTACCCGTCCACCGGACGGGTATAAAACTAGTTACTTGATGTTTGGGGAAGTAAACCACCACTAAAACAGAATAAGCTGCCCATTTTCTTAAAACCCAAACAAACCAAATTCCACAATCTAATCTACCCAGTATTAAACACAATATAAAGATTCAATTTTACAAAACTAAAAGGCACTTCCAACACTTTGACCCGAGGCATGGGTCAACAGACCGACCCGTATTCACCTCACTCCTCATTCACTATTTGTTGTAATAGTAAGGATAACTGGTTAAACCCATAGGTGGTGCAGTAGACGATCCCACAGAATCTTTGCGTGGTGTGTACGGATTGTATGACATTTGGGGTTGGATCGCGTAAGGCAGGGGAGCAGCAGCAGGTGGTGGTTGGTGGGGGTAAGGGATGACACCAGGGTAAGTGTAGCCGATATTAGCGTTTGGTTGAGGGTGTGAGTGCTGATGTGGCTTTGCTGACTCTGCATAATCAGCCACGTGTGCAGGAACCATTCCTACTTGTGCTTGCATAACTTTGTTCTTTGGGGTGTCAGCAAGTTTGACTGTGATACTCCTACCCTGCAGATTCAAAACGCACATCCAAACACCCACAAAATAGGAGCTAACAAACAGATTCAAGAACATGCAGATTTCTTAATGCTAAAATTTGAATTAAGATGCTAATATTGGACCGAAGAAAAATTATATAAATGAACACTTACACCCAACATCTTGTGTGGATCATCAATAGCCTTCTTTGCAGCCTCCAGAGTCTTGTAGGTAACAAAGCCAAAACCACTAACAAAACATGCAAAAAGAACAAAGATATAAATATATTTTTAAAAAGAGATAATGCCAATGGAATCCATTTTTAATGGTATTAAAAAGGAGAACAAAATAAAAAAATGGCAAACAACAACCATACCCAGTAAATCTCACTTATAACAAGGTTGTAAAATAAAAAAGATGACAGTTTTGTCAATTTTTTTAACCGCTTTTGCACAAAAATGTAATTTTTTACCGTCTTTGTAAGCAGGTTACCCTTATTTGTACAAAAGTAAATTGTTTCTTTGCATTCTCCCCATACAAAATGTTCATGACAAGATAGGGTGCTAAAGGCCATGTCAAACATGTAAAAAGTCACCAAAAGTTAAACTTTAATGTATACAACCTCTTAAATTATTATTATTAAAAAATTTAAAACATTATTGTAATAATAATGTTTAGATAAGCATAATCCCCACATTAAACAAACAAGCAAACGTACCCAATCAAATTATACAACAAATGTTTGTGGTTAAGCCCAACCCATAACGATCCATTTCAAGTCAAACATATTTGACATGTTACATGATATGCTCATATTGTCGCCTCTATTATATGATTTCACAATTGGCCAATTTGATATATAAATATGAGAAGAATTTACCGTGAATGATTTGTATCTTTGTCATATGCAACAGAGCCTTCTTCTATATCACCATGTTTCATAAAAAAAACCAGCAGCATTTCACTAGTTGTTTCAGGGGACAAACCACCAATATAAAGCTTTCTTTGTGCTTGATCACCACTACTTGTGGTACTTGCACCTTCACAAGCTAGGGTGCAAACCGCCATTCGGCCCTAAAATAATATATATATGTTAGCAAACAAAGAAAAAGGGCAATAATATGCCACTAGTTAATCAAGAAGTCAAGAACCAAGAAGGGTAACATGGGTTCGAGTAAAAAAATGTAATTTTAAGAGTGGATAAACCCACAACATGGTTGTAAAAATCCCCGACTAGGCCGATTAATCGGCCAATTAATGCTGGTCCCCTAAGGCCGACTATCCGACTAGGCCGATTAGTTGGCCGATTAATCCCGACTAATCCCTAGTCTCCACCCCACCGCCCGACTAGCGCCTAGCGATTTCTACAACATTGACCCACAAACATTAATTTATCCTTTTATTGTTTCTAGAAGTTATAAAAAAATGATGTAATCTTTTAAGTATATCAATTTAGGATGTTTTTGTACATTTAAATACACTTTGAATAAGATTTAACCCATTTGACCTATTTCTTTCTAGATAAATCGTTTAATTTAAACAATTTGACCTGTTAGACAGAATATAACCCAAATCTACCAAAATATACTAAATGGATCAAAATTGCCACCATACTATTGACTGAGCACAATATTCATCAACGTTTCCCTTGCCCTCTAATGGTTGTCCCATTTCTGCTTTCAATATCAAATAAGCTGTGGTTTAATTTATAAGTTGACATCAATATATTTGGATGTTGCGAGATAATCATTGACTAAGCATAAGATAAGTTAAATTTTAAGATTTAAAAATATAAAAATTATTGGTCTAAAAATTTAGAAGAATGAACAAAAATTATACTGCCATTAGATACAAGTTTGAAAGTGATATAAAACTTGCTATTGCGACCACAAAACACAATCTTTGTTACCAGTCTTAGCTTAAAAAAAAGCCTGCCTCAAGTGCTAGGCAATCGAAAAAACAACTCATAGCCTTGAACCAGCTCTTCATGCACATATAGGCTAAATAGGTCAAAATTTACGGTATGAAGGAAGCTGACATGTAATAATGGCCAAACTAGCTATTCTTAACTTCAATAAAATATAGTGTTTGATTGTGGTTCTTAAGGTCGCGACAATCAGTTAACAAACACATCCAAAAACCCCTAGAACTAATACAGAGCAAAGAGAGTGTTATGTAACTGTTGTGTGTGGAGGCTTCTAAAGCCAGCCGACTCTTATGGGCCGCATTCGAGTTGGGCTTAGCTTGTAGGTTAAGTTAAAAACCCTAATGTTATCTCTATATATGTTGATCATTGTACTTGTAATCTCTTTGAGCACCTAATAATACAAACCCTAGTTACAGCACATCAGGCGCATGTCACATCGACCGAACCACTTTAAATCGATTGTGGTGTTTACTGCTTTCGTGTGTGTGTGTGATACCCAACAGTGACTGCCACCTCATGATAGGTAACTTTGTCAAGAAAGAAAATTTTATTCAATTAGGGATATCAAATTATAATTGTAATTAATTACGAAAAAAAGCAATATCCCAATTCCAAAATTAAGTTTTATCAATATGCAAAGGTGCACAAAAGTGTTAGGTAGTTTGTATATATGTTCAACCCGCCCGCCTACAAATGGGTTGATTCAAGCTAATATTTATCGTTAAACTGTCATACGGGTTAATCTAAATGAATTATTGACTACAAAAAAATGGCCAAATGGGCAAAAAGTCATCCAAATTATACTTAAAACCTTCTAAACCCCTTTACTAAAATAAGTTAATTTATTATTCAAAGAATATAACCCTTCGAATCATTTTTTTCTAATAATATTCAACACACTAGTTATTAACGATACTAAAGAAAACTAAAAAGGTATTTGGCCTTCATGACCCCAACCCGGTTTGACATATTACCCTACTGGCTTATTTTGCATCTTACAAAAAACACAAGATATACTTACATCAATAAATTTACTTGGTGCTTCTAGAGCCTTCCGGGCCGAATAAATATCTTTATATGTGATAAAACCATACCCACGTGATTTTCCACTTGCTTTATCAGTTATAACCGCACCCTCCTCAATATCACCATGCTCAAGAAATGCCTAGACGTAAATATGTAATTGTAATTGTTAACAACAATCTTCAATGATATTTCAACTTTGAAGAATATGTATATGCAAGATCTTAAAATAACAGACTGACATCTTCAAAATACTAAAATATCATTTTAATATACAAATACTAGCTTCATCCAGGCCAATTCACATACAACACACACATCACAAATAGAGGTGGCAATACCAACATGTTTACTTGTAAATCGGGTCAGTTGGTTACCATTTAATCTTTAACGTGTCAAATGAGTTTAAAACCTCCCAATTTATTTATTCAAAAATTTGGAACACTAATTGATTTGATGAATACAAAAACAACAACCTTACCCAGTATATTCCCACTTTTCAGTAGGGTCTGGAAGGGAAGGATAGATACAAACCTTACCCCTATCCCAATTGGAATAGAGAGGCTGCTCCGAAAGAGTCTCCGGCTCAAAGTTATCGTTTGAAGTTGATAATCCCAATGATTTTAACGCTATTTTCACAAAATAATTGAAATAACGTTAAAATTAGTGTACTTTTACTTTTGCTCCTTAAGGGCCCACACATATATACATTATATGTGTGCACCACAAATGGGGCGTAATTGATTTGATGAATGTTCGACAAAAAGTGTTTCTGGACAGCCAAGCCCAATCCAACCCATTTAGACAAGCACAAAGATGTTGCACTCTTGAATGGGGTCCATTATAAGTTTATAACCCATGGCATTGGCCCGACCAAATTGCCACCTCTAACAACAAGCATCAACAATGCACTCACAGCACACAACGTCTCAGTGGTGGTATTCCAGGCTAAGCCACGAACAAAAAGCTTTCGGTTGGCGGGATCAGCACTTGCAACACTTTTAATATCTTCAGCAATTGAAGGGTATTGGCACCCGCTTCATTTTCAAACATGCAAACAAGCACACATCTCATCATCATTTCACACTACACTTATAACCAGTTAACCACAAATCCTTTTTGGTTTAAACAAGATACACATTAATTCAATTGTTGATAGAAGTCCTGCAAATTTAAAACATAAAAGAACACGCATACGCCAACATATATAGTTTTTTTGGGTGTATCATCCATTGATAACCCATATTCTTTTTGTCATTGCATTTACTGTCCAGTTTTGGGGCTTTGAGTTTTGGGGGTGTTTAGATACGCATCTACAAACAAAATACTATTCTGATTGATTTACTGATCATTTAGTATCAAGATACTTAATTTTCAAGCATATGCCTGCAAGAAAACTTGTTAGTGAAACGAATATTAACTTTCATTAATAAACTTTGGTCCAATTATGCTTCTTCAATTGACAATAATCACTTAAAAACATTTTCTTTTTGAAAAATTGGTTTCTTATTTCTGTTCTGCACTATTCAACCATCTCCCCAATTTTTTATTTTTTTAAGAAGAAGCGTATTAGTTATTCAGATTGCAATTCTATCTAACATTTGATAATTTCTTCCTAAACGAAGCCGTTTTTTTTTTTGGCGAACCCTTGTACGTATATGGATACACAACAAACACACATGAAGTAAAACGAAACAAAATTGATGAAGATCATAATGAAATAAGAAACGTACAACTTTGATAAGAGATCGACGAGCTGGGTTTTGGCAAGTGGGTCTAACAGTGAACGCAACTGTTCTGCTGATAAATTGGCTGTAATTTCCCCATTGTTCGTCTCTTCAAGCTTTCTCTTCTTCAATTCTTCCATTTTGATCTTCTCTGGTGCTCATAAAATGAAGGGTTTCTTTCCAAATCGACTATGGAATATGCGTTGTTTGTGGATTTTACGAACGCAAATGACCCATTTGAGAACAGGCGTTGTGGGGTTTGAACCCCAAATGTTTCTACTTAAAACATGAATCGAAGGCTCCTAACGTTTCCCTATTGTCAGCTAAAACAAGCCCTAGGACCAAAGGTGTTATACTTGTGGTTGTGGTCATCCACAACTCTCTCATATATATATGGGCCAAAAGTTTTCCAACGCTTAGGGGCTGTTTGGTTGGTTCTGAATCGTTAAGTGCTAAATGGTTAAGATGTCTGAATGATTAAGAGGGTCTGAATGGTTAAGAGGGTCTGAATGATAACTGTTTGGTTGCACATCTGAATGAAGAAAAAAAAATTATTTTATTTTTTGACAAAACCCTAGCCCATGTCGTTCTCCACCTCATCTCACGACCGCCTCCACATCCTTGGCATCTCCTCCCGATCTCCTCTGCATCTCCTCCCATGTCCTCCCCATGTCCTCCGCAGCCTCGAGCGGTGGTGCGGCGGTGCGACGAAGCCCTTTCGCATCCCCGAAGCGGTGGTGCGACGAAGCGGCTGTGCGGCTGTGCGGCGGTGAGGCGAACCGGTGGTGCGTCGTGTGTTCAGACGAGATGGATTCGGTGGTTGAGACCTTCGGTGGTTGAGACATTCGTGGTTGACGATCAGATGGTTCTTTTTTCCCCATTCAGATGGTCAGGTTCTCATTCAGACTTGTTGTGAGATCTGAATGGTTCAGACCTTCATTCAGACATTTTGCTCCATTACGTGTTTATTTTCGCGAAACAAATGGTCTTAATCTGAACCATTCAGATTCAGACCCATTCAAACCTATTAAGATGCAACCAAACAGCCCCTTAGTCTTATATACGAATCAAATGTTTAACAAATACTTTGTTAGTCGTTTGGTAAAAGTTCATTTATGTTAGTTTGGTTAGTAAATAAACGAACATGAACTATTATCTTATTCGTTTACTTAAATAAATTAACATGAATATAAACGTTCAGTATTATCTTTGTTTATGTTTATTTATTATGTTTATTTGTTAAATGTATTTTTAAACTATAAATCTAGTTATTTAAAATTTATATCTTACTAAAAAATAATATTTTGAAACTAACATATTTGAAACATTAGCCCAAGAGAAGTTTACTCAATTTAATATTTAAAATTCCTGTTATACCACTCCAAAAGCCTCGACGATCCAAACGTCTGAATAGACCAAAATCCTAAAATTGAGCTCCTCAAATGGACGATACCAAACCCCACCCCAAATCGGTGAAAAACATTTAAAATTTAAGTTCTTAATATTTCTCCTCTGCTAACCAATCTACGATATATGTTAGAAATCAACTATAAATTCTTTATACATAATAATTTATTTGAAAGATTATAGAGTTTTTTTACCAAATGGGTATAGTTGAAAAAAATATTTACCAAATAGGTGTTGTTTAACACTTATTTACCAAAATGGGTGTTTTCCTTTATTTAATTATTTTTAACTAATCAAAAAAGAAAAACAATAATAAAGAAAAACACTCATTTTAGTAAATAAGTTTTCAACTACACCTATTTGGTAAATATTTTTTTCAACTACACCCATTTGAAAAAAACTCAAAGATTATATCTTTATAGAGCTTTAGAATCCAAATGTCACTGAAATTGCTAATCTTTCATCAATTTCATGATGAACAGTCAATTAAAGCTTCGAACTTATTCTATTCTCAAATGAGTTTTATCTAAGGGTTATGTTATTTGCACCATCATCTACATTAATTATGATGTATCTATCTATTTAATGATTGATTGATCTAATTAATTATTAACATAATCATTTATTATTTACTAGGGTATTACCCCGTGTATTACACGGGTTGGTCATCAATAAAAAGAATTATACTATTTTTTAAACACTATTTTTTTCAATATATGTTTCCTTAAACATTTTGTTTTAAAATACTGTTTTTATAAATTGTATATTTTATAATAAACTGCTTTTTTAAAATGTGTTTTTTTAATATTAATAGATTTTTAGTGTATTAAAAATATTTTTCTTAATTTTAAAAAATGTATAAAAATCATATTTAATATTATTATTTAATATTAGGTGTATTTAATATGAGAGAGGGGCAGGAAATCAAAATTAAGATGCTCTAAGAATGCTCCATGTGTCCAAAAAAACCTTGATTTATTATAATAGATAGATTATTATTTAATATTAGGTGTATTTAATATGAGAGAGGGGCGAGAAATCAAAATTGAGATGCTCTAAGAACGCGCCATGTGTCCAAAAAAACCTTGATTTATTATAATAGATAGATTATACATCAAATTTATTAACTGTATATTAAAATAAAAAATAATATATCTTTATATAATATAAATATCATTGATAACAAATACCATACATAAGGTGTGTGCGTGTGTGTTCTCTCAATTTTTTTATACAAGGAATTAGTTAGCAGATGTAAAACTAATGATAGTTGAATGAAACTTATTAAAATACCTTATTTAGTTATTTTAATTAAAATCAACTCTTATTTCATTAATAGTAATGTAAAAAAAAATTCTTCTATTATATTTTTTATAACATTTTCTTTTATTCTCGATATGTTTTATTTTTTTTATTTGTAAGTTTTTTTCTTTAGAGTAAATTACGTTTTTGACCCCTGTGGTTTGAGTGTTTTAACTATTTTGGCCCAAAATATAATTTTTTATCAATTCAGCCCATGTGGTTTAGCCAACTATCGGTGTTGGCTCCTCAAACTTAACTATTATAACGATTTTGGCCCAAAATTTAACTATGATTGGGGGCCAAAAACGTTAGTTTTTATAAACCATAGGGGCTGAATTGATAGAATATTCTATTTTGGACCGAAATAGTTAAAACACTAAAACCACAGGGCCAAAATCGTAATTTACTCTTTTCTTTATTTACAAGCTTAATTGAAGTTAGAAGTAATAAAAAAATAATTAGTACATCAAAATTTTCAACTGACAAGGTATATGTTTCATTATGGAAAAACAAAAAAGTAAAGAAATGATATAATAAGACATACATTAACAGTTTGACATTTAAATCACGTAAAAAAACTTACAAGTATTAAACAACAAAACCAGCTAAATGTGAAATTGTAGATTAATTTTTTTTATTAATTATTAAATTTTAATTTTTATTAGTAAATTTTTAGATATACCTATGGTTATTTATTTACTTTAAATTAATGGTTCTCATTTATTTAGTTATATGTAATAATATAAAAATTAATGTTTAAGTCAAATGATTAAGTTAATTTTAATGATAATTGATAATGACAGTCGAACATTAAAGAAGAAAAATAATTGGGTGATTAAGTCAAAATAAGTAATTAATATAATAGACTGATGTTGTTAGAAAATATAGTTGGCATTTAGCTGAAAACAATGTTACCCCTTCAAAAACCACCATTAGGCTATGTGTTATGTCCCCCATCACTTAATGTATGCGTCACATAATCAACCAATATCATTACTTCTTTATCACTCCATGTCATCATTTCATGTGTTATCCATCACGTCCCCATCACCTCCTCCTTTTCCCCCCTTTCTTCTCCTATTTCTTCTCCTTCACAGCGTGAAGCTCCTCATGGCTTGACCCATCATGCCACCCTCACGCCCCTGTGTAATAGGGGAGGGCGTGACCGGTGCTCCTCACGCCTTCTTCACGGTGCACAACACATAGCCTTAGAGCTATTGTATTTAACAACATTACCCAAACCCTAGGTTCTCAGTTAGAAAAGCAGCCAGTCAATCAAAATTTGGTCAAAAATCAAATGATTTGACCAAAGAAAACAGTAATCTTATGGAAGCACAAGATGCTTTGCTTGAATAGTTGAATACCTCCACTCTACAAGAAATTTGGGGTATTTAGATGCCGAAAATATCAGTTGAAATTCGCCCCAATTTCTTGAAAAGTTGCTGAAAAGTGTAGAAGATGAATAGGATGCTAAACAATCACTAAGAAGATTGTTTTGTTCCCATCCGATTAACGAATTCGAGCCTTTTTTTGAGAGCATGGGTATGGAAGCGTGTGAGTATTCCTCACTTTTGCCACACAATATGATGTTTCTAGCAGATGATCAAAGGTTGTTGTCGAATTATCATGTGTTATGTGAGTATGGTATATCACCAAATAAGATAGGAAGAATTTATGTTGATGCCCGTGAAGTTTTTAGATATGATAATGGGGTTTTGTCATCACAACTTGACTCGCTTCGAGCAAAGGGTTTCACTGAATCTAGTGTTGCCAAACTTGTGACTTCATGCCCAAATCTTTAGTAAGCAACAGTGGTGAAGCTTGACCATAATCCCAGGGAGGGTGAACTATTTTTTTTGTTTTCCAGGGGCAAAATATAGGTTTTTAAAAAATTTTACACTACGTATCAGGAAATTTACACTACTGCACGAAAAAACAGGGGGGACGAGTCTGAATAAACCTTCGCCCATGGTAAGCAAGGATTTCTTGAAGGTTTTGAGGCTTTAATGAGTGTTGGGATTGAACATAGTTGGTTTGAAGAGAATATCTTGGAGGAAAATTCTTGCAATTGGAGCAAGATTCTTGAAACTTTTTGTTGAAAAGAATCCAATGGTTCTAATGGAAGATTCGGGTTTTACAACTATTTCATTGATCGTGTTCTTGATCAAGTTTGGTGCTTCCATTAATGAAATATTATCAGCTTTTAAGCAATTCCCACAAATTAAGATTCAAATATTTTATTCAAATTTAAAAAACTGCTATCATTTTCTTCTTGAAATTAAGATGGATACCCATTCGCATGTTCTTGGTTCTTGTATGCTAAAAACCATTAAAAGTTTTTTAAGCATATTGAAATGCAGCAAAAAAAACGTCTTTGTGATATCATAAAAGAAAACCCACCAGAACAAAAGAATTGGGTTCTTGGGAAAAAAGTGAACGCGTTACCAAAATTAGAAAACAATTTTTCCCGAGAAAAGATTCAATTTTTATTGAATTTGGGATTTGTTGAAAACTCTAATGAATGAGTAAAGCTTTGAAGCTATTTAGAGGTAATGGAGGGGAGCTTCAAGAGAGGTTTGACTGTTTGGTCAATGCTGGTTTGACCCATGAAGCTGTTGCAGAAATGGTTAAAATAGCACCTCAAATCATGAACCAAACCAGGTTAGTGAAATGAAGACTGGTTTTCTTGTAAATGGTTTAGGTTATAATGTGTCTTCATTAGTTATATTTCCTGCATTTTTATCATATTCTATTCAGAAAATTAAACTTAGATTTGCAATGTATAATTGGTTATCAAATCGTGGAAAAGCGAATCGTAATTTAGCATTAAGCACAGTTCTGGCTAGCCCTGATATAATGTTTTAAGAGTTTACTAGCATAGGACCCGCGCAATGCAGCGGGAAACACAAAACTTTAGTTGGTGATTTTAATTGTTTACATGGTTCGTTCTTGAGTTATAATCATAACAAAAACAATTTTTTTAACTTAGTACTCATAACATAAAATGTCAAATGTACTAAAATGTCAAGATGTGATTCATTTGTTTTGAGAGGTTTTCTTTTATAATCACTCTATCTCACTTAAATTATTATAAGCTACCAATGTGAGACAAAGTAAAAGTAGAAAAAAACTTTTAGATTAGATTTAAAAAGTTGTACTATATGCTATAAGAGTTGTAAAACTTTTAATTTTAAGAGATTTAAGTAAATTATTATTTTGTCCTTCTAATATGTATTATATAGTAGCATAGATGTGGACCGCGATCCCGAAGAATTGATTGTTTGGGAATTGGGATAAATTTAAGAAATATTTTTTTCCCAGTGAAAAATTGTTTAGACCTTAAATTACACAGATGATTGTATAATTTGGGTTGAAATATGGTTGCAGTTGAAGCAACCACTGAATTTTGGTTTATTGAGGCTGTCTTCTTTCTTTAAGTTCTATTTTGGTTTCTGATTGGATGGTATGAATAAACAATGTATAATTTTGACTTCTGAAAGTCAAAGCTTGACAAGTTCAATCTATTATTAGTTTGTCTAAAGATTTTCTTGAAAGTATAATTTGGTGAAAGTGTTTCTGGTAAGTCATGACATTATTTCTATTTTTTTTAACATTTTTTCATCAATCTATTATTAGTTTCATCATAGTTGTCAACTATGCATGTATGATATGTAAAATAGGATGTATTGTGTCATATAATATTATATGCTATATCATGAAATACAATTACATGTTGGAGAAAGCTAAAACACTAAGTGAAAACACAATTCAAAGTTTATATGTGTTATAAGAAAACTCACACTTTAACGAGGACTCTTAAAAACTAATCTCGATTAATTATAGTTTTATTTTTGCTTTTAAGAATATAAATATAATAATAAACATTTTACAATAAAATCATTGTATCTATTTTGTTACATATACGTAACACAATGACGCCTCATTTGCGGTGCACGCATGTATATATGTGTGGGCCCTTAAGGAGCAAAAGTAAAAGTGCACTAATTTTAATGTTATTTTAGTTATTTGTGAAAATAACGTTAAAATCATTAGGATGATCAACTTCAAACGATAACTTTGAGCCGGTGACTCTTTCGGAGCAGCTTATCTATCTCAATTGGGATAGGGGTAAGGTTTGTATCTATCCTTCCCCCATACCTATTGAAAAATGAGAATATACTGGGTAAGGTTGTTGTTATACGTAACACAATGCATATAATCAATTTTTGGTAAAAAGATGTAATATTATATTGATAATTTAATATCTATAGAAAATAAATTAAATTGATATGATTAGTTGATAAAAGTCTTTTAAATTTTTTCAAAAGTTAATAGTTTTCTTATTAACACTACCACATATATATATACTTAGTATGGTTATTTCTATGTTTCAAACTCATTTTCTGTTCAAACTTGATTAATTCATGGTGTTCAGAATGATTTAATTTGGAGGGCCTGAACGTCATTTTGAAAACTACGAGGGGTGTAAATGTACATTGTATAAACACGTAAACTCAAGGGGCTCTAATGTTATTTTCCCAAAAACCAAACAACGAATATGTCTACGGATCACAGCTAGACACCATTCACCAGACCTGTGGGCTTTACTTTTATAAAGACAAAACCACCCTTGACACGCTTGTCTTCACCCCCTTTATTTGTTAGAAAGTGAGGGGTAGTTTGGGAAATTTACTTCTCCCCGACAAGGTGGGAAATGGGCCTTTTTGAATCTGAAGCCGCTGGTCCACAACACGTTATCATACGCTGCAACAAAACCGTGTTCTAGAAAACTCTTTTTTAATGGAGTCTTTCGAGTATGGGTTTTCGCTTTTTACTAACCGTAAACTAAACTAGTAACAACGATTTTTGAAGAATAAAACCAAAATTCAACCACCCGTTCAAAATAAAACCGAATCAAACCAACTGTTAAGGTTTGGTATACGGTTTAAGCTTTTGTTCCCGTTAAAAATAAAATCGAATCAAACTAATTCTTTTATAGTTAAAGGCGAACATATTACACCAAGTCAAAATGTTTGACGCATAAATCATGAACTCAATCTAAAAAAACACACACATATTTAGACTTGTATATATATGAATATATGCATAGAGACTTATTTCATTAAGAACCATTAAATACGAAGGAACCAATGGAATCAATTTTAAACCACATATTTTTAGGGGTACAAAAGTAATTTTTCTTTAAAGTATGGGAAGTTACTATTATACCATTTAAACCCGTGGCTAGAAATGGTTTCTTTAGTTCTCAAGTTGTAATAGTTCTCATTTGAACATCCCCTATATGCATAAAATATATATATATATATATATATATAACAATGTGTATATGCATATATCTATATTTATGCACACACACATACGGTCTGGTTTTTTACAACCAGTTTTTGATAAAAACTGTAAACCAAACCGTTTATTGTGGTTTTGAACTTTTGAAACCGACTGATCAAATGTTTGGGAAAAAAACCAACCGTGAAACCAAACCGATGACCGGTTTTGCGGTTTGAAACCGTGCCGGGAACCTCCCTAGTTTTGAGCAATCATACCTCTTTGGTTTGTTGGAACTGATGGGTTAATAATGTTTTTGGTTAGACATTTAGAGTTAAAACTAATTACCTTTTTAGCGTCGTAAGGCGTAGTCCGTCACAAAAACAACACGATACAATGATTGTAAACGCGAAAGTGACAATCAAGATAATGCTAAACCAAAATATCAAATAAAAAACTTTAGAAAAATATTCACACTCACAAATAAGTACATAGATAGAACACATGTTATTTTGCACGTTTATTTTTTGTATTTCTTTACCTATTTTATTTTATTCTTATCTTTACAACTAATATGCCTAAATAATCACACATTTTTTGCTTTCTTATTTGGTTTACCATTATCTATTAATATCTTTTGGTTTGGTAAATGTATTGAAATAAAATATCTTGGAATTTATGAATTATAATATTTTTTTATTATTCAAATTATCTGATACACGGGTTTGTAAGTAAACATAGGCATATTTAAAAATTGAGGTGACCTTTTTTTCTCCCTAAACTCGCATCTTGTTTATGAAAACTCAGTTACTAGAATATTTTATATTTATTTATTGTCTTTTAATAAATATATATCATTTAACATTTTTATCACTACAAAAATTAGTTAAGTAATATACCAAAGGGGCTTTGCTCTAGAGGTACTACTTGGCTTTTCAAATGAAATGTCACGGGTTTAAATACCTCTCAAGACGAAATAGGGGTCTTTCAGAGGTCAGGGGTTTTCCGGTGCGGCTTTCTTCTGGGGTGGTGGTGAGGTCTCAACGAATGTCATGATAACTAGACCTAGGTGACATAGCCTGAAAATCAGTGGTTCACACGTTTAGATCAAATGACGTTCAAAAAAAAGTTAAGCAATATTAATACATATCCGATCATGAATGTCAGGACATGCATAACTTGTCAAGAAAACCTAAGTGATGGTGTGGCAGGTGTCAAAAGCTAAGGAATTCTCTAAAATTAATTTCATGTGAAGTAAACTAAACTAAGAAAATAAATAACTTATTATATTAAAGGTTGTTGGCTCACCATTTATTATGAAGTAACGGCTAATATATAAATTATTTATTAACAGTTAATATAAAAATTATTTAATTAATGGTTACTGTAAAAAGTTATTTAATTTAGATATAAATACATGTTTATATACACGTAAAAACCATTTTTGCAATGAAATACCACATATTTTATTTATTTTATCCCAACACTATATATAACTGTTCTATGTCATATATATAATATGTAGAATGTTAAGTATTGGAGTATTTATAACGCAATCTCACACCTTTAAGTAGTGGTTTTCTCCCAACATGCTACGTTAACAATTCAATAATGATCTCAAATATTAAGACATATAAAAACTATGTCAAATGATGAATGTCACACTAACATAAAACCTAAAATGTCTACTGCTATAAATGCTACCACGACTTTGTTGTAAAACTCGAGAGCTTAACATCAAGAACTTCGTAGACAATTACAGACGTAACAATAAAAGTAAGACTAATTAAAATGAAATGAAAAACAACTTCCACACATTATTAACAAATAAAGAATTAAAAATGTTATTAAAATAAAACTTCCACGCATTATTTAACAGATATGCGATCATTATGTGGGTATTGAGCATTAGTTTATATACGTGTAATTTTATTTTTGTTATATCCCTTCATGACAAAGAATATATATTGATCAAGACTGCCGTGGCAATTGTAATTTTCAAATAGTGATATATCATATTAATTATCAATATTTTGATAACCAAATCAATAAATTATGTGGTTATCGATTCATTGGTTTTATCATTTTCACTCAAAATTGTCTTGTTTATTGATGTACGACTCATTAATCAAATATATGGACATAAACTTTTGGTTTAAATAATTGAACTTAAGGTTCCTAACTACAAAGTATTGATCACATTTTTACATGCTATTTTAACTAGTTTATATACATTGTTGTAGTTAGTCATTTAAACATCCAAGTGTCATCGTTTGATGGTGTTTAAACAAAAATTGATCGTCATTTAAACATATTTAAACATAGTGCTAGAACTAGTTTAGATACATTGTAATCAACAATCTATTAGCTTTTTATAACAAAAAAACTATTAAATACTGTTTTATTGTATTTAAATTAAAGATAATAAAATTTATGATTTTGTAGTATAAATTTATAAAAAAATGTTACAACATATAAGTTATTTTTGTTTCAAAATTGATGACCTAGAATTAATGAATTTTAAAGAAATATTCTTCTTCTTCTTATCTATGATTTTATCATCCCAATTTTAATTATTGCACAGGTTTAATAAATATGAGTAAATGACCATCGTTTACTTTGTAAAAATACTATTCTTATATAATTAAGATTCTGCTAAAAGATTCAATAAATTAATCTAAGGAGGACGCGTTTATAATTCAGGTTTTAAAGTAAACAGGCTATGGAAATTATAGTAAATTTTAAGAATTTGTGAGTTTGTTGTTAAAATAAAAACATTAAGAATGATTCTATATATGTCATTAAACTATTTTATAATTACACGTACGGTTAACTAAAGAAAATTTAAATAACTACTAATGAATATTCAAAAATTATAAATAAAAAAAATATTTTAAGTTTTAATTTTAGCCAACTTTAAAAAGCTATAATTATGACACCTTATAATATGAGTTTTTTATGAAATAATCTCACGCAATAAAATAAAAATATTAAACCGTAAATACTAATTTAGGTACAAAATCCATCAAAATGATATAAACAAACAAAAATACAAACTTACCCAATATATTCTCACTTGTCAGTAAGATCTGGGGGGAAATGGATACAAACCTTACCCTTATCCCAGTTAGGATAGAAAGGCTGCTCCGAATAAGTCTTCGACTCAAGTCTTCGACTCAAAGTTATCGTTTAAAGTTAATCATTCTGACGTTTTTAACGTTATTTTCACAAAATAAGTAAAATAACGTTAAAATTAGTGTGATCTTACTTTTGCCTCTTAAAGACCCACACATATATACATTATATGTGTGCAACGCAAATGAGACGTCATCAAAATGACATAGGTTTGAATAAATCTCATAAAAAAATAATTTTTTCCCAATTTTACTCCATTAATTTTGAATGTAAAGGTTAAGATAAATCTCATCAAAAAATAGATTTTTTTTCTTTTATGCTTTAACTCCATTAATCAAAACAACGTCGTTTAGATGAGTTTTGCACCTAAGTCAGATGCTTATAGTATCATATTCACTTTTTCAAACATAAAATATGAAATGACGAATAAGAGAAAAAATCTTAAACCAAGAAGATTATAAGCTATTCTCTTTTTAAATAATAACCATAAAAGGAAGTTATATATTTATTAGATTTGGATATTGACATTTATCTTCTAAATACATTATTTTCTACTATATTTCTAGTAAACACGCATACAATTCCTTCTTTCCCTTCACTCGCTCCCCACATCTTCTCTCTTTGCTTCATATCTCCTTCAAATCTTTAATGGCAGATTAAACCCCATTCAACCCTCGATTCAAATCCTAAAATCTTCAATCTTTTTCACTTCTTTTCTGATCTGATTCACAACTTCTTCATACAGATCCAACCCATTAATGCTTTTGAATCTTTTTATCATAAATCATCACATCCATCATCTTTTTTCATCAGTTCTATTGATTTCTGCAACCATCCAATCAATTGAAACTTGTTCAGATTCTTGATTTTGTTTAAAGATTCAAATTATGGTTGTTTCTTATCATCAGTTCATCTTCATTTGGTATGTGTTCTTTCATTCACTCTCATCGTATGCTATGTTATTAGATTGATTGAAGATTCCATATATATTCTGATTGCACTGCTTGTTTTGATTTCAAATCACTTCTTTTTTTGTATCTTTATTGATTGAAAGTGAGGTTTTTAAGCTAATCAAGTTCTGTTTTGTGATTTCAGCTGTTACAGTTTTTTGGTATCTTATTAGGTCTTATGGGTATTGAATGATATCCATAAAAGTCAAAATTTGACTAGAAAAGATTTAAATTTAGTTGTTCTTGCTAAGATTTAATATATAGCTAGATTTACATAAGTTTCTTATCTCCCTTATTATTCTTGTTCTAGTAACCTTCATACGATTTAAACCTACAACTAATGAAAATTTACATAACCATTGAAATTGAAAAATCTTATTTTGAATATAAAAATCAAATGTTTGACTTTTCAAGAAACAGATAGCATATTCTTATATGTTTCTTGATGATTTCAAATTTCTGAATCTGGGGTCAGTTTCTTGTAGTTGTTCTTAAAATGAATAAGGTTTAGAGTAAAGAACCTCTAAAGATTTGTTCTTGATCCCTTATCTCTTCAAATCAAGTATGCTTCCTTCTTTTGTATCAAGAATAGAATGAATAAAAATGTTTTGAACAAGTATGTTTGGTCTTCTTTTGATATTTTTTTTTGAGACTGTCGTTTGTATCCTTGGTGCCCCAGTTTCTAGTCACTTGCTTGACTAGTTTTAATAAAATAATATGATTGCCACTCAAAAAACGATAAGTCATCTAAGTATCTAACTATAATCAATATTTTTCGTTGTTCCATTTTAAAAAAAATTAACCTAACATATAAATTTGATAAAAAAAGTCACTAAGAATTAGCAAAATTTCATAATTGTTCACTTTAGATTATCTGGTTTCGTAATTTATGGACACTATCATAAGAATGAGTTGAAACTAAAACTTGTGTGGTTTTTGTCTATAGAAAAAAAGTTTAATTAAATTTAGTGATACATTATAAGGAATTGGTTACTGTTTTACGATTTTTTGACATATGTTGTTTTTTTTTTTGAGACACAAATAATTTTTTGTTGAGTGATGAGTGTTTTGTACCATTGTACTTGAGACTTTTGGTTTTAGTTCATATTCATACACTCTCGTAGTTTTTGTCTCTTTAATTTTGTATTAGATTAGGAGTTGCTGCAACAAATATGATATTTGA
This sequence comes from Mikania micrantha, assembly GCA_009363875.1. Lineage (NCBI taxonomy): Eukaryota > Viridiplantae > Streptophyta > Magnoliopsida > Asterales > Asteraceae > Mikania > Mikania micrantha. Next base: position 30,485,750 of record CM018690.1, read on the forward strand.
GCATCAATATAAATTATCAGAATATCTTTTACTTAATCACATTCATCATCATCATCGTACTCAGTATATGGAGGGTAAGATGTAGACAACTTTACCTCTACCCTGCTTTCAATGAGACCCTCGACTCATGATGCCTAATTAACCGGCCAATCCAACGCTTTTAACGTTATTTTCATAAAAATAAGTAAAATAACATTAAAATTAGCGCAATTTTACTTTTGCCCCTCGAGGGACGACACATTTATACATTATATGCGAGCATCACAAACGGGCCCTTTTTACTTAATCACATTGTTGCATGTAATTGAGTGTGTTTGGGGGGATTGCTTATTAAAACTACGTATCTGCTTAATGTATTTTGATTTTTGAAACAAATAGTTTGGATAAGCAATCCCAAACACTCTCACAACAACGTTTTGTTGTATTAAAACGCAATTTGCGAATGCTCCGGTTTTTAAGCAAATTTAAACACCCCATGATTATGATTCTTACAATAATCACTTTTAGAAACAACACTAAGAGCATTTTAAACCAATGTAGACTTTGTTAATTGTTATTAAACAACCAGCATGCTTCCAAAATTACGAAATCGATCATCTCTTTTGTTTCTTGCAGATATCATACCAGATCATTCAAAACTGGTATCTTTTTTAGTATATTTACAATGGGTAGAGGCAAGGGAAAAGCTAAAAAAAGTTCAGTTATTGCTCACCATGAGGATCAAATCGGAGAAGAAGAAAAAATGCCCGTTAAACGAAGAGGACGACCCACAAAAGCACCCAAAGAAGAACCCGAAAAGATGAATGAAAAAAACGACTCGCTACTTGAAAACAAGAGAAAGAAACCATCTTCAGAGACAGAAGAAAGTCTGGATATGTTGAAAGATGAAAATGGTATGGGGCCCGAAACAAACGGGCTTGAGTTGACAAAACCCGTGGGGTTTAGACATAATGGAAGCAGGAGGAAAAACAAGCCACGAAGGGCTGCTGAAGTTGGCGTTAGTGTGTGTGAAGTTTGCACTTGGTTGGTGCTGAGAAGCTGAGGAGTATCCGTTTTGGGTCGGGTCGGGTTTGGGATGAGACGGGTCAGATTGGGTCATATCATAAAAAGGGTTCTTTTTGTATGGTGTTTTACGAACTTTTGTAATGCTTTAGATACATAATTTTGCTAGAATCTGATCTACATTGAGATTTTTTGCAGAAAATTTATAATATGAACCATGTTGTGGTAAAATCATGTTCTTTGTTGTTGTAGGGATCTGTTATTTTTTAATCTGAATTGCGTTGGAAGATATGGAATATAATTGATAACATCATCAGTATATCTCATCATTAGCAAAGCTAAAATAGGGTATGAGGATGTTAAGATGGCTAGTCTAATCTTTACCCTGTAAGAATAAAGAGGCCGTTTCCAATGAGACCACCAACTCATGATGCCTGATTAACTGATCTACCCAACACTTTTTACGTTATTTTCACAAAATTATGTAAAAACTTTAAAATTAGCTTAATTCTACTTTTACCCCTTAATAACCGACACATGTATACATACATGCTTTCCAAAGGGGGCACATTAATTAAAACCTGTTTGGATCGAGTAAAAAGGTCAAAACTGGTTTCACTCAAATTGAAATGGAAGAGGTTTTAAATTGGATTGGATCGTTTTCAATTTGAGTAAAAGAAATCGGTTTATTTGAAACCGGGACAAACCGATTTCAAACTCGTAGATCGGATCGGCTTCAAACCGGTTTCAAAAGAGATTTCTAAACATCATTACCAAATCTGTCAACCCCACTAGAGGAGCTTATCTAGATTTCAGTTGCCATCACATTCTTTAATTTAGTGGTGTACAAAAGTCGGTTCGGTTTAGTTTATTTTTTATACTCCACCAAAACCGAAACCGTTAATCGATTATTGGAATTCAAGAAACCAAAACCAAGTATCGATTTTGGTTATTTCAATTATATAGGTCAGGTTTTGGTTATTTCACTTATTTTCAGATTAAGTTTGAAACTATAAATTTAGTTATAAGGCTCGGTTTCATTGTTTTAGAAGTGTTTTTGAACCTTTTTCATATATACAAAAGCATGAAATACATTAAAACTATATCAAATATAAGAAAAATACATGGAAATATGGGTCAAATATATCAAATACACGTACGCATGAAAAATATATGAATTATATGTATATGTTTGGCTTCAATTATTTCGGTTATGCAAAATGAATAGACCAAAACCATAACCAAATGGTTCGATTTTGATCATATGTTAACCGTAAACGATCAATGAGTGTGGGGATGTGATGCATTGATGTGGGATCTAGAGATATAGGTAGTGTTTACTGTTTAGTAGTAATCTTCTAGTTCTAGTAACAAGATGTATTTGTTTGTAAACAAATATAATTCTCTCTTCTAATGTTTTTTTCTTTTTTTTGAAGGATGAATGAAACAAACTCATGACCTGAAGCCCTGAGACATGACCCAAAGTCCCAAACTCATGCAACAAAACCATGCCTAGACTTATGATCCGGCCATAGTTAGACTCATGACTTAAACCACGACTAAAATCACATCCCAAACCATCACCGTACCCACAAACCAACCTATGACCCGACCCATGAAAAACATCATGACTTGGCCCATGAAACAAATCATGACCAGACCTATAAACCAAACCACGACCCGACCCAAACCATGAGACCTAACCCATGATTTGTAATAATATCATCCTTCAAGAATTCCATTACCTCATGCTAAACAAAATCATAGATTCTTATTTAATTTTTTTAATAAGACATTTTCGCCAATTAACACCTATTTAACAACAAAACTTAACAAGCATCCACTTCAATGATCAAACGTGGTAAATTTTGCCAAACTATTGAACCATAGTTCATAGTTGTATTTCTCAATGCTAAGTGAGAAAAATTGAAATCCAAGTAAACTGCATCTATTCATCTGTGTAGTTGATTATTAATTACTAAAAAAAGGTTTTCAATAAAATCTCCATTCATAACAGAGAAAATTTTAAAATAAGCCCCCAAAGATCCAAAAACATTTTTTTTATCATTACTACTTTTCTACATGTGTAAACAGTACAGTACAGTTGGTACTGTATTAATAACTAACATCATAAATCATCGTGTTATTATAACCAACAGGTACCAACACAATGATTATTTTGGGAATTTCGATCCAACCCAATCCAGCCCATATTGAAAAACTGATTCGTTTTCACTTGTCAAATTACAGAAAATCAGCTACATGTACATATAAATCTACAAAAAAAGTTGCATAAAATTTATCATGTCTTAAACAGATTTTGAAAACCAGATAATCCAACCTCGTCCTATCCTATATTCCTATGATGAAATAAATTGAAGCCGGGTCGAAAATATGTGGTCAAGATTTAAACTGGAAATAAAAAGCCATGAGCATTGTTTGCAAGGGCAAGATCTAATATGTCTAGAAAACAAACTGCTTAAATTGTACTAAAAGTTTATATATTCAGGCACCTGCATTACTTAATAAACTGTTGATCTCTCCAATAATTTTAACAGGCCTTCCGTCGAACATGAATGAAAGTGTACTCTCACAAACCTTCTTCAACTCCCTTGTTTTTGTAATCGCCGCTTCCTACAATAAAAAAAAAAAAACACGCTTCATAAAACAAATAATGATATTACTTTTTATATTTTTTACCTAAGATAAAATGTCCTTTGAGACAATTTACTACTGTTTTTTTTTATCACATTTGAGCCACTTCGTAACCTTTAAACCTGTTTGGTAGGTATATTTTTTTAAAAGGAGTGAAACACTCATAGTAGTTTTAATCTCGGAATCCGAGTTGTGAGGAGCGTACATACATGTCGACCTAATAAAGTTTTATGTACAACCTTAAGTCATATCTATATTTTATCTCATCTCTTTACATATCAATATTTGTCATTCATGATTTCTTCATCCATTTGGTTGTTTTTACATGTTTAGCCTCCTATGAGACCTAATTTTGACCCAGGTGTACCTGAGGCACCCTGAGGTGTTTTACAGGGGTGTGCTTTTTAAAGCCAGGGCAAGTATAACTGTTTAGCTGGCAGGACTTTTATTATTCCATGTGAAAAAGAAATCATTTTTTTCAGGGAGGAGGAAGGGGGGTTGCTTACTTGTTTAGGCCACACAGAGGATAGTGAATTTTGGAGCTCCATGCGTCTGATTGCCAGATCCTTCAAGCCATCTTTCAACTTCGCTTCATGATGTTTCTTTTCTTCCAAAGTACTCACTAATCTTTCTAAAAATCTATGATTCAAGTGGATAATGTTACAAAGGTCACAATTTCATCCATTTATATGAAATGGGACAATTTAGATAGTAGTATTTGATTCATAACTAGGTCAAATGTAAAAGCAGCAGCTAAAATGGAATAGGTAGAATTAAATGCAACAAACATAGTCTAACGTGTATACAAAAGCTGCAGTGTCTTAAACGATTTACATTATTTAATATTGTAGTTATTTGAATGCGACATACCTTTTGGAATTGAGAATCATAATCAGGTCTCTTGTTTTTCTACTCGTGAGCAAAGAAATAACAGAAGAAATATCAGATAGCATTGATTGGATAGATTCAGAAGTGTACTGCTGCAATACAAATGGAGCAACTGCTTGAACTTGATTTTGTAAAGTCAATGTCTCTGTGTTGGTCAACTCCACAATTCTTTGATTTAAAAATGCTTTAATCTGACACCAAAATTAGGAAAAAACAACTAATAAAAAAAAAAGCAAAATCAATTGCATGTTCAAATATGACGCTTAAATCACCAACTAGATGCGGCAATGTTGGTGAATTAGGTAACAGGCAATTAATGGATTTTGGTATGGGCTTGGTATATCAGAAACACTTTCTGGCTTTCTGCCCTGTTTTTGGTTTCACTTAAACAATTAGTATGTCAAATATCATATTATTTCAATAATTATCTATTTTCTGAACAAAATGGTTAGGAAGGTTTTATGTAGAGGTGGCAAATTTTGAGAAGTTTACTTACAATTAGACTTAGGCCTGTAAACGAACCGAACGAACACGAACACAGGCATGTTCGTGTTCGTTCATTTAAACTTAACCGAACACGAACACGAACACCTTAACAAACATGAATATTGTGTTCGTGTTCGTTTATTAAGAAAATGAATATGTTCGTGTTCGTTTGTGTTCGTTCATTAATAAATTAAACGAACTGTTCATGAACATAAACGAACACAAACGAACTAAAATAAACGAACAAACATAAATGGACATTTTTTTAACACCATTGAACAATCATAAACGAACATGAACACTATTGAACAAACATAAACGAACACAATTGAACAAGTATAAACGAGCACAAACGGCAAGTCTCTTAAATATAAATACATATCATTCGTAAATTAGTCAGTTAACTGAACAAAAACTAACATTACATAGTTAACGAACATAAACGAACATTAACGAACACAAATAAACAAACGTAAATAAACGAACATAACCGAACTGTTCATGAACATAAATAAACGAACACAAGGTGTGTTCATGTTCGTTCATTTAATTAAACGAACACAAATTTTATGTTTGTATTCGCTCATTTATTAAATAAACGAACATAAACGAACTTCTTACCGAACAGTTCACGAACTGTTCATGAACTGTTCGGTTCGTTTACAGGCCTAATTAGACTGATTTGAATTAGGTAACATGTAAAGCATGCATAATCTTTTGGAAAGGTCTATTTATTTATCTGAAACACTTTTAATCCACATTTTAATGTTTTTATAAACAATTTGCATCTTAAATATGATTTAGAAGATTTTTTGTACAGATGACAGATTTTGAGGTCACTTTAGGTTGTGTTTTTGACTGAAACTAATCAAATTAAAATTTTCCTTCAAGTGGAACGAGTCAATCCATTTAAAAGGGTCACACAAAGTCCACTTTTAATACACTCTAGATGACCTACCATTAATAACAAAATCACAGTCCAAATCGACCCATTTATGAGTAAACATGTTGAAATTGCCACCTCATCACTAACAAAAAAAATGAAGCAGGTTTTTATAGTTTAAACCTCAAAAAGATCATCCAGAATCCTACTCCTGTATTCTGTCTCCAGAAGCCGGCTCCTGATTCGCTCAACTCCTAGACTTTCATTTAAAACATTTATCCCTGAAACATGTTCAACTGGAGCTACATCAACATCTGCTTGAGTCAGCTCAACTTCAGGATTGCCAACAGTGATATCCCAAGAGATTTCTGAGACCATATTTTCTCTATTAATCTCATTAGGTGCCATGTCATCATTCAAAGAATTTTGTGGAATCTCACTGGCATCAACAATTTCATATGGGCCTAACCCATTACCGTTATCTTCTTCCACTGTGCCAATATCCCAATCGATCTGTGAGCTATCTAAAGTAATGTCCCAGTCAATGCTATCAGTTGAAGGGCTGACTTCAAAAGTCAACTGATTTGGTTCATTAGAGTTTGTTAAAGCATTAACAGAATCAAGCACTTCCAAAGCAGCAAAAAAGTCAAGATTTGGAGGATTTTCAATTATGTCCCTCATATTTGGCAATACTGTCTCTGGAACTTTCTGCAAATTAGAAAATCAGATCTTGTTAACGAAAGATGAAGGAATCCTCAAATTCTGTAAACTAGAAGCTGGCCAGACAGGTTGGTTTGATGCCAAACAATTGCTGTTAAAAAACTAGAACTTTTTCACAAAGTTATACTTTCAAAACATTTCTTTGAACATAGTAATCTAGAAGAATTCATGCATTAATAATACACTTTGGGAGCTTTTTGACCTGGTTCCTTTTAAGTCACTTATTTCAATTTACCCAACTAACGCGTTAGAAATAAAACACGATCTAAACTGACCCATTGATAAGGAAATGGGTCGAAATTCCCATATGTAATATAAAATAGGAACATGAAAAAGCAGTTATGACCCTACATCTTTCTCTGTGTGAGCATCTCTAACAAAATTGGAATAATATTCAATTGCCCGTGAAACCGAATCACAATTCAAAACTTCAAGCATTTTAGTAAATGTGTCAGGTAATGAACTTGAAGCACTTTCTATTAGTTCAAACTTCACATTGATTCCCTGCAACACAAACAGATAATTTTAGTTATAAAAAAAGCATAAAATAAATCAAATGTTTGGATTTGACCCTAATTTATAACCTGCAATCCTAACTCCTGGCATGCCTCTGCATATTTAGCAGCTGAAAGAGCTGCATTTCTCTTAATATCAGCTTCCTTTCTTTCCAGCTCAGCAAGTTGTTGTTGGGTCCTTTGGATGAGCTTTTTGTGATATGGGCTTTACATAAAATTAAAAAATTCAAATCAATCAATGTTAATATAGTAATAGTAAGTATGAATACACATAAATGTACTTATTCTGAATTTATATACATTTCATAGTTGACATTTTGGACCATAATTTGAGCAGCCTCCCCAAGGTAAATATGGTCCTTCTCATAAGCGTGAATAATTGCTTCCCAAACACCCTGCTCAGAGTTGGAATTTAAATACAGTATAATACTGGATATTCTATTAACCGTGACAGAAGATAAGGAAGTATGTGCTGTTGGGCCTTACTGCATCACCCGAAAGACGGCCAAATATATTACGACTTTCTGGAGTTGATTTCCGAAGAATATCATATATTTTCTTGGCTTCCAAGTATCCAATCCCTATTTAACAAACAAAATAACAACAACAACATATTATCTCCGTATGAATGAACAAATGCCATAGTTGAGCCCATCAAAATCATAAAACTATATAAGATGGAATGATCAGTATTCAGTAGTGTCTACGAACATCATATGTCAGTAATTTCCAGATCAATTAGGCATTTTTAAATATCAGCAGTGAATTGCGAGTTTTGATATAATCATCTCAAAACTAAACCATACTCATAATCCTGCATATACAAATCACTTCAATCCTGAAATCAAACAAGCGTATAGAATTTAGTGATGCATTTAGAACCTACGAATTAAACACTTTCTACAATTCCACCACTAATTAACATCGATAACATAATTATCAAGATTACTTACTCAAATCAAAATACGAAATAATGAGCTAACCGTCTAGGTCTAGGGTTTGTAGATAAGGATCAACGTCCTTAGGAAGTGACTGAAAAGCAGTTGAAATCTTAGCCCTGACGACCGCAACACGTTTTCTCCAATCCGATGCTATTCTTTTCCGATCAACCAACCATTCTTCACCGACATAATCAAATTCGCAAAAGATCAATTTAGGGAAAACTAAAATAAAACATATGATGAGGTTATATATATGTATAGAGAGAGAGAGATGTGTGTACCACCGAGACGGGCAAAAGCGATGTCGATCGGAAGGTTGCGAATACTGTCGGAACTGTGCATTTTTTATGATACAAGTCTCCGATCACCGGCAATCTTGTTTGTCGGTGACTCGTAGAGATTGCTTCTGTATCTGCTTTGTAACGCCGGGTGCTTCTTGATGTTTTTATTATTTTTACTAATGAAATGATTTTGTTTTGTTTTCTTTTTTTACAGCTACTAATAACTAATTGAGTAAATTTCGTCTTATATTTATAAATAGTTACACAAATCATTTTTAATAATAAAAATTTATAATGAATTTTAATTATTTTTCTCAATATAAAAAACGATTTATATAATGTGATTAAAGGATGATTTTATGTAATTCTAAGGATCAGATACTTTATAAATTTTTATTTTAAAAATGTTTTTTGTAACTATTTTTAATAAAGAAAGTCATTTATAAAATAAGTTAATATAAAGGACGGTTTATTTAATTTACCCTAACTAATTATACATAGTAGATTACTTTTTCTCTCATTTCAATAAATAATTATCATTGATTAGAAAATAGACATATGTTATAAATAGGGTTGTGTTTGCAACTTAACATAGACTCGAAAATTTATCATGAATATAACACAACTTGAATTGGAAATTTTTGTCGTGTACTAACTCGAAAATAAGAGAAAATTCAATAGTTCACAGATGCAATATGTTGCACATGAAAATTTTAAAGTACTAATACTTCAAAAAATACAATTTCATAAACAAGAATACAAATATATGTAAAAATATGGCATTTTAATTAATTATAAAATTTTATAATAGTTTTTCTTTTAAGTTTACACTTTTGGTATTAAATAATCCATCAGGTTAATTTATGACATAAACACATCAAGAATAATTAAATAAATATAAACATGTTAAGATAATCAACCTCTAAACATGCTTAAGTTGACAAGAATCAGAATTATTTAGCTAAATGTGTTCAAAGGTTCAACATGAAACTTACCAAACCCCCTTTATACAAAAACCAAACATGTGAATTTCATGTTAGGTTTATTTCTTGTATAAGTATCATATCAGAAATTTATACAATTAGTTATGATGACATATAAGAAAATGAAAGTATGTGAATATAAACATTTACAGTGTAAGCAGGTCGAATTAATTCTCGTAAGTTGATTGAGATCAGCTCATAAAAACTTGATTTGTCACATGTAAAAGTATGTTAGGTTTATTTCTTAATTTGTCAGCTTAAACAAACATATTATTATATATATATATTAAATGACATGGCCGGGAATAGTATAATTATTACTTATTTAAATTTGGCCATCAACACTTTGATATGTATGATTTTGGCCACTGGGCTGTAGAATTAAACTGTTGTCTGGGTTTGAGTGCTTAATTGACACATGTTTCCTCCCAAAGCCTCCACCGTTTTTGCTTCCTTGAGGCAAGTTTTGGTTGTTGCTATCCACTAGATCAAAGGGTTTCTAGTTATGGCGCTCTGAATACCAAGTTTTGACTTGAGTTTTCTTGCTACAAACGAGAGAGACAGAGATCTCAAAGATGTGTATGTATGTATGTATGTATGTATGTATGTATGTATGTATGTATGTATGTATGTATGTATGTATGTATAGAGAGAGAGAGGGGGCGTATGAGATTTCCAGATATATTCATCCGTTTGATGTAGCAGAAGTATTGGTGTTTCTTGGGTGAGAAGGTTTTTTTGTAGTGGCTGTCACTGGTTGACGCTGTGGTGGTCGAGAGATGATCGCCAAGGTCCACAACATGACGGAGGCTGGTGGCATGGTGGAGATTAGCAAGTAGCAAAGGTGCACGGGGATGATGTCGAAAAATTTGTGTATAACAAAGTGATCGAAGAAATTAAATAAAAAGTAAATGAAATTAGTTGAAATATGAATGATGATGTTGCTCTAAAATTAGAAAATGTAAAGCCTTTAACACTGTCTACATACCTACAGATTTTTATTGGAAATATAATTAGTTCATTAATTAAAATGAATAAATTAGTCAAAATGGGATTTTTCTTTTTTTAATGGCGATATTCCTACGTATCACGTATGTTGTTTTAACCGATCCCACCAGACAAAGGCAAGACATACGCTCCCACAGATGCGCGGGAACCTCATATAATAGATAAACCTTCGCCCCCTATGGGGATAAAACCGAGGATAAACCCCAAGCTGACTTTTCACCTGATGTTCTTTAAACTTTACCCACAAATAGATTCGAACTCCTAACATTCACTATAGAGAGTAAGAGCTCTAACCACTAGATTGAGCTTTTAGGACAAAATGAGATTTTTCTCTCATCATTTTAAATTAATTCATTATTATAGTAGATTAAAAACTCTCCATTACACATAAAGAAATGTTTTAAAATTATTTATTTTAAGAAAAGTATCTTATCAAAAACTAACAAATACAACTTATTGTTAAATCATGTTATTTATCAAATTATAATAATTATTTATCAACAATGTAATCCTGTAACAAATATAATTTTGTACATTCACTTTTTTGACATCTTCTTAAAAATAATGGCTAATAATTATCAAAAAACTTAGTATATTTTTTATTTTAAGGAGACAAGTCCTATTTATTAATATAGTTACACTATTTAATGGTTATTATACAAGACACATAACATGAAATACTGTAAGAATATGTTGTCATAGTGAAAGATGATGCAACATGTTTTATGCATATTTGTTTTAATATTCTGATTTTAATAATTTTTTTAATTATAAGAACATATGCTTGCAATTAGGTTTCTAGCTATCTTAAGGGTTTACGTTGTATTGACAGACCGCGTTTGAATATTAGGGCATTGACAGAACTTATGGTGCAACGCGTCATGGATTTCAACTAGTTTATATAATTTTCTACATAATTATTAAATATATATTCATAATATTAATATTATATTAAATATTATAACAAAATAACTAAATTATATATAGGTTTTGTATAAAAATTATGGTTATAAAATTTACATGGACAAAAAAAATAATTTACACAAATTTAAAAGTTCAAATAATTATAAATTTTAAGACATCTTACAATTCTTAAAAGACAGATATGTGATTAATTTCAATAATCAATAATATTTAATATTAAATAATACTAATAATAACAAGAATAAAATCTGAATGTTTTTAACTTTTTTCACACTTTAATATTTTTTAAAGAAAATATGCTATGAAAATGAATATTATAGTATCTTGAATGTGAATACGATATTGTTAGTTTTTAACTTTAAAAAACTATTAACATATTATGTGATTACGTGTTTGGTGTCTGTTAATATTTTGTTTTCTTTGTCATGTTCTTAAATATATATGTGATTTGATAAATATGTATCTAAATAATAATTATATTATATGCAAAATAATAACTAAATTATATATAGTATTTTTACATACAAAAAGTATGATTATATAATATATACTTAATAAAATGGTTAAAGAAATATTAGCAGTTTAAACGAGTCAAACTAATAGTTTAGCCTAGCTCAACTCACTTAATTCCATACTCGTGTAGTATTATTATAATTATTTCTCTATTATCATTTTACCATTGTAACCAATACAAAGCAAAATACGATAACCTTACGGAAATAACCTAGTTATAAGGGTGTTGAGACCTCAACCTTGAGATCATGAATTCTAGTCATGAGGGTAACATATTCTTCACCAGGCCACCGACCTGCGTGCTTGCGCCCGCGGTTTACCCGTTCCCCCGGTTAGTCGGGATTGGGGGGGCCGAGGTTTACCACGCAAGTGGGTTCCCTAGTCATAAAAAAAAAGGAAAGTAAAACACGATAGGAAAAAGAACATGTAATATGTTTGAGACAATATCCATCTATAGAAGTTTAGATGTAAATTTAACATTTTTAAAAATAATTCAGCATAATCAATGAATCGTCGTATACTTGTGCCATTGTGTGTGTGTGTATTTAATACTTTTATCTCACGGTGCTTGTCGTGTGTTAGAAAACGCAACGTAAACAAACCACAAACAACTTCATTTCGTTTACAAGCGACCACAACACTAACAAAACCATTATTTGTTTAGTAAATAAACATAGATCATCAACAACTTCAACTTGTTAACAAACAAAACAAACACCAACAAAACCTGATTCGGTTCTTTTACAAACCTAACAGCCCTTTTATTCTTGAAAAAAATACCCAAAAAAAAAATCATAATGAATGTAAAAAATTTGATTAAACAAAAGTCAACACAAAACGATGCTCAGGAACCCTAAACAAAGTATAAAAGTTTTATTCTATTCATCTAAATGGACAATGAGATAACAACATGCTACAACTGGAAACATAAATAGCAAAATAGTAATTGCTCCAGTTGAGAGTTTATACTTTTTGCTGGACTGCAACTGATGGTAATTTACATCTCTACTCTCCTTGCAGACAATATAGTTGTCTAATGTTCCCAGAAGCTGAAATTAAAAAAAAAAAAAAAAAAAAAAAAAAAAAAAAAAAAAAAGGAAAAAATTGATTTGGTTAGGATGCCTTTGTAACAATTGTTATAATGGGGAAAAAACCTATGGATTATTTCTGACTTCGAGCATAAATTAAGACCCCTTAACTTGAAATACTCTAGACCCCAAGATTAAGGGAGTAAAGGGCCAAGCTGCTCGTAGGTTATACAAGACTCACTCGCTAAAAGCTCAAAACTAGCTAAAACTTAAACAAGCTCGGGCCTAAACTAGAGCTCATTTAAAAAAAAAGTCTGAGCCCGAGCTTAACATAACAAGTTTAATGAAGCCCATGTGTCTACACGATCTTGATATTTGTGGAAGTATAATAATTTTTATTTTAAATATGCATACAAGCACCAAACCCAGTAAATCTCATTTTTAGTATGGTTATTTGTAAAATTTAGGAAAAGTGAGATGTAAGCAAAAACATTTCCTCTATCCCGAGGAAATATAGGCTGCTTTCAGAGATGTCTCAGCTCACGAACCAATAGACAAACAAACAAATAGATAAGCAAGACAAACAGACACAAACAAACATGCCAGAAAAAGGCATACCCGGTGCTTGACTGAACTCCCTCTTTCAAGAGAGGGATCGGATGCGATTTAATGTAAAAACTAAATAGTATATATTTTACTGAATTATAGAAAATTATAATTAAAAATGTACTCATATATATTTATAAGTAATTATATATGCATAAATATTTGATAATAAAATATGAGACGAGCTCGAGCTTCAAACATAAGCTCGAAACGTGCCTAGTTCTGCTCGAGCTTAGGCAACCTCCCAAACTCAATTTTAAATGTCCTTCTGTGCATATTAAGCATCTACAGCTATAAACAACACAAAAAATAGACGCTTCTTTGCATTATGGAACCCCTAATTAAGTTTATATAAAGCACACACTCATTTTAAAGTAAACTCCGGAAAAAACTCTTAAATCTTTTGTTAAATTTGAACAGTTGGACTAATTTAGGCATCGTTAGTTCCCCAACTTACAGAAACTCAACAAAAAGCCCCCCCCCCCCCCCCCAAATTTATATGAAAGCTAGGGGTTTAATCATGTAGAAACACCATTTGATAACTTTTTATATGATTAAGGACCTAATCATACTCAAAGAAAAGGACATATTTGTTAAAAATAAAGCCTGGAGGACGTTTTCGTTGAGTTATTATAGGTTAGAAAATCTAGTCATGTAACATAAACTCCAAACCTTAAAGGATCAACTTAAGTGCAGATTTGGAGAACACCCATTGGTTTTTTATAATATTCAACCTGGAGTTTTCTAAAGTTGGAGGGACTTGGTATGCAAAATTAACAAAAGTTCTTAATTGTTTGACTGTTGCCCATTGTTTATATAAAAAAAAAGCATACAAAAAGCTATGATGATTACCATATAACCAGTCTTTGAAGTACACATGAAGTGCCGTTGACAATTCCTTTTTCCTGCTATCTTCCAGGGGTGCATCGCTCAGTATCTGCTTAATTTCCACCAAATTATTTTCCTGTATAAAGCAAAGAAAGTAAGATTATAAAGAACATGAAAAATAAAATTAAAAAAATTTAAATCACGGAAAAATAATATCAGATAACATGCATTTCTTCGCTGACTTGACAAATAGACATCAGGCAGTGGAAATGGATTATCTTTTGTGGATCCAGATGCTTGACCTTCTAACCAGTTGGGAATCTGTAAAACAAACAAAACGGCATGAAACAAGCAAGATGATGTGGGTAAAATTTATGAATGTCTCCTAAAAACAGCAATAACATATCAGCTAAAAGTGACAAAGCAGGTGGGTTAAGTAACAAGTTAGAAAGGGTTCTGGTTTAGGTGGGTCAGACAAAACGACATGACAGTTTTTTGAATATTTTCTATATCTGTAAATCATTTACATACTATTATTCCATTTGACCTGTCTCATTTTAGCTACTTAATTATGGTATATAATACTCATTTCAATAAAAAATATAACACGAGCTAAATCATTATCATATAAATGAATTAGAACTGCTAGATGCATACATGTTAGGTTAAAAAATAAGGAGCATACCAAGAAGTTTGTGAACTGATCAGGATCTAGGCGGGTTGCTGACTCGGCTTGACAGTCGGATATGCCAGCTGGATGAGAATGAGAATCATGTGGATCAATCAGGCCCAATGCAACAGGCTCATCCCATCTGTTTGGACTAGCCTCAATTCCAACTTGTTTCATGTGCTCCTCCAATTGCGGGTAAAATGTATTATATGGTGCCACCTGCACAGTGCAGATAAAAGTTTCACGCATTTTAAAATCATATTCTGTTGTAAGGAATTTATAAACTAAATAAAATAAAATCCAAGTATAGGTAGCAAATGAACCAGTTCAGATCAGATATAGGGGGTCAAAACAAATAATTAGTGAAATAGACGTTTCCCACTTAAACCATCACAGTGGGTCACAAGATGACCCATCAGATGCTAACACCATTTTTCTCTCTATCCTTTTCCAATTACACAAAAAAATAAGGGGCAATTACATACATCCCCTTATAAACTTCATAAATTACATATATACCTGATTCAAAAATATATTACATATATCCCTTTATCAAACCCTTTAAATTACATATATCCCCTTACCTAAATTTTTAAATTGCATTTACCCCCCTCTTATCTAACGGAGGAAAATTATAAAAGAAGGGGATATATGTAATTTAATTTTTGACTTGGGTATATATGTAATTAGAGTTATAAATAGAGTGATATATTTCATTCTACCAAAAAATAAATATGTATTATGTTAATGACATAAAAAGCATGGGCGAAGCTTCATTGGGGCGGGGCGGGGCACCACCCTTCCTCTTTTTCCGTCCGTAGTGTTAGTTTTTCGGCCGAAATGTTATTTTTAGTAAAAAATAATGGTTTCGCCCCCTCGTTTCAAAAAATTAACATGTATAATAAAACTTTCCGCCCCCCTCTCACTTCACCCAAGTTCCTCCACTGATAAAAAGATATCATGTTAGCGAATACTGCAATAAATAGAATGTAGATTTATTGGTAGTTTTAAAACCGGCAACTAATAGTTTTTAAAACTTTTACCATAACTAGAGGCATGAGCATTACATATCGACAAAAATTGTTTGACTGCAGATACAAAAAAATTTGAAGATTGTTTCATTAGACATACCTGCAGCTTATGGTTGTCACCGACAATTAGAGGTTGTTGGTTAACACCCAAAAAGAATATACACTCGCGACAATTAGCAATGCAGATTCGCTTTGCTGCAGAAATAACATGAACCCTTTCACAGTGTTCAATTCTTACAGCCTGAAAGAGAACAAAAGGCAACACATCAGCATCTAGAATCAAGACACTAATTATTGTTGACATGTGATCAGCTTAATAGTTTAAAATTAATTCTACCATAATCCACTTACATCTAATGCAAGAATATTGATTAGAAAAACAAGAATTTGAAAATTTATAGAAGAATTGTTTATGGTGGCATTTAGATACTTCGATATCAGTGTTGCCAGCTTACCAAGGGAGGAATAAATATAAAAAATATAATGATTTATGCAAATTGTGCCATTTAGGCATATAAATTATAATTTGACAAAAATAGATTACCTTTCCAACAGCACCAAGCACTATAGTGGCATCCGAACATCCATATACAGTGGCATATTTCAAAGAGGCTAACACATAAATCACAGATTCATGGCAATTCACAACCTGCAAAAAATAAAAAATAAATAAATTTGATCCTTTTCCTTTTGATGTATATATGCCCAAGATAATTCTTCACTCAATTTTAATAATTAGATTCATATAAACAAAATAATAATCCCTGATTATGGATTATGATCTGTATCCTGATCAAACTATTAACCCTGATACACATATAAAAGTATTCCTATCAAACATATAATAACATGATCACTAATGATTTATCCCATAATGAATATAATACTTGATAATAAATCTTAGTGCAAAAAAATAACCTTTACAAAAGACCCCTTAAGTTCAGATGCTTGCTTTACATATGATTGTTTAGAAATGCCTTCTATAAAACTGGGACCTTTACCACTGGTTGGTGATTTAGAGTTAGGAGAGACATCAGTCATCAATACATCTTGGTCAGAAGGGCTGGTTTGACCATTTTCTTTTGCAGCAGCTCTTTCAGAAATTCTATCCAACGCGTCAGAAATATTTTGTAAAATCCAATCATGAACCTGAGATGCAGGAACAGGAACAGCTGGCATATCGGGATCTGAATTTGCAAAAAATGGTGCATTTTGGCTCAATGGAGATTTTTCCATTCCTTTTTCACCAAAGTATAGTAAAAACCCAAGATGCTCAAATTTATCCATCGTTAAAACCTGCAAACTTTGAAGCAAACATCAAAAGCTGCAAAGCTTTTAAGTAGTCAAATACGTAAAACACAACTACAAAAGAGTTTTTAGATAAATGAATTTTTGTTACAGAAAACTGATACATCTTTCTTTACATATAACAAAGCAGAATATATATGACATCAGCAATTATCTAATCTGGACAAGTGACACTCAATTAGAAGTTAATTCGCTATCATTTCCATTGATTGGAAACTGATTGACAGATATCCTTCCTATCATTTAAAAAAAAATTAAAAAAAAAATCACTCCTATAATGAACTAAATACAAAAAAGTTTCGATTACCCCCTTTTATTATTAATTTATATTTTCAGTTTTTCAAGTTCTATAGACAACTATGTACCACGAATTTATACACACACACACATATATGATAACTTCGTATATGACATCATATAGAAGTTGAAACTATTTCATCTCCTGCAGTAGTGATGCTTGTTTTTTCTTGTATTTTTCTTTCCCCTAAAAAAAAAATTAAAAAGAAATTTTCCTAAGTCAGATGTCTCTGAGGGCAGCCTCTTTATCCCAGGAAATAGTAAATAGAGGTAAGGTCTCACCCTCCCCGATTCTACTATTGTGTGAGAATTTTCCAAGTATGTTTGTTTGTAACTAAAGTTAAAACTGCCCTTTAATACTATCAAAATGAACCTAAAATTCACATATTATTGATGTTTAATTTAAATTTAATTTCATTACAAAAAATAGCACATGTTATATAAACTAGAAACATATATTTTAAATAAAACATATATTGATATATATATGTATAAAATCATATTTTACAAGAAATAATATAAAAAGAGTTAACCATTTACACCCGTTTATATTTTCAATTGATGACATAACATATAGCTAGATTATGAAATGGTACAGGTTTTAACCTATACTGCCTGTACAACACTCATCAATAAACTAGTATATAAAAATTCCTAATTATACAATATCAATTTTATTACACAATAATTTTGCAACATTAGTAGAGTCAGAAGACAAACCAGTGAATCTTCGCCTTCACCTTCCACACAGTCAGCCAAGAGAGAGATTATATTGCCTATATGCTTTTGTAAATAAGATAACTGATGAGCTTCTTCATCTGCTTGTGATGGCATAGATCTCCTGCTATTGCTACGCACAAGCTGCTCAAAAAATACCATGTGTGTGTCGGGTTAAAATTTAATAACTTAATGGTGGAAAAAGCAACTAGGAAAACGATCAAACTTCAAAAACTTTTTCAAGAAATTTTTTTTTTGTTAAAAACTGGTTACCAATCAAACTTTAAAGATTTTATCAGGAATTTTTCTTTTTATTAAAATTGGTTGATAAGCTACCAATCGAGGGAAAAGGAAAAAACCAATGTTTTGCCTACCTAAATTGGAATAGAGAACCTTAACATGCAATACTTCTATATTTTGCATGAGTTTAATAGAAGATGTGATTGGTAAACAAGGAGTCAGTGCCAGCTGCCAAAGACAAAGTGATGACTCGTAAGTTGATTTAAGAGGTGTGTGTCTGAGAGTATGGATTTACAAGGGCTTGTGTGTATCTAGGTTAAGGATACCTATTAATAACTTGATATCAATAAACTAGAATACTTCATGTAAAACTAGCAAGTTGATTTTGTTATCCTAACCCATACCCATTCCCTAGTCATCAAACCCAGTCACAGACCCATAGTGATTGCTTCGATGCAAACCTAGGGGTGTAAACAGATGCTAGCTAGTGAATTACTCGGGATGATTGATAAAAAACTCGAACGAGCCAAGCCTAAACAAGCACAAGCCCAGAGGTATGGCTTGTATAGTTATCGACCCTAGCTTCACATATTGAGCTTGAGCCGGTTCGCGAGCCTAAACGAGCCTTCTATTTATATAATTTCTATTCATTCTATAAATGTATATTTTAAAAATATTTACTTTTATATATAAAATTATGATAGATAAATTTAAATCATATATTTTATGTTAAATTTGGAAAGTATAGTAATATATAAATGTATATTAAATTAGTAATTACAATAAATAAATTGAATAATTAAAAGATAGCTGAGCCGAGCTCGAGCCTGAAATTTTTCTAATGAGCTGAGCTCGAACTTTGAAAATAAAGCTCTTAATGGGCCAAGCACGAGTTCGAGCCCTATTTTATCAAAACAAGGTGAGCTTGAGCCTTAATGAGCTCGAGCTTGGCTCGGCTCGTTTACGCCACTATGCTAACCTAACGCCACATTAACCTGGCTTATATATTGTAAACCCTCAAGATGATATTTTGATAGTATTTGAACTGGATATTTACACAGTGTGTGTAACAGTTCAAGCATGCTCCGCCAAGGGGAAAAAAGGAGTACAGCATATGTAGTTGTCAAGGTGCAAGTCTAGGTGCTCAACTGCAGCGCAGCAAGTGCACCTTGCCAAGATAGGTACAGCTCGAGCTAAACTAGCATTAACAAGCCTAAAACGTGTCTAAATTCTAAAATCCTTAAAATGGTTTTTTTTTCCTAGGCACCAGGCGAGGCCTATGTGCCTTGACAACTATGTAGAAATATATAATCAAACAATTATTTATTACACTCAAAGCAAGTCATATTTGTATGAATTGGAGTCTATACGTTTTGGACAGAGACTCCAGAACTCTAAAGAGCATGAACGCTTCAAACATTGATGAATCCAGTTAGATGCACAGATTGGTAAGTCAAAAGTGAAGTGTTTTCTACACAACTGAATGCTTTAACTAACAAATCAGAAGACTAGTTAGATCAACAAAACAAAAAATTAACAATGATGAAGCATTGGAAGTTTGTTGGAATGTAAGTAAAGCAAAAAAAAAACTGGTTGTTCAAGGCTACAAGACTAAACTTAAGGCACACTCCTTCAACTTAAAGAATACAAGATGCATAATTGTTCTTGACGAGTTCCATTCTAGAAATATATCCATTATCAAAAAAATTAGTGATGTATGTAAAATCTTTAAGGCTAAAGCAACTTCATAATAACTAAAACTCTAAATAAAGCTTTATCAACAATAGGAAGGAGGAATGTACTTTAAAAAAAACTAGTGCAATAAGGATAATACTGGGAAAAAGGTCAAAAACAATGCTGAAAAGGTCAAATCAGTGAACCACGTGCTACAATCTCTAAAAGTCTTAAATAGTGGCAAATCAGCTCATTTTTCGAACAAGAGATTGCTCAGTATTGTTAAAATGCTAGACCTTTCATGCACAGTATATAAGCTAAATAGCCAATGACATAATAATTAATAAATGCATACACATATAAATATAGGCATGCATTCATGTATGTATTATCCTCATATGTTCCAACTTACAAGAAGGCATGTCCCTCAATCTAAATTCAAAATTAAAACTTTGAATTTATCAATCTAGTCCTAAGTATGCTTGCAGGATAAAACAATCAATGGGAACAAAGGGTTGTTTGTTCATTTAGGAACTAATTATCAACAACCAAAATTTATAATTTGGTAACCGAATCTGATGTAACTACCTAGAGGTCAAATATTGAATTTTAGGTGAATACATTCATATCACCCTCAAAGAACATGATTATAATATGTTTGAAAATTGAAACCAGAATAAATGGATAATAAACTTGTATGTTAGGTGTATAGTATACGGCAGTTACATAACCGCCTATCACATCCCCTTTTGAACATGATATAGAATCAATAATGATCATGATATATATATTTGTTCCTCTAATCATTGGTTCCTTTATGTTAAATGACCTAATTTTAATAACACAGTCGTTTTCAATACGCATCCAGATACACCTAATCAAAATTCCCAGTGTATAACCGATAAACAACAAAAAAAACAATCAAATCACCTGTAATGGCGTAAGCGCCGATAAGAATCCATCAAATGCCGAAGTAGACGGCCAAACATCTGCAACAGCAGCAGAATCCTTATGTCCTCTAGGTAGCAACCGCTTGTACGACTGTATATACAAAAAATAATCAGATCATACACATTGACACCAACAGCATCAACCTCGTCAGCCTTCGCGGTAACAATCGGATCCGAATCGGAGTACAGAACCGACGCAATTGCATCAATAACAAGGCGCGCGTGTTCAGAGGAGATCTGTAGGGTTTCCGAAACAACGCTGGAGTTAACTCGGTGGGGCCGATCATTAGTCGCCGGAAATTGCAGCAATTTGTCACGGATAGAGGTTAGGGTTTGTGCGCCATCGGTGAATATGAGTTTCTGTAAAGGGATGAGGCCGTGCTCGAAGGGTTCTCGCCGTGGGCGTATGTATACCGGCGGTGGTTGCGAAGGTGTTGACGGTGGTTCCGGTGCGTCTGTC
This sequence comes from Mikania micrantha, assembly GCA_009363875.1. NCBI lineage: Eukaryota > Viridiplantae > Streptophyta > Magnoliopsida > Asterales > Asteraceae > Mikania > Mikania micrantha. The sequence goes on from CM018690.1 coordinate 30,507,358, forward strand.
ATGGTGATGGCGGTGGTTGTAGTGGGTGAAATTGCGGGAATTGGATCTTAGGGTTGGGGTGTTGAGTTTGTCTGAGGATTCAAAGGTTGTGTCTGTGTGAGATGTGGCAGGTTTATAGGAGGTCAAAATGGAGATTTTTTTTAATGGTTATTGATTGATGATGGCTTGTTGAACCAAACTTTTTAAATTTAAAAAATTGGATTTATAACATATATTTCGTACAATCATTTAGCTGTGAAAAAATAATAATAACTAGATGGCACACCTCGCGCGTTGCCGCGCATATTCAACACCCTAGTTTCTACTCGAGAATAAACCTAAAAATAAACAAAAAAATTATTAATGAATAAACATGTGAATTATAAAACAAACTATTACGGGCTAAAAAAAATTACTCGTACAGTTGTCACGTCAGTTCAACCCCCTTGTTTCTCAAAAAAAAAATAAACGATCAAACCTTGCGAAGGGCATGACTCGAACCCAGGTTGATGCAAGGAAAAAGCTTTTGTACAACACGCAAAACCAACTCACCAAATACACTTTTTGTTTAAGGTTTTAACACAAAAATATATATAAATAAAGAAATGCTGAGAACCCCTACCAAGTTGTACAACACGCTTTAGCAGCGTGTATTTTACTATTCATATTTGTTAGATATATTAATATTAACTAGGATTAATCCTCACGCGCGTTGCGGCGGGTTATCACAGTACACTCGCAAGAACATGTATTATATATCCTTTGTAGAAGCATAAGTTAAATAATAAAATCAGATCTTTCATCACGAACTTTGTACAATATTTCATAAAAACATAAAATTATACAAAATATTCACAAATATGTTACAAAAATATTAGAAAAAATTGCTAACAAAATCTTTGTTATCGGCAACCAATCGTTTGAATTAAAACAAAAAAATTCAAATATCTAAGAAAATCTCTCAAATTTAGTACCTTCATCTCTGTTTACCGCTTTTCACAGTTTAAAAAACTTATCGTGGTCCAAGTCTAAATTATAAAATTGTCACTACATGGAACATGCACTTACATTAAACCTGAATAAAAAATTAGGTTTTGAATAAACAAGGGTTATTGGATTTAAATACTCCCAACTTTGACCTATTGGCCGCCAAAACTCCCAACTGATAAAATGTTTACTGGCACTCCCAACTTTCAAAACATTTTCCACTGCCAGTCTAAAACATGATTTTTTTGATGACGTGACACCTGTTTTGGAGTGCCAGTGGAAAATGTTTTGAAAGTTGGGAGTGACAGTAAACATTTTCTCAGTAGAGAGTATTGCCGGCCAATAGGTCAAAGTTGGGAGTATTTAAATCCAATAACCCAATAAACAAATCAATTTTAATGTGTGTTATTATGGACTACATATTTATTTCCAAGATTTCAAATGGACGGCCTAGATATGATTTAAAAAGTTTCTCTTTAAGATCATTTTCACATAATACAAACATATATATGTGTGTGTGTTTATATGTATATGCAATTTTGGACCCACTTTTACTATTCCACTATTCCTTTTCATGACATTTAATAATATATAATAATTAGTACAATCATTTATTGAAAAACATATAAATAAAAAATAACTTATATAGCAGTTTAAATGACAAAGATAGTTTTTTTAAGATGTTATTTTCCATGTTAAATTCAATTTAGTTTGTGTTTAAAACATGTTAAAATCCTTCAAAATATCCGAGACTCGTGTATATGTTAATACACATTACATATCATGATTTACAAATAAAAATCTACACAAAATCGTTAAGTCTTCAAAAGTGATGTTTGAACCTTAACATATGATCCCGATCACATACACCATCAAAACATCACATTATATCACCCATTTGTTTGTAATAATAAGTTTGCCTAAACATGTTCCTGATCATTTATAATTAAGAACAACAAAGTATGGTACGTCGGATTGGACGTACACTATATCTGATTTTGCAAGTTATACCAATTATTGTTGTCATGTACTTCCAATAGAATATGACTACTACAATATATGATCAATTATAAACAATAGAAGTGTCATTTTACCATTGTATCAATATTAATGTCCATGCTCTAGTATTTATCTCAACTACCAAAGATATTCATATTCTAGTGATTTAATTCAATTCATTGAACTCACATGGTTGTTTACCCTCTAATGGTCCATCCTAACAAATAATCACCATGAATATTCACACCATAGTAAATCATCTCAAATAACAACTCCAAAGAAAAATGTTCACACCCTATTAGTCTGTTTAATTTACATTTCAAGTTACATAACACATTTAAACACAATTATTTGTTAATGGGTCACAACTAATTAAAGTACAATATTATGCATTCTATATACTTCACCATGTAGATTTATTTTACTATATACATGTGAAACCATTAGTGGGTTGTGTAATTTACAATGGCTCGTATAGTTGTTTGTGGTTACTAGTTTTGTTTAGGTCTCAAGTCAAAGCCGTCTCTGAGAGATTATGTGCCATGTGTGAATACTAAAAATGAGCCCATTAAGTGGCGAAGCTTGACGAGGATCCCAAGGGGGGCGAAATAAAAAAAAAAATTTTCCAGGGGGGGCGAAGTAAAGGTTTTTAAAAAATTTTACACTACGCATCGAGAAATATACACTACTGCGCGAAAAAACAGGGGGGCGACCCCGGTCCCTTGTATCCTTCGCCCATGAGCCCATATGTGTGCATGTGTGGTACTTAATTTGTAACAAAATATGAAGTGAGTTATTTTGTTTTTTTGACATCAATTTTAAATTATAATGAGTTATTGGGTTAAATGTTTAAGAAAAAAGTTTTTCTTTTAACTTTTATAAAATTCGTAACTATGTTAGATATTTGAAAAATTGGAATGTAAATTATATGTGTTTGGTGTAAAATAATTAATGTATATAATATATACAATTTTTTTTAAAAAATTAGGGCCACTAAAAAAATGGGTCATAGACGATCACACCTTACGCACTTCCTCTAAGACCTCGCTCCTCTGGTTTCTCTTCCATCACCACCAAATTCGTACATATCACACGTGTGCAATTAATATCATTACATAACCCATTTGACCAAATATCATAACTATTATTATTATGTTTCTATTCATCATTTTTTCAACGTATACTTCACGATTATTCTAAATTATAATTGAGTTATTTCATTAAACATCTTATGTGTTGAATTTTGCATTCTAAATCTCTTTTCAAAGTTCAAACATATTTATAAATTATAAAATGGTTGTTTAACAAATATATATATATATATATAATTTGCTTATAAGTTAGTATTTCAAGAATAAAACTATAATATTTTTTTATACTTTCATTTTCTAAAAAGTTTGTTTTTTTCAAATTTTGTTTTAAAAAAATATGTTTTGATAAATGTCATTCAATTTTTTTTAAATACAGGTTATTACTCGTGTTTTACTCAAGTTAAATAAATAAAATATTATATATTAGCAATAACATTAAACGATTATACAACGATATTGTGAAATAAAATATGATTAAAAAGACGTATAAATAAAGTATTTTAAATAATAAAAGAATAATATAATTTTTTTCCAAGTTTTGTTTTCAAAAAGTTTGTTTTTAAACATCTCATTTACAAAAAAAATTCATTGTTTAAGAACTTTGCTTTTTATTTTTTTTTATTTTCATTTTTTTTAAAAAGATTTATTTTATAAGAATTTTGATTTGTATAAAAAGATATTTTAATATATTTATTACTTTACAATATTAAAAATATTTAAAATATTTTAGAATTAATGTCAAAGCTTAGATCATAAATTGTTTAAATCAATTTATTCAAAACGGGTCTTTACTCTTTACCCCTTGAGCCCAATAGTTCAAATAGTAATATAATAAAATTACAGAAACACAGTATGATAACAAAAGGAATAAAATAATATAAATAATAAAGTATAGATTAAAATAAGTAAAATCAATCAATAAAATTAAATTTCAAATACTTTTGATGCGTTGTGATCGTGTACGTATAACAGACACATATAAACCTTGTATAAATAAAATAAAAAAGTCGCAAATTTTATTTGAAAAAATTCCTAAAATATCCTTTATACCAAAATTTTGAAAAGAAATGTTCCTTTTAATTTTTTTTTTTTAACAGTTAACGAGAACTCAACGACATGCCTTTTTGTAGCCCATATTCCTTTAACTAATTAATGATATAAAATGTCCCTTTTATATACGCGTCGTCAACGTTTATAACTCTGCAAGGCCGACTTTGAACTCGACCATTAGGAAGCCATCGTGTTGCCAACACGGGTGGAGCCGCCGAATATTTATGCAAGGCATCCGTAATTCCGTATAGTAGACAATTTTTTTTGTTATGAGACTATCACCTTCAACCTATTTTTTTAACAACAATTTTTTCCGCTATGAGACTATAACCCTCAACCTATTTTTGGAAGTAACACCTTAACACAATTTGGTACCATGGAAACAAATGCCCTTTGGTATCCGTATATTAGTTTAGTCCGAGTTTTACGGGTGACGCCGCCTGTCTAACATGGCCATCACTGACACATGGATATTCTTTTTATTTAATTAAAAGAAACACGAGTGCCTCCAACCATACTGCATTTACAGGTGTCTAATGTAAAAGTACGAGTGGCCAACTGTGGTTTTACATGCATCCGAGCGACGGATTGTAGAATTGCAGTCAACCAACCGTAGTAGAACTACCAGTAGGGTCATCGATTGTAGTTGTAAGTGCGACCATACATCAAGTAAAATTGGTCAATTTATAATAAACCCATATGAAAACCTATTTTTTAACTGCATTTGATTTATCATCATTTTATTAGTTTGAGCCCTCATATGATTTAACCGTCCTAATAGTTTGACGATCCAAGTCAAACCCAATACCACCGTTGGATGAAACCAAAGAAACCTCTATCCTGTAGCGACAAAGATTCGAACCGAAGCTATAAGACTTCTCAAATGAAGATTGAATGAAAAACTTACACACTTTGAGAAGAAGATACCTTTGCATGCGGAACAATGGTTAGTGCAATTGAAGCTATTTTTGCTTAAACAGATCCTATTTTTGTGTGAGGTTGTTGTCACGTTGCAAGACAATGTATTTCATTTACTATCTCGTTCATTTAGTTATATAGACAGATTTCTGTGTGTATATTTGCAGTAATACATGGAGACCTGCAAGATCTTATTGATCCGGCTAATGTTAATTTATGTTATGGGAGATAAATACTTATGTTGTTATTTTATTATAGCTGGATTAACTTACTGATTAAATGAATTATATTATAATTTTAAACAAGTCAGGAGGTGCGGAGTAGTACACAGTTGTTTGAATCAATTAGCAGTAATGACAGATTATGTAGAAGATATAGATGCAAATAAGATTAAAAAGCTTTTAGCAAAATCTCCATTCAGTTGCATAATCATGAACAGTGGCGGATCCAGGATTTTTTTCCAATGTTGTCACTCTATTTGTATGTTATAATTTCAGAGTATCGGACTTAATTTTCCAGTCGGTTTTACCTTTCGGGTCGGGTATAAAAATGATAAAATAGTAATCATGAATGGAAATAAAAAAAAAACATAATATAAATTCGATAGTTTTTTAACCAATTCGGATTAAAACGTTTTAATTTACCACTCACATTTGTTTGTGGAGAATCATGCACTGTCGGTTGATATAGACCTCTAACTTCAACATTTTTATTACGACGATAAGATGAAATTGGTTTCTTTTCAAAAGGATCCATGTATCTAGAGGTGATCACCGTTCACGACACACAAACATGGATTTACGCATGAATTACCGACTTAAAACTCTTATATACAAAGTCCACGTATCCAGAGGCGATCACCGTTCACGACATGCTGCAGTCCACGATTGCCGACTTAAAATTCTTCTCCATGTCCTGCTATGCTATCCGCGATTGTCTCGATCTGTCGACTGTCGTTTGAGACGGAAATCGCGATCTGTCGACTGTCATTTGAGACGAAAGGCCAGAACTCAGTAAATGTTGTCACTAACACAAAAACCGATGTTGTCACTTGAAAACACGATTCATAAATGTCTATGTACGCTAAAAAATGGCTGCTGTCCCGTGACATCAATTGCTTCCAAGTATGTCCGCCACTGATCATGAAGGATGGGTGATTGGCAGGTGTTTATTTTTGATTTTAGGGTTGCTAATCTCTAATTAAGAAAAATAAATGTGTGCCTAAAACAAGATTTTGATTAACTGTTTTTTTTTAATATACTTTTGTCTGATCAAATGTTATTTGAATCATTTTATTGAGTTATACATCGATTGGGAAAGTTGCTTCTAAATGAAGCACAATTTAGCATTCAAAGTAGATGCGTCAATTTTTAACCATATTAAAGGAAATATGAGTTGGTTTAAGTAAACAATTGTATTATAATGGGTTGAATGGTTTACATCATAATATTAAATAGGTTGAGATGAATAGCACTTGAACACAATGCGGGTCAAGACGGGTAACCAAAAAAGAATGTAAATGCAATAGATTCAAACATTTAAGAATGATTAATAACATGTTTGATGAGAAAATCACTAAAAATTATCCAAATGGAGTATTTATTTACTTATAACACATCTAAAGTTAAATTAAATTGATGTTTTTAAAGAACAGTCCATTTAAACCCGTACTGATTTTGCTTAAAACCCGTGCTAACCCGCACCCATCCTGACCCAAACCCGTTCTGACCCGTTACCCAACCCGACTCAATCCGTCCATTTTGTCAGGCATAATTCAAAGGAACTTAGAGAATGTGATGACAGCATATCTAAGTATCTAACTATTCATCTTCAATAACTAAAACTCATAAATTTCTGTTGACTTTATTGTTTTCTATAAAATAAAATGCACAATTTTTCTATTAAATGTGTTTTTAAATGTGATTATTACTTAAGACCTTCATTTCGTGTTTTTGCGTGTGATTATTAGTAACAACAAGACTTCTCTATATATTGGTTATTTGTATCAACAGCATCACCTTCTTTAGCTTGGATTCTATTAAAACAACCAACGGACTTGATCCACCTGCTTCGCAGTTCTAACTAAGCCCATTGAACCGAATTCAATCACCAAATATTCAACATCCTGCAAGACGTGTTCGGGCATAAAAACGAAGAACACATGTTCTCCCATCATTGGTTATTCAAATCACAAATGGGAACATTATGGGACATGAACTTGCGGAAAACAACATCAAATGGCCTTGCCTTTAATGGACTTGCAAACGGCCTCGGTGGTAAGCCTGATGATTGTTAGAACTTGAATAAAGAAAAACACTGGGACATGTGTTATATCATTCGTTTGTTTGTCTATTCTTGTACAAATGTATAGCAACAACAAAAAACAAGAATACTAAAAGTTGTAGTACACTGTACACATATAGATATATGATAAATTACAATAATAAATAAATAAAAAGTAATAGCGTATTTGAGTCATTTGTGAGGTTCTTCAAAATTGACATATATATTCAATTATAACAGTGTTAAGGTTTTTTTTCATCTTATTCACAGACATTACGAATAGTAATATTTTACTAAGTATGTTTGTTAGTTAAAACGTGAAGGAAAACCCGTAATTTTTTTTTAGAAAAATAAAGAAAAGAAAAAAAAAGGCCGAAGACTATTTAGACAAAGGCCCAAAGGTGACTCTTTATGCCGGTAGTTCAATCAATCCATTAAAGCCCATATCCAAAATAAAGCTATTTATAGCTCTGGCCGAAAGGAAAACTAACCAAAACCACCCTAATTGCATCTATCACCCTCAAGTTAACCCTAATTACTAAAGCTGAAATATCCCAAGAGTATCTAGAAAACAAATTCTAACATTAAGCTTCATCTTTGCAATTACTCTCGAGTCAATTACATAGCAAAAAATTTAACCAAACTCATTGCAGTTTGATGCGATCAAGGTTATCCGAGACCAATCGCATCTTAGGTCGAACCTCGGGGTCAATCTCGGTGCAATTTAATGCAATATGAAATGCACCCACAACTTGTTTTTTAGCATGAACCTCTTGCAAAAGCACTGGGTCGATAATCTCAGTCAACGGTCTTTCCTCTCGGAACGCCTTCCTTACAAAGCTCTCTAAACCTTTCCCATCAGTATCAAGCCCGTTACCGTCAGGAGCCCGTCCCGTCAATATCTCCAAAAGCACAATCCCAAAAGAGTAGACGTCACACTTTGGGCCAAGTTTGTGGGCCGACATACGGGCTTCTGGAGCTACATAGTACATGTCTGACGATGAGGTTGAGTTTTTTGAACCTGTGAGTGACAGCTGGCTAGAGCTACTACTTAGCTTACGGGAAGTGCATTTTGCAACGGTTGCTGACACTAGACGATTGAGCCCAAACCCTGATATGAAGGGCTGTAAGTCGTCATCTAGAAGGATTTTTGATGATTTTACGTTCCCATGAACTTGTTTTCGCGGGCTGCATTCATGGATATGGGCTAAACCCCTAGCAGTACCTTGTGCAATCTTTAACCGTGATGCCCATGATAACGGTGGTAACGGGTTCGTGGGCCCGCCGACATCTTATGATAAAAACAAAAAAAAAAAAAGAAATAATTAGTAAAAAATTGAAGGAATGTCAATGAATTATGAACTTAGTACCATTATCTTTTTATTTTCATAAAATTGGAAATAAAAAAAGTTATGATGGCAATCAGCATATGTCATTTCCTTGATATAAAAATGCAGAACAGAATGCATACATGAAAAACAGGACACTGGAATCTGAAACACAGATACAAGACAATGTACAAGTTGCACTGCATGAGGCACAACTCATTATGGAACTACATTTCAAAAGAATTATGTACAGGTGGCCCCTTATAACCATTTTACCTGTTAGGTCTTTTTCAAACAGATCATATGTTTCCTAGATCAATAATTTACAGTATTTATAAGGTCCATATTTCATCTACCATCCAACCAACACAGTTCAAATCCAATTATACATGCCCATGTTCAGTTTATTTCTAAGGTGTTTAAAAAGTGGTACACATGGGTAAAATTGTCAAATCTGATTTATATGGGTTAAAATTGGTCATATTTGGCTTTTTCGAGCGTTAGAAAAATGTTCATTTACATGTACTTTGACAAATTAACATTCGTCTGTGAAACCAAACCAAATGTGTTGCCGTTAGACAAACGAGCATCATCTGTAATCTTTAAAAAAAAAAAGAACCAAATTACATCATTTAGATTGATTTTGCTTATATTTAGTTTTTTAAAGGAAAACCATAAAATGGTTATTTTACGTGAATTTAAGGGGCTATTAAGTGTCTGATAGTGACACTTTAACAGACAAGGGGACCATACTTAATTTCTGAATAAAAGAACCAACTTTCAATTTATCCAGGTTAATTTTGGTTATATTAAATTTTTTTAAGCTTAAAAGTAAAATGGTATCTAACATAAATTTAACAGGTTTTTAAACACCGAACCAAACCCATAATTTAATAATTTAAAAAGAAAAAAAATCATATCTCATTGAACAGTGTAATTCACTTTTAATCAAATATTATTAAAGTTTACACCCTTGTGTCTTTCCAGCTCAAAAAGATATCCTTGTTTCTTTCTTGCAAGGGTAGTTTAGTAAATTTGTATATCATGGTACCTCATGTTCTCACAAATTCAAAAATATCGGAAAACATGACAAAAACATGAGCACAAAAACCATAAAAGTGATACTAGAATGAATCCAATTCCTAATAAATGTCGTACAAATTTTGGCATTAAGAGCATACCATAACAGACTGCACAAACGTTATAAAAAGAACAACATGACTGATCCTACTTTTACCAAAACAACATACCCCAAATCTTTCAAATCCAGGTCCAGTTTTGGAAGGATTAACAAAACCCATATTTTATTAATACACCCTAATATATAATTCAACCACCCAACTACCTAAATAAACCGTATAGGTCAGAACGGACCGTATAAGATGAGTGTTATACGCTTGTATTGCCCTATGGTTTTCCCTTATAGGGTATATTGGGTATGTTTTACTGCCCGTACAGTCCCATACGAACCATACGGCATACGGTAGCCATATAGGAGATGCAATAATGTTACAATAACACGACCCTTGACAAAACTACCCATTTATCTAATCTTGGCCCGTTATTTTATCCATACATATGATATGTTCAACTTCTTTTGACAAAAACTAAAAGCCTAAAACAGTAAAATCACACGTTTAATCACTAATTACGTAACAGGGAACAACAAATGACACAGGCTAGTTGGCCACGGGTCCTGACGGTTTAAGATTCAATTTTAAAAGTTTGAACAATTTTGTTTCAACCAAATCGTCAAATCAAGAAAACCAAACCGTTTAAATCTTTAACGGTTCAGTTTTAAAAAATTCCGCTGGTCTCAAAGGCTAAAATCGCATGATATTTCTAGAGTAATTAAGGGCAAATAATTGTTGGATTAAATAACAAGGTACTAACCATGAAGCGCAGAGTACAAGCTTCCATTGCTGATAAAATCCGACACCAACAGCTTCTCGTCATTAGCATAGTAATAAGCTCTTAACCTCACAACATTAGGGTGCTGAACCTTCCCTATGGTCTCCATCTCCGCCTCAAATTCCTTCAGCCGCCACACGCCGTCGCCCTCGCTCAACCGTCTCACTGCCACCACCGCACCCACCGCCGCACCGGAGCCACGTCCGGAAACCACCTTATACACTATCCCACTTTTACTCTTCCCCACCACATAAGCCGATGCCCTCAGCAAATCCTCCAATTCCAACCCAAATCCTTCATCTATCACGACGAATTTACCATCTTGTCCTTCCACCTCCGGCCGAATCACCGGGATATTCTCTTTTTCGGCTTCCTTTTTCCTTAATTTCCGCTCGGTAGACCTCCATTTTTTCCGGTATATCCACATTGAGAAAAACACGATTCCGATAGTCACCGATACACCGGAGATTAAAGGTATGACGACCGATCCGGAGTTGGAGTTTGGTTTCCCCGATAACCCGGTTAAAGAGCCCATATCTTTCGGAGCATCCGGATTTGACAAAATCCTAGGGTTTTGAGCTTCAGGATCAGAGCATTGTGTTTGTAATGGAAATCCACATAGAAACGGATTTCCGGTGAATGCAGTTGGTCCTTGGTTGAGCAATGATCCGACGAGTGGTATTTTTCCGGTGAGATTGTTATACCGGAGGTCTAAGCTCACCATCACCGGAAACAATCCGTACGACGGAGGAATGGTTCCGGTGAACTGATTGTACGACAGATTAAGCGTCCCGCTAAGGTTTGTGAGGTTGGTAAGTGAATCCGGTAGGTATCCGGTCAACAAATTGGACGATAGATCCAGATACATGAGGAATTTTAGAGATGAGATTCCCTTCGGGATTGGTCCGGTGAGAGAGTTATGTGATAGGTCAATTGATAGCAGATTTGTAGCATTGAATAGATGATCGGGTATCGGTTTCGAGAAATTGTTGTTAGAGAAAGAAAGATGTTTTAGATAAAGAAGCGCACCGAGCTCCGACGGGAGGTAGCCCGTGAGACTCCGGTTAGGTAGAATAATGCTGGTGACGCGGTAGCTGGAGTCACATCCAATTCCGGTCCATCGGCACGGCGTTACATCTGTCTCCGTCCAAGTGCTGAGTGAGTCGGATGGATCGTCGGTGACGGCGGCTTTTAGAGCTAGCAGCGCAAGTCCGTCGGAGTTCAATGAATACGCAACAGAACTACATAATGTGATTATACAGATGAAGAAGATAGGTATTGTGATGTTACCCATGGCGTTTGGATTCAATTTGTGAAGATGATGATCATCGATTCATACTGCAACGAGAAGTTCCGGTGAATCGGAGAAGATGGTGTGTGTGTGTGTGTGTGAAATTTGAATTTATGGGTGGATTAATCGAGGTTTGTAGTGAAGTTAGATGGGGTTTAAGAAGTTTTTTGAATTGTTAGGGGTGTTTTTGGTGTTTTGTGATGGTGCGTTGGGATGTGTGGGTACACGTCACTTAGACCCTTCAAGTTTGATATCAATCTACATAAAACCCCTTGATTATGAAAATGTTGGTAAATTTCGCTACAAAGTTTAGGATCTTTACACTAGATACGAGAAGACGTAGGTCAATGATATTAAAATGTTAGAATTGTATCAGTTTCATCAAGTTTTATTATAAATATATAGTATTAGTTTAGGAATAAATTTAAGTGATGATTAAAAAAACTTCCTCGTCAGCTTTGGAACCAACTTTATCGAAAGAAGATACTTTAATTAAAAATTATGATATCATACGGTTGTTAAAAATATTTAAATAATATATTTACAATGCATAAAAAAAATTAGATGAAAATCAGATTTTTAATGAATTTTACGGTTGTAACTTGTAATTATAACTTATGTGAATATATTTACCTACAATAAAACACCTACTTTAACAATTGTCACATTATTTTTTTTTTATTTTAGCCTAATTATTTTATTGCATACATCAAAAACAAATTAATGTGTGTATATATATTAATAATAAAAGTAAAAAGATCTTATCAGTTTGCAACAAAGTATCAGAACCAAACAATTACATAACAAATCTTTAAAATTGAGTTATCTGGATCTCGAACCAATAAAACCCTAATTCTAAAATAAGTTTTCACGTTATGAACGCCCCTACTTTCACAAATCCGTTTCGAGAGCTTACAAGCACCTTACTTTTTGTATTACCAATACCTTAAAACAAAAGAAAATAGAAAAACAAAATTAGCAGCTTAAATATTTCCAGTAAACAGAAAACAAGGGGGTCTGAATGAAAATATGCAAAAGATGACTTGTTATGTAGGTGTTGACTGTTTTAACTGGTTCCGTCGTTAACGTTAACTTCAAAACGGAAGGTCGGAAGCATAGAAAGCACGGGTCTCCTTTCTCCATTTTGTCTACACCTAAATGCTTTTAATTGTAAGTTTAATTTTTGTAATTTTGCTACATATTTATTATTTTATTTTAATTTTTTTATTATCATAATTATATTGTTTGTAAGCGTATGATACTAGAGACAAAGTCCGATTAAGTTAAAAGTTAAAACAGTTTTTAAGTTATTAAAATGACAAAATACTTAACTTTCCTAAAGTAGCAATAAATAAAACATAACTTATAGGTGTCTTAATACATTAACTTGAGCTTGTCACGGCGTCATGAAATTTTTTAAGTTGAGAACATTACAAAGTAACCCGTATAAGTGATGTCACGCAACAAATACAAACAAAATTTAGCTTATGATTTAAAAAACAATTGATGGCTTACCAAAATTTTTGATACGATAAAATTCAATTCACAATTAAAGAATAAATATGCTTTGAGAGTAATGTTTTATGAATCACTGAGTTGATCTATTGATGGGAAATTATATTATATATTAAAATGCAACTCAAAGGAATATTATATATATTATTATTATTATACTAGATTATTACCCTGTGTATTACACGGATTAAATATAAAACATTAAATAATTAGTACTAAAAATTTAAAAAAATAAACAGTTTGTTATAAATTAAGTAGATTGCTTATTAATGAGTATTTTAAGTAATAAAATAATAATTAAAATTTTTAATAACTAAAGAAATAATACATGACCTACTTGTTTTGAAAAAAAACATATTTTTGAACTAATTGATGTTACAAATTCATTTACTTTTCTATTAAAAACTAATTGTTACAAATCAAGAAAATAATGTATAATTTATATAATTATTAAAGTTAAATAACTTAATTTGATAATATCATTTAACATAAATAACTAAAGTTTAATTTTTCCTATCATTTTTATAACTTTTGGTTGAACGTAATTATTTTAAGCAATTTGTTTTAAAAAACATCATTTGTTTATAAAAATACCATTATTTGAAAACTATGATTTATAGGGTATTTTATTTAATTTTTAAAAATTGTTTTCTATTAAACTTTTATTTTCTAAAAATACTAACTTTTCTAACTTTAAAAAAAATGATTTTTAGAAAGTTTCGTATTTTATAGACTTTTTTTTGAAGTTTGCTTTTTAATAAACATATTTTATTTTAAGTTAATGTATTAAGACACAACGGGTATCGATTCTTGATCGTCACTTTGTTCAGCTCTCTGTAGTCAATACACATACGGAAGGATCCGTCTTTCTTCTTTACGAACAAGACCGGTGCTCCCCAAGGTGAGAAGCTCGGTCTGATAAATCCCTTGTCTAACAGCTCCTACAACTGGTTGGACAGCTCCTGCATCTCAGTCGGTGCTAGTCGGTATGGAGCTTTAGCAATCGGTGCTGCTCCAGGTGTAAGATCTATCTGGAACTCGACTTGTCGTTTCGGAGGTAGTCCGGGTAGATCTTCGGGAAACACTTCGGGAAAATCGCGGACTACAGCGATGTCCTCAATCTTCCTCTCCTTCTTTGGTTGCTCTGCGATGAGGGCTAGTATTGCAGTGTATCCCTTTTGTAGGTACTTGTTTGCCTTCATGCATGATATGATGTTCAGAGGTACTCCCCGTCTTTCCCCCTGAATCGAGATCTGTTCTCCGTTCTGCAACGTCACTCGTACGATCTTCTCGTTGCATACGATCTCAGCTTGGTTAGCGGATAACCAATCCATTCCAACGACCACATCAAAGCTTCCGAGAGTCACCGGCATCAAATCGATTTCGAGTTCATGATCCACCAAAACCATGACACATCCTCGAAAGATGTGTTGTGTTTCAATCAGTTTACCGTCCGCTAACTCTACGGTATACTTATAATCTAGTGGTGTTGGGGTAATATCTAGTAACTTACTAAACTCACTAGATATAAAGCTTCTATCGGCACTGGTATCAAATAATATGCTAGCATAGACATTATTTAAAAGAAACGTACTGGTTACGATGTTCGGGTCATCCTTGGCTTCTCCCGAGCCAATCACAAATGCCCGACCCCTTGTCGTCCCTCCTCCGGCCTTCTTTAGTTGAGGGCAATCCCTCTTCATGTGGCCCGGTTTCCCACATTCATAACACCCCTTGAGAGTGTTTTGATTGTTGTTGTTGTTCTGGTTGTGGTTGAGGTTGTTGTTGTTGGGAAATCCGGATCTGCAGTCTTTGGCCATGTGGCCATGTCTTCCGCACTTTAGGCAACGGTATCGCTCGCATTGCCTGAAGTGGTGGTATGAGCATCGGTTGCACAGTGGGTACTTCCCTTGATATACACCCTTTCCCTTGTCATCGGGTTGGGTGGCAGTAAATGCTCTAGCAGGTGCAGATCGTTGTTGTTGTTGGGGTTGGTGAGACTGGTGCTGACTAGGTTCCCACTTCCTTTTCTGGCTTTCTTGAGGCTTTAGGTGTTCGCCTCGTTTGGGTAGCTTGCCCTGAGCTACAGCTTGATCAGTCAGTTTATGAGCCAGTCTGATCAGTGGTTGGATGGTGGTGAGGTCAGACGCAATCACCATGCTTTGAATCTGTTCGGGCAGCCCACTGATGAACTGCTCGACCTTCTTGTATTCCGGCGTCACCATAGCCGGACATAGCTTACACAGCTCATGGAATCGAGTGCAGTATTGCTCGATCTCAGAGCCGACCATCTTCAGTACCCAGAATTCGGCTTCCAGTTTCCTGATCTCATCACGAGGACAGTATTCCTCTTGCAGTAGTCGGGTGAAGTCGGTCCATGGCATGGAGTTGGCACCGTCCAACCCCAAGGTTTGAACATGGGTATTCCACCATGTGAGGGCCGGTCCCTCCAGCGTACCGGTTGCATACTTAACCTGGTTCTCCTCGGTACACTCGCACATGGCGAATACAGATTCGACTTTCTCCACCCAGCGGAGCATCCCCACAGCTCCCTCAGTCCCCTTGAATTTGTGTGGGTGGCAGTTCAGGAAGGATTTAAAAGAACATCCTTTGTTGTTGTTGCCTTGTGATCCTGTCAGTCAGAAACCAATGTCGTGTGTCAGAGCGTGTCAGCTATACTATGTTAGTCATGTTAGGCGAGTGTTAGTACCGTTGTTCGAGCCACTGGTTTCACTAGCAAGGCGGTTTGCCTCGTGCTCTGCCAGTATCTTGTTAACTCGTCTGTCAACCATCATCTTAATGACGGCTGCGTCCAGTGTTCGTCTAGGAGGGCGTGCATGTGGTCCTCTTCCCGCCATAGATATTTTCTATACGGAAGGGATAGAATGTTAGTAAGTCAGAATGTTAGTCAGTTGTTGTGTCGGAAGTCAGATCATATGTCATGTTAGTTGTCAAGTCAAAGCAATCATGGTCAACATGTAATAAGTAAGACAAAACATAATTCTCATTAATAATAAGCTTGAAGTACAATAATTTCAAAAGGAAATACATAATAAGTTCTTCGAGCACATCCCGCTCGTCTAGGCCAAAATAAAGAAAGTATAAAATACAACAGTCCTCTAATCCGAATCCATAGAGACGTGTGAAATATCGCTAGCAGCGTCTCCGTCATCATCATCCTCCTCCGGATCCTCATTAGGATCCTCATCAAAGTCCTCTTCTTCGAGGTCCTCGGCCTCGAATTCAGGACCATCCTCCTGTGGTGGTTCCTCAATAAACTGTGCAGCCCATGCGTTAAGCATGGCATCACTGGCCTGCACCATCGCCTGAGTCTCGGTTATGTCTGTCCGATTCTCAGTGATGCGTACATCATGCTCCTGCATGACGTCAACGATCTGTCCGTGCTGGGTCATCAGTTGAGACACTTGGAGACGTAGAGTCTCCACCTGTGCCTCCAGTCTGTCGTTGCGTTCCTCTAGCCTATCGTTGTGCCTCTCCAGTCGATCGTTCTTCTCACGAAGAACTCGAACCTCGTCTGACAGCTCTCCAGTCCTCCAAATCTCTCGTCGGGTGCAAGCAACGTGGGCCGCGAAGGCCTGCTCCAGCGGCACTCCGAGTGGTGGTAGTCGGTGTCCTGGGGTGGTATCACCAGGGAAACGGTATGGGGGTACTCTCTCCCCGATGATCCATCCCTGGATTACGGTGGGAAGCCATCCCCAATGTCGGGCCCGTGCCGCGTCTCTGGCCCGCCTATCCATCTCGGCGTCCACCCGCGCCACTAATTCGTGGACTCGTCGGCGGCTCTCTGTCGTCAGATCGTCGGTTGCCGAGCGTCTGCCCGGGTTCCTGCTGGTGTCGTCATTGTTGGCCATCCTGTAAGTCTCAAGTTAGTAAGTAACAGTTCAATATAAGCAATAATGTCATCATCAATGTGCAAGTTCTATGTGTAGTGTCTAAAGTTGAGCAATGGCTATAGTCTAAGTTTACTACATGCAAACCTAGTTCCCTATAACCAAGGCTCTGATACCAGTCTGTCACACCCCCAATTTCCCACTCGTGGTGTCAGTCCACGTGGGTGTGACGTGGCCAGAATCACAGCTCAAGGTCATATAGAACACCTCTATATGCGTTTACAAATCCAAGTTTGACACATACACATAACAAAATAGTTTGCAGCGGAAAAGTATTTCATAGCAGCGGAAATAAATATTGTTTGAATACATGCAGCGGAAATCAAATTGTCAAATACAACATTTTTTTTAGTACATAACATAAGTAAGAATGTTTCCAAATGATAAGACAGAAATGCATGCGGATCCTAATGCTCGTCCCTTAAAGTGTGCATTCCTGTTATCCATAGCTCGCTAGTTACCTGAGAATACAAGTTTGAAAAGTGTCAACACAATGGTTGGTGAGTTCACAGGTTTTGATATACATATATAGTAAGAAAGCGTGTCATGCTGTTTATCAAATGTTAGTACCGAGCCCTAGGCCCAAAGTGTCAGTGCGTCACTACCGAACTAGACTTGTTTGTCCTTGCCTCCGCTATGCCTCGTATACATAGCAAGTTAGGTCAGAATTTGCACGGGTTATGACATCCAGTCAACATTGTGCCCCGTGGGGTTAGTCATTCCCTAATGGATCCATCCAAATCTACCACGTTGTTCGTACATTAACGGTAAGACTTTGTGAGGGCTTAACACGAGTTCAACACTTAATGTTTGTCCAATAAACCAGCATACACATAGTGTTTGTACAGTAATAGATGTTTGACTCGATGCAACTAGTATTCTCCCCCTATTTAAAAGCGTTTGAAAAAGAGTAAAGAGGGGCCGTGAACTCACCTTAGTGATATGAACGGATGAAAGCGTAAGCTCCTGATGTAGTAGGCACGTCGGTCACTGCAACCTATATCGTATATCGTTCGTGAGTTCGTGTATGTGACCGTGCTAGTGTTCGTGTTAGTGCTCGTGTTTGTGCCCAACAACCCTCGGTTGTTCATGTTTGTCCGTGTCGGTCCACAATGACCGTGTTTGCTCGTGTTGGTCCACATTGACCGTGTTTGACTGTGTTGGTCCACATTGACCGTGTTTGACTAGAGTTGACCAAAGTTGACCGTGTCAAGTCAACGACCCGTTGGTGAACCGTGTGACGGTTGTGAATCGTGTAGCAAGTGTGTAAGTGCTCGTCGTGTGCAAGATGCGCAAATCGTGTCTATGGACAACTTACTATTTATAGTAAGTTTCCATTTATGGAAAGTTCACAAAGCATACCGGTTTTATGGTTCTAACATGTTCAATAGTCCTACGGGATCATGTCAACACATAACACATCATCATGCGATTTCACATAAGTCGTTTTTAACATGTTTGTGCACAAAAGTTTCCTAAAATGGAAAGTTTCCATTTCTAGCATACGTGACATCGGAAACCATCTAACTTAGCATCTAGTCATCATATTATAGCATAATAAATCGTTTAGCATGCTCAAATCATTCAACACGTTGACAATTTGGTTTTTGTAAAAATAAAGTTACTAAAAATAGTAACTTTGTGGTTTTAGCATAAAATGACCATCTAAGCATTTCTAAACCAATTTTCATGTTACCGACCATCAAGATAATCCATTTAACATCATTTAAACATGTGCTTATGGTCAAAGTCATCACTTAACATTATTTCAAAAACAAAAGTTACTAAATATAGTAACTTGTTACATATAACCATATTCATTACTAGAAATCATAATCTAAGTATTCAAATCATCATCTTATCATCCTATTGGTAATCCCAAGCACATGCATGTTCATCATTTCATTCACAACACCAATTTATAAACAAAAAGTTTCTATTAATAGAAAGTTTGTCAAAAATCAACATTTTAACCATTTTAAACAAATCTAATCATGTGTAATCCTTCTAATATCATCAATAAACATATCAACATACTCAAGATCATTCCTACCATCATGAATCATACATGCATGGCATTATTTCATCAAGTCAAGACCAAATAACACATTTTAATGATTCACATCATCATGGATCGTCACGAAATGCATTCTAATCATTCTAGATCATCAATATCAGTAGAATAACCATCAAACCCAGATCTAAAACTCAAGAAATCCGTGCATGTGATGCCATGGTGCTTGCATGTGGGTTTCATGCATTGCATGTGTGTGTAGAAGTGAGAATAGTGCATTTTAAACTACAAGAAGCATTGAACTACCTTCCCAAGCTCTTTAGATCACTGAGATGATGCTCTAGCAGCTCTATAATCTTCTGGTTCGTTGGATTCGACAGAAATCAAGAAGGAGATGGTGGTTTTGGTGTGTTCTTTCTTGCTTTTCACCTTCAATCTTCACCCCAAAGCTTCCCAAGGTATCAATGGCTTCCACTAGCTCTAAGGGTGGTTTGCAGGTGTTCTAGGAGGAGAATAGGTCGGATGGTTGAGTGTGAGCCGAGTGAAATGATGAGGATAGGGTGTGATGATGATCTTGGAAGTTTAAAAAGAAAATCTGCGAATCTAGGTGTCAGGCGTATCGCCTGACGTGGGCGGTTTCATCCTGTCGTTACGCGCGGATGAGCAGACATACTGGGCGCCTTTTGTGTCCCGCGCGCATCGCCTGTCGTGGGTGCTCCGGGTCTGGCGTACCGCCTGGCCCAAATGTAAGGCCCAATAAGCTTGTTTTGTTGTTCTGGGCCCATTCTTGCCTGTTTCTCGATCATAAAACATCGTTCGGGTGTTGTTTGGACTCTATTGGTCAATTATTAGCCATAATTGATTTGTGAAGTGTTTCGTGAAGTTTCGAGTGTTGTGCTACACAATGTGCTTGACGTTCACCAACGTTCGTGTGTTTTGACACGTGTGTGCTGTTTGCCGATAATTCCACGAATTATCTAGTCATGTGTCAGTGTTCGTACTGTCGTGCCACGTGTCACACTAAATTAATCTAATTCTAGTGCCACGTGTACATAATGTATTTAAATAAACATTTAAATAAAACCAAAGCTGACCTGGAAATTACGGGGTGTCACAATATAATATAAAAAAGTTATGAATGTTTAAAAAAATGGGTAAACTTTACTTAAATAACAAATGTCTTAAATGCCCTTTACATTAAAAAAAAAAGAAAAAAAAGGAATCTGACACGTGTCACCATCCTATACACTTACATTTTTAAAGTAACCATTGGATGATGGTTAATGGGTTGTAACAAAAGATGAGGGTTATCAAAAATTCCATCCCCTATATATATATATATATATATATATATATATATAAGATTTGAATCAAATGAAAAACTCGATGTTAAAGAGAAAACCCTTAAATCCTATCTCAACCGTTAGATCAACTTTTTTTTCTTTCTAATTTATTAATATGAAAAGGGTATAATAATCTTTAATCACTCACCCATAAATACATAATTTATCTCTTTCTCTCTCATTTAAAATCACCAATATATATAATAATTTTTTAATATCAAATTTCTCTCTCATTTATCTCTTCTCTCTCCATTCATTTAAACAAATATTTTTTAAAATTTCAAAACAACAAAAATGTATAATATTTATACAAAATAAAAAAAATATTCTTACAAGAAGATATAAAAAATTATACATGCGTATAAATAAAAATGTACAAGTTTTAATACACAAATGACACTTTACTCGAAATATACACATGTGTATATTTTATATAATTAATATTTATAAAATATTACACCTACACATGTGTAGTTTTTGGTATTTTTGTTAATTTGATGTTTTTTTATAAATTTACAAATGTGCAATTTTTTGTTTCATATGTAAATACTTATGTGTAATATTTATTATGGTTAAGAATATGTAATATTGTAGAATATGTAATATTGTGTTTGTGTAGTAAAATTTTTGTTTGATACAATGTGTATATATTTTGTTTTTCTTTAAAAAAATCACTTTTTTTTTATTTTGTTAGTCAAACATAAATAAAAAAAAAGAGAGGAGAGATGAGAGAAAATCTGAATTAATTAATGAAGAAAGATGAGAGAGAAGAGAAAATCTGAATTAATTAATGAAAAGAGAGGAAAGAGAGTGAAAAAAAAATCACTTATACCCATCAAAGGGTAAAACATGTATTTTCTTCACGAAAACCCCATTAAAATATTTAAATTTAATTGAGGACCACATGTTTTTTCTATTTAATTAATTAAAATCTAAAATAAGTTTAATCTAACGGCTCACGTAGGGTTTAAGGGTTTTCTCTTTAATATCGGGTTTTCAAAGGATTTAAACCCTATATATATATATATATATATATAATATTATATAGGTGTCTGATCCATATATTGACGTTTTGAAAATTTAGACTTAAAGCATTAGAAGTTTTTTTTTAATTTGAAAATTAGTAAACAGAGATAATGATATTAAATTTGAGAGATTTTTTTAGATATTTCGGGTTTGCTTTTAATTTAAACGATTGGTCGCCGGTGAAACGGATTTTATGAGTATTTTTTTCTATTATCTTTATAACATATTTATGAGGATTTTGTATGATTTTAAGTTTTTATAAAATGTTTGTATAGAGTACGTGATAAAATATTTGATTTTACTGTGTAACTTATGTTTCTTCAAATGATATATAATACTAATTATCGGCAGTATACTGTAATAACCCGCTGCAACGTGCGGGTAGAATAAACCTAGTTTGATATAAATCAGAAAATTGAAAAAGAGTTTTTAAGTTTTGTTTTTCTTAAATTACCTCAATTTATTAAATGAATATTAGGACAAAATTCAAAAAAATAAAATTTTCTGATACATTTTCTATATAGCAATTTAAGTTAGAAAGTCAGGGCCTTGCTAATTGGACCATGTCAGGGGCTGTCGCTCCTGAATCCCTATTGAGTCATAAAACTTTAAGCAAACATGCATCCTGCATCTAAGAGTCTGTTTGTTTGGATCTAAATAGGTCGATTCGGATTCAGTTAGTTTGTTTCACCAAAAAAAATGTCTGAATGGGTCTAACATCTGAATAATTCAGACCTTAACACAAGTCTGAAAGGAGGAAAAACAAAAAGGGGCCGTTTATTTCTCCCAGTTTTTAAGCTAGAAAACTTTAAACCAGCTTTTGAATTCTCTCGTCCACAGCCATCGTCCCGGCCGTCGACCCCCTCTTTGCCGCCATCGACTGCCTCTTTGCCGCCGTCGTCCACCTCCTTGCCACCGTCGACCATCGCCAGACGTGAGCCCGCCTGCACCGCCCTTCCCCCCGTCGCTAGTCGTGAGCCCGTCGTCCACCTCTGCACCGCTGCCCCTCCCCCACCACCCGGTTCTGCTCCGAATTGGTACTCTTTAATAATTGATTTTCGAAGGCACTGTTAGAAAAAAAAATACAAGGCTCGAATTTTCAAGAAATTTGATAAAATAAAACAATAAAAAAATCTTATATTAATCTTTCAATTTAGTGTTAAAAAAATAAATAAAATAATTAAAAGAACTTAAAAATTATGGAATTTATATTTAAATATTAATTTGGTTTAAACCGAATAAACAATAAGCCGAATTCAAAAAATCTACAACCATATACCGACCCGAAAACCAAATTTGTATTATTGTTTATGTGTAATTTGAAATTTGGATTTTACCATGTTTTTATTATTTATATTATTACTGAAAAAATACTTTAGAAGGGTAAAATAGTCATTTTGTATATTCGTTCAGATGTTCAAACATACAGTCTTAACTGATTCAGCACTTAAATAAGAAAGAGAGAACAATAGCCTTTATAGCCTGATAACTGTTCAGTCTGATTTAGGTGCAAATAGGCCCTAGGATCATCGGTGGTATCGTTAAAAAACCACGGTCTCTCTGTATGTATTTAAATCAGCAAATGCTTTTTATTTTGCTCATTATAAAACTTCAAGCCTACGGTTATAAAGCAAAGTATTTTGTTCTCCTTTCAGCTCGAATACACGAAAAACAGAGCATATAATACGCGAGTCTTTTTGTGTACATGTTAAATTTTTAGTCAACTACCACATATGACACGATTTCTAGTGACATGTGAGTGGAAAGTTGATCCGTGTGCTAGGTCTCAAATGACACTTGAAAGAAGGCATGTCAATCTTGACACATAACAAGATAAATAAGTATATTTGAGTATAAAGTATTGTATTTTGGGTTGAAACGGGTAACATTATGAAATATAAATAGTTGGGATGTGTAACATTTTAACACAATGCGGGATAGACAACTTAAAAACCATGTGAAATATAATGTATTCAAGCAAGTAAAAATTATTAATAATATATCTGTCGATAAAATCATCAAAAAATATTCAATAAACTATTTGTTTCATTACAAAATATTTTAAATTAAAATAAATTGATGTTTTTCAAAAACGATCCATATATACCAAAACTGATTTTCTTTAAAACATATCCAGACCCGCACCCATATTGATTTGAACCTGATCTTACCCGTTATCCAACCTAGCTGAATCATTTTACTATGCATACGTGAAAGAGATCAAGAGAGAATGTGCAAACAAACTAATTAAACACGCATATTATTTTATTTGATTAATGTACTCAAAGAATTACAAGCACATGCATTTTTTTTAGAAATTGAATAAAAAAACTAGAATAAATAACTTAGTCAACAAGAAACAAAACGTGATCGACCTTTCTAAACCACCAAACAAAAATTCCAAGAAAGCCTTCACAACCCAATAAAATGAGTGTTGTTTTGCATGCAACGTGACTTATAATTAAGTCTTTGTTGATAGGGATTGAAGTATCATACGATGATAAAACAATCTATTTTGTCAAAACTTGATAATAATTAATTTATTCTTGTTAACCTTTATACATGTATATTTAATAATTTAAAATTTTAACCTAATCTAATATATATTTCTTTAAATGATTAAAACATGCATACAAGTAATAATTTTAAGACCACATGGATTATAGTCTAATAGTCTAATGATACGCGTCCTTAAGTTCCTGAATGTGAGGTTTTTGTTCGAGTCTCAACCTAAAAAAAAATGCACTAGTTGAACTATAGGGTTTTTCTGGTATGGTTATCCTACTAGATGATGTCGTTAATGTACCCGTATGAATAGTGGTATTTGGCATTACCTATTAAAAAAATAATTTTAAGAGTTTTATTAATCAATTTTGTTATTTGACGATTGTGAGATTTATTTGTTTGTTTGAAGTTGAATGTAGGCCATATAATAGGACAAGAATGCGTGCCTTTTGTTTCAATGGTACAAATCCACCAAAAAGCATGCCACACCCATGCCTTTCTACCTTTTATGCATAATTTTATGCATAATATATTATAATAAAGTAGAATTTGAATTTTACTCCACTTCGGCGCAAAAACACATGCATACGTATACATGCAAATAAGGTCATGCAAACAGAGAACTTATGTGTTATTCTCGCATTCACCTCATACTTTTTATACATTTTATACGTCTTATATATCTTAATATCTATATCTGAAATGTATAGAAAAACAATTATTATTTGTCATAATTTGTTAGTGACGATAATTGATCATGTATAAACCTCGTATAAGGCTATCGAATAGGTCTTATACACAACATATATGTGGCCAATGTAACGACCGGTTTTCAATGATCGCACACGTTTGAATTAATCATTAATAAAATGATTGTGATTGTTACAAATTGAAAATATGTGAGAAATGATGAATGTGGAAGAAACCGTGTGTGAAATGGAGTTACGGATTGCCCGGAATCTCAAAAATGAAGAAAATACAAAAAAAATAAAAATACAAAAAAATCAAATTTTAGGGTGGCAGGCGGTACGCCTAGCGCCACGCACCCATCCTAGGCGGTACGCGCGGGAGTGCAAAAAAAATCTGAGACCTAGGTCTCGCGCGCTACGCCCCGGGCCAAGCGGCCACTCGGGGCGGTGTGCCTGGACTGTTTTGAGGCGGCGGATTCATATTTTTATCAGAATTTGCCAGAAAACTTAAAAATGAGATCATTTTCGAACTTTCTCACCACAAACACACACATATACGAAATTTTGTGAACCAGCATCAGTTTTCAAGCCACCAGAACGTCCGGATCAAGCCGTGGATTGTTTCTACAAGTCTGGATCGTCGTATTTCAACCAGAAATTTGTTCGAAGGGTAACGATTCGTTTTATCCTATTGATTTTGATAATATACGGATTAAATTGAGTTTTGAGCATTATATGATGATTAGGGAAGAGTAGAAACGAAAGATTAGATGTTTTAACGGTAAATGTCACACCCCCACCTCTCGTCACCTCGTGTCTGGTCTGACGTCACTGAACCGGTTGCGGAAGCATAGTGGTGATGTCTCTGAGGTGAGAGGTGACTTACTTGAACCGATATCATAAGCACACAGATTAACTTAAAATAAATATAATACAGGGTTTCGTCATTACAATCAGTATCATAATTTACAACTAAGTTTATTACACAACTAACTTATTTAATTACTAGTGTTTGAAGTGCTGCCTCACCGAGTGTCACTGTCTTCCTGCAAAAAGATTTAAGTTTGAAAACGTCAGCACAAAGCTGGTGAGTTCGACAGTTCAATTTAAAACAATATGATATGATAAGCACGTTCTCAAAAGTTCAGTTCCGGATAACCATGGGACCTGTATCTAGTTCCTTTCGGACGTCTAGTGTGTCTCAAGATATTACCCGTCGGTACATATCTTAATGCCTCATTATCTTAATGTCTATCATACCATTAAGAAGTTCAAGAAACAGATAACAAACATTCACACAAGGGGAGATGCAATCCTCCCAGCGAATGGGGTGTCAACCAATAGTACTATCAATGTTTTCTGCTCGGCCACACATGGGTTCACTAGATACAGTTCAAAAATGAGGACTTTCAGTGTCATGATAGAGTTCAGTCTACAGGCCAAATCCCATGAAATCCCACATAATCACATGAAATCACACATATATCATTGATGCATATCATATGTTCAGACAACAGTTTGCAGAGTTTCCCCGATGTTTATAAAAGATCAAAAATAAAAGGGGTTGTACGAAACTCACCTGATGATAATAGGTAGCAGAGTATCACCAAACTGATAGTACAGAGATGATTCTGCATTTGGTTATCTTTAATAAGTTATTTATGTTCTAGTTTACTGATTAGATCCTTCTGAACGTTCAATGTCACAGACATTGCTTAGTAAATCATCAACTCGATATTAGTTATGTATTTAATTAATTTAATGCTATATCATACAATGTATGATAATGTAGGAACCTACATTGCATTAGATTCCTAATATAAAGTTGATGACACTCTTGATTAATCAGAATAATCTCTGATTAACCAGATAGTTAATGTTGTTGATTATGATACTGTAACAGTTTCTAGATAATTTAATGGCTTAGGAATGATCAATCCTTGTTATTGATTACCCAAATATCATGAGATATCACAATGTAGTATCATAATAGGTGAAATAACCATGCTTAACATACTAATCTGACTGTTATCATAAACATCAGATAATCGTTCCAATGAGTATGTTAATGATTGTGATTAGTTTGAAACACTTAGATTGAACCTTTGCATTTCAAAGATTAATCAAACTAATCAGCTACATTGTCATAATCAAATGGTTTAAACCATAATAATCATGGGTATGATTTCATGCAAATTGGGCATTACAACGGATCAAAACAAGGATTTAACCGTTAGAACTTCGTGTTTTTTGTTTATAATCAATCCTAGCCATCATCTAGGCAATAATCAACAATCCTAACTATGTCATTACGTTCAAAATCAAGATCTAATCAATCAAAATCAAACTAGAAGGTTTAAACGGATCATTACCTAATCAGACGGAGTTTTGCGGGTAAAATGACGATCAGAACTTGTAGAGACGATCCCTGGTACGATCGGTGACTTCTAGTGGCTTCAGATGTGAGTTTTGGTGGTGTTTTATGGTTGTTCGTCGCCTGAAAATGAAGCAGAAGCAAGAAGATGTATAAAGTTTACATCTTGCATGAAATCTGATGAAGTAGATCAGATTGTTGCACCGCCACATCCGTCGCGTACCGCGACCAAAAGCCAAAAGGGGCTTCGCGTACCGCGAAGCTTTTCGGGAATTTCAGATATTTTGCAACCATCGCGTACCGCGGAGGATTCTCAATCCCTCCATCGCGTACCGCGATGGGTCCAGTCGACCAACACTTAGTAATTTTTCTTCATTTTTCGATTTCGAGCAATCCAGGACTCCGTTTTGCACACGGTTTTCGCCCATGTTCATCATTTCTCACCTACTATCATTCTGTATCAATTACAAGTATTAAAACAAAGTGGATTTCTAGAACGATCAAATGTGTCCACGTCATTGATGACGTAATTCTCGTATGCAACTGTCACAGTCTCCTCCTGTTAGAGAAATTTCGTCCCGAAATTTAGTGAAGACTTACATTATGACAATCATTTATGAGAATAGATGTGGATACTTTGATTTCATTTGATCTTCACGTTCCCAAGTATATTCAGGTCCACGTTGCGAATTCCATCGCACTTTAACGATTGGTATGCGACTACGTTTTAACACTTTCGTTTCTCGATCCATTACCTCTACTGGTTCTTCACTGAACTGAAGTTTTTCATCAACATGAATCTCTTCGAGAGGTACGATCAATGATTCATCAATTAAGCACTTTTTCAGATTAGATACATGAAAGATATCGTGAATGTTACTGAGTTCAAGAGGTAATTCAAGTCTGTAGGCTACTGATCCAATTCATTCAAGAATTTTAAATGGCCCTACAAATCTTGGCGAAAGTTTACCTCTTTTCTCGAATCTGAAAATGCCTTTCCAAGGTGACACTTTCAACATTACTCGATCACCTACTTGAAATTCGAGTGGTCTACGGCGATTATCAGCATAACTCCTTTGACGATCGCGAGCGGCTTTGATTCGTTCTTGAATTAGTGCGATCTTATCAGTTGTTTCTTGAATGAATTCTGGGCCAATGATTTGACTTTCACCTACCTCTGACCAACAGATAGGTGATCTACACTTCCGTCCATAAAGTGCTTCGAATGGAGCGCATTGAATACTGGTATGGTAGCTGTTATTGTATGAGAATTCAACAAGTGGAAGATGAATATCCCAGCTACCTCCAAAATCAATCACACAGCTTCTGAGCATGTCTTCAAGAGTTTGATTTGTTCGTTCAGTCTGCCCGTCAGTTTGTGGGTGATAAGCTGTGCTCATATTGATTTGCGTGCCCAGAGCATTCTGAAGAGTTTGCCAAAATCGTGACATAAATCGACTATCTCTGTCAGAAATGATAGAGATCGGTACTCCATGTCGAGATACAATCTCATTAACATAAAGTTTAGCGAGTCGATCCATAGAATAATCTTCTCGGATGGGTAAGAAATGCGCAGATTTCGTAAGGCGATCAACGATAACCCATATAGAGTCATGATTACGTGATGTTCTGGGTAATTTAGTAATGAAATCCATAGAGATCTGATCCCATTTCCACATGGGAATCTCAGGTTGTTGCAATAACCCAGAAGGTCGTTGATGTTCAGCCTTAACTTTGAGACATGTTAAACATCGATCCACGTATTCAGCTATGTGCTTCTTCATTCCAGGCCACCAGTAAAAGTCTTTAAGATCTTTATACATTTTATCAGCACCTGGATGAACAGAATACCTGGATTTGTGCGCCTCATCCAAGATAATTGTTCGAGAGTTACCGAATAGGGGAACCCACATTCGGTCTTTGAAATACAACAGTCCATCGTCTTTGGTATCGAGTTTCTTATCTAATCCTCTTAGTCCCTCAGCAAAATAGTTCGTTGCTTGTAAAGCTTGTTGCTGAGATTCTTTAATTTGAGGAATTAGACTAGTTTGAATAGTCATACCTAACGCTTTCACACGTAAAGGCTTGACTCGTTCCTTGCGACTTAAAGCATCAGCTACAACATTTGCTTTGCCTGGGTGATAACGAATTTCACAGTCATAGTCGTTTAAGAGTTCAACCCATCTCCTCTGTCGCATGTTCAACATTTTCTGATCTAGAATGTGTTGGAGGCTTTTGTGATCAGTGTATATAATACACCTAGTTCCGTATAGATAATGTCTCCAAATCTTGAGTGCAAACACTACTGCACCAAGTTCTAGATCATGTGTGGTATAATTCTTCTCATGTACTTTCAGTTGTCGAGAAGCATAAGCAATTACCTTATCCTTCTGCATTAGAACACACCCAAGACCTTGACGTGAAGCATCACAATACACTTTGAAGTTATCCGTACCTTCCGGTAGTGCCAATATAGGTGCATTACAGAGTTTATGTTTCAACAGTTGGAACGCCTCCTCCTGTTGAGAACTACATATAAACGGTTGATTTTTCTGTGTCAATGTAGTCAGTGGCAAGGCTATCTTTGAAAAGTTCTTGATAAACCGGCGATAATAACCTGCCAACCCCAAAAATTGACGTATTTCAGTCGGGGTTCGTGGTGTTTCCCATTGTTTCACCGCCTGAATCTTACTGGGATCCACTTGAATACCGTTTTGATTTACTACATGACCAAGAAATTGAACTTCTCGTAACCAGAACTCACACTTGGAGAACTTGGCATATAATTTTTCACGTGCCAAAAGTTCTAGAATTAATTTCAAGTGTTGAGCATGTTCTTGTTGATTTCGAGAATAAATAAGAATATCATCAATAAACACAATCACAAATTTATCCAGATAAGGTCTACATACTCGATTCATCAGATCCATGAAAACTGCTGGTGCATTTGTTAAACCAAATGGCATCACTAAAAATTCGTAATGTCCGTATCGAGTTCTGAAAGCAGTTTTTGGAATGTCATCATCATGAATACGTAACTGATGATATCCAGATCTTAAATCGATTTTTGAAAAATAAGTAGCACCTTTAGTTGATGAAACAGATCATCTATACGAGGCAATGGATAACGATTTTTGATTGTCAGTTTATTGAGTTCACTGTAGTCAATGCACATCCTGAATGAACCATCTTTCTTTTTCATAAAAAGAATTGGTATGTCACAGGGTGAGAAACTAGATCTGATAATACCTTTATGTAAAACTTCCTAGTCAGTTTAAAAGTTCTCACATTTCAGAAAGTACTAGAAGATCAGGAGCTTGTATCAAGTTACCATTAACAAATTTAAGGCACCCCATTTATCTAAGTACGTAACAGATAATGCAAGTAAAATGTTCATACTAGGGAGGTAAAATTCTTATCTATCCCCATATTAGCAATTATATTCATTGTTATGAAGAAACGTACCAGTGACAATGTTTGCATCATGCCTTGCCTTCGTTGCACCAATCTAAGAAGCTCTTCTCCTAGGTTCATTCCTCTGATTATTGTTATTGTTGTTTGGACAGTTTCTCATGAAATGATCGGGACTTCCACACCTGAAACACGTTCGGTTTGCTTGAGTAGTTTGTCGTGGTTCTTGGTTGGATTGACGAGCAGGGAAGTTACAGTATTTGGCGTAGTGTCCAATTCGATTACAGTTTATACATTCAGGACATAGTCATGTGTGATGATAAGGACACTTATTACATTTGGGCGCCTGCCCAGTATATCCTTTCCTTTCTGGAAGAGCCGTACCATACTTTTTCACAGTTTGTTTGCTTCGGCTAGTCTCAGCCGGAGCTTTGGTTTTGTTTTTCTGAAACCTCTTCCTTTTTGTTCCTCTTGTGTTACTAAGTGCCTTGATTTTAGTACCGCTAGAACTTTCCTCATCTATCATTGTTAGGGTACCGTTTCTTATTGCCTCATCAGTGTATCTATTGGCTAAGATAATGGTATGTTCTAAAGTGGTAATTTTTGCAGCAGCTACCATTTCACGAATTTGAGGAACCAAACCATGAATATACTTTTCTACTAAAACTAGCTCAGTAGGAAACATGTCAGGAAATAGACATGTGAGTTCATGAAATCGTTCCGTATATCTCCAACACTTCGTACTTATCATTGAAAGATTCAAGAATTCTTCTTGTAGTTTCATGATTTCGATGGCCGGGCAATATTTTGAAATTATCAAAGTTTTAAACTCCTTCCAACTCATTACATCAACAGTGGCCGTACCCAATAATCTTACTTGGGTATTCCACCATATCAAAGCCGAGTCCTTAAGAGAACAAGTAGCATATGTTACTTTGTGCTATCTAAACACTGGCTGATTTGAAGTTTTGTTTCCATCTCTTTGATCCATTTTAACAACCACTCAACTCCTTCCTTTCCAGTAAAATCGGGAGAATTATAAGTTTTAAAGTAATTGTATGTACATCCATGTGATGGAGAATCTAAAACTGTTATATTCATACTGGTGGTAGTATAAGTTTCTGTGTTCCTGTCAGTAATGTTGCGCTCTATATGGCTTCCACGTGAGCTAGAAGCTATGTTCTGCTGATATTGAGCCAACATACCTGGAATAACTGCCACCAGTTGCTCATTTACAATTCGAGCTATCATTGCTTCATTTAGTTCAACTCCACTAGCAGCCGTAGGTGGAACCGTATTCGTTTCAACATTCACGGGTGGAGCCCTGTTCGTTTCCGGATTGACACGTGGATCCGAATTTGATTCTACATTCACAGGTGGAACTTGATTCAATTCAGGGTTAGTAATGTTCTTGGCAGCGTTCTTGGCTGGTCAACCACGTTTTGGAGCCATTGTTCTGCTCACATGTCGATAAACCCGGATCAATTCAAGAACATTAAAAATATAACCCTTTGAATCACATAATTTCAACCATATTCAGTGATGCTGAAAATTCATGTTGAAATGTGATTATAATAATTATAGTATAACTACATCGACATAGTTCAGACATGTTTTCAGTACACAAAGATTACACAAATGTTCGTAGTTATACTTAGTCCTGTTATTTCAAAAACATGTTAGAGTCTTACCCAGCTCTTTGCATTGCAACACATGTTTTTAGAAATATGTTCATACAGAACTAGGACATGTTCTCACACAAGTTCTCTAATATGTTCTCGTACACAAATGTTCTCATTTTCTCGTACAAAAATGTTCTCATATAGTAATGTTCTCACATCGTTCTCTTTTATTATCTAGTTATAGTTCATACAAGTTTGATATTAATATATAGTTCATACATTCAAACACAGGGTATTCAAAGATGATACCGTATCTAGAACATTCACCTGCTTCATAAGAAATAGGTATAACATAAGTATCTCTAATACAGTAATACCAATGTTCTTTAGAATAATACGGGACCGTTGTATGTCATAGCGTATAGTCTGTAGATCCTAGCTAACCTGCTAAAGTTGTTCTCAAAGCTCCGCCTGGTGGGAGGATTCTCTCAACTCATGAGTAACGTTAAGCACATCTCTCGGTGTCAGCTGTCATCGTGGGGGAAGACCGGTAGTCTTGAGAGCTTGACCTCACATGTGTCGAAGTCCATCACATGCTTGAATCCTCTGAAGTGATGAACTCTGCCTCTTCCCTTCATAAGCATTCCTACCCGGTTCTTAAGAATGTCCGGGTGAAGCAATTAGTGCATGTGGTGATAACGTAGCTGGTACATGTGGTACAGACTGGGAAGTAGCCAACGATGCTTCCGATGAATCGAAATCCGAGCTCAAACTAATGGGAGGAGTATCATCAATTATCACGTATGAAAATCTCTGATCAGTATCATGAAATAAATATTGAATAATAAAATTCAACATAAACATGATATGAGACGTCCTCCTATCTTAACGCAACTATTCGTCATTACTGTTGTTAGTGTTTTGCTTGAATTAAATCAAACTATAATGCACACGTGTTGCAAATTTCAGTTATGCTGGCCACTCGTAACTGGAATTTGTACCACCTGATTATCCTGGCTTAATTCAAAACAAGTTTTGTTCAATATTAATGTTCGGTGCTCTCTGTGTCACTATACGAGCCTATGGTTATAGTCTAGGTCTCTAAGTCAACCTAATTCTCTATAACCTGTGGCTCTGATACCACCCTGTCACACCCCCACCTCTCGTCACCTCGTGTCTGGTCTGACGTCACTGAACCGGTTGCGGAAGCATAGTGGTGATGTCTCTGAGGTGAGAGGTGACTTACTTGAACCGATATCATAAGCACACAGATTAACTTAAAATAAATATAATACAGGGTTTCGTCATTACAATCAGTATCATAATTTACAACTAAGTTTATTACACAACTAACTTATTTAATTACTAGTGTTTGAAGTGCTGCCTCACCGAGTGTCACTGTCTTCCTGCAAAAAGATTTAAGTTTGAAAACGTCAGCACAAAGCTGGTGAGTTCGACAGTTCAATTTAAAACAATATGATATGATAAGCACGTTCTCAAAAGTTCAGTTCCGGATAACCATGGGACCTGTATCTAGTTCCTTTCGGACGTCTAGTGTGTCTCAAGATATTACCCGTCGGTACATATCTTAATGCCTCATTATCTTAATGTCTATCATACCATTAAGAAGTTCAAGAAACAGATAACAAACATTCACACAAGGGGAGATGCAATCCTCCCAGCGAATGGGGTGTCAACCAATAGTACTATCAATGTTTTCTGCTCGGCCACACATGGGTTCACTAGATACAGTTCAAAAATGAGGACTTTCAGTGTCATGATAGAGTTCAGTCTACAGGCCAAATCCCATGAAATCCCACATAATCACATGAAATCACACATATATCATTGATGCATATCATATGTTCAGACAACAGTTTGCAGAGTTTCCCCGATGTTTATAAAAGATCAAAAATAAAAGGGGTTGTACGAAACTCACCTGATGATAATAGGTAGCAGAGTATCACCAAACTGATAGTACAGAGATGATTCTGCATTTGGTTATCTTTAATAAGTTATTTATGTTCTAGTTTACTGATTAGATCCTTCTGAACGTTCAATGTCACAGACATTGCTTAGTAAATCATCAACTCGATATTAGTTATGTATTTAATTAATTTAATGCTATATCATACAATGTATGATAATGTAGGAACCTACATTGCATTAGATTCCTAATATAAAGTTGATGACACTCTTGATTAATCAGAATAATCTCTGATTAACCAGATAGTTAATGTTGTTGATTATGATACTGTAACAGTTTCTAGATAATTTAATGGCTTAGGAATGATCAATCCTTGTTATTGATTACCCAAATATCATGAGATATCACAATGTAGTATCATAATAGGTGAAATAACCATGCTTAACATACTAATCTGACTGTTATCATAAACATCAGATAATCGTTCCAATGAGTATGTTAATGATTGTGATTAGTTTGAAACACTTAGATTGAACCTTTGCATTTCAAAGATTAATCAAACTAATCAGCTACATTGTCATAATCAAATGGTTTAAACCATAATAATCATGGGTATGATTTCATGCAAATTGGGCATTACAACGGATCAAAACAAGGATTTAACCGTTAGAACTTCGTGTTTTTTGTTTATAATCAATCCTAGCCATCATCTAGGCAATAATCAACAATCCTAACTATGTCATTACGTTCAAAATCAAGATCTAATCAATCAAAATCAAACTAGAAGGTTTAAACGGATCATTACCTAATCAGACGGAGTTTTGCGGGTAAAATGACGATCAGAACTTGTAGAGACGATCCCTGGTACGATCGGTGACTTCTAGTGGCTTCAGATGTGAGTTTTGGTGGTGTTTTATGGTTGTTCGTCGCCTGAAAATGAAGCAGAAGCAAGAAGATGTATAAAGTTTACATCTTGCATGAAATCTGATGAAGTAGATCAGATTGTTGCACCGCCACATCCGTCGCGTACCGCGACCAAAAGCCAAAAGGGGCTTCGCGTACCGCGAAGCTTTTCGGGAATTTCAGATATTTTGCAACCATCGCGTACCGCGGAGGATTCTCAATCCCTCCATCGCGTACCGCGATGGGTCCAGTCGACCAACACTTAGTAATTTTTCTTCATTTTTCGATTTCGAGCAATCCAGGACTCCGTTTTGCACACGGTTTTCGCCCATGTTCATCATTTCTCACCTACTATCATTCTGTATCAATTACAAGTATTAAAACAAAGTGGATTTCTAGAACGATCAAATGTGTCCACGTCATTGATGACGTAATTCTCGTATGCAACTGTCACAGTAAAATCTTGATTTTTATCCGTTATGATGTCCGGTTGTCATGAAACTCATATTGTTGAGTATGATAACCAGTGGGATGATTAAATCGTGGTTATGATGATTTTAAATCATTCTCTGGAATGATAGATCCAATTCAAGTGTTGATTAAATGTTGAAACTTGGAAGTTAATGGTTTTAGCATGATATGCTAATCATTAGTAATGGATTACAAAATATGAAACTTTGATAATATGATTAAGAACATGTGTAGATTAATTTCTACACATGGGTTAGTTGATAAAAGCCTCAATAAGGTTTTGATAGAATATGAAAAGTAAAACAGGTCAAATGAATTAGATATATAAATAACACAAGTTGTGTGTTCATGTTGTTAAATCCTGTTATATGTGAATATATAATAGGAAGAGGAGGTGAATATAGTTCTAGAAGGCCTGGAAAGGAGTTGGAGATTATTGATAACTCTTCAAATCAAGGTAAGTTACCTATTTGATTGAGCTTGTAGTTGTAGGACGGGGTGAGTCCACACTACAAGTGTTTGTGCATTTAGCACATATACCTGATTAGTTGAGATGATTGAAATGGATAATAATGATTGGTAATGTGCATGCTGATTCACAAGGTGTGTAAACATAAGACATGCAATTCCAATGTAATTGATTCACAAGGTGTGTGAACAAATGGTGGATTGGTAATGTGCATGCTGATTCATAAGGTGTGTGAACATAAGACATGCAATTCTAATGTAATTGATTTACAAGGTGTGTGAACAAATGGTGGATTGGTAATGTGCATGCTAATTCACAAGGTGTGTGAACATAAGACATGCAATTCCAATGTAATTGATTCACAAGGTGTGTGCACAAAAAGGTGATCTACAACTGTGTAGGCATTAAATTGGTAATGTCCATGCTTTGATTCACAAGGTGTGTGAACATAGGACTTGCAATTCCAATGAGATAGATTCACAAGGTGTGTGAACTAAAGATGACCTACAAGGGTGTAGACATTCAAAATTCAAGAGTCAAATTGTTTAACTTTGACTTTTGGGAAATATGATGCACAAATGGAGTTTTGTGTGCGTATATATGTGTTATGTTAAAATTATACTGATTATGCATGAATGGGAGATTTGTTGGGATTTTCGGGTGAAAACAACCCGTTAATAAATTGTTTTGTATGTGGTTGATTGTTGTTGCCAAAATTTATTTGGAACCTCATTGGTGTATCCATATGGTATTATGGAATACACTGGGTGGAATAGTGGGGTAATCTTACTTAGTTCTAACGAACTAATGGTGAATTTAAATGTGGTGGTTACAGGTACAAAGGAGTTGGGTGAGCGGTGATGGTGATCGGGAATCGAACGTGAAGGTTCGTATGTTGGTTTTAATTTTAATAACCAAATAGTTGCGAAACTTTTGTGTAATAAATGTTTTGTGGAATATGTAAACATACGTAAACTTTGTTTTAAAAGGTGTTAGTAAATAGTATGTTCATATGTGTGTAAAACACGAAAGTTTTTACTGGGACGTAAACGTAATTTATTAAATATTAATGTAAAATGTCTGGAGGGGACATGAAAGTGACAGTGGGTGTAACAGCAAAGGATTTGGTTCAAATAAGAATCCTGCTTAATTGCGATAACCCAATAACTTTAACAAAAAATGCCCGAATCTTTGGTTTTTTTCATGGTCTTTATTATACATATTTAAGGTTTTTTTTTTGTGTTTTTGCTAATTCACAAAGCAAATCGAATTTGCACCGGTGTAAAAGTTTTGCAATTTTCGTTGTCTCATATCTATACGAGAAGTATAGGGTTGGTGATTGTTAAAATAAAAAAGGTTGGATATGTAAA
The DNA here is from genome assembly GCA_009363875.1 of Mikania micrantha. Lineage (NCBI taxonomy): Eukaryota > Viridiplantae > Streptophyta > Magnoliopsida > Asterales > Asteraceae > Mikania > Mikania micrantha. Next base: position 30,544,745 of record CM018690.1, read on the forward strand.
TAACCAACCTTATATTTAAAGGACATCTTGCACACAAGTGTACCTATGTTTGACAACCTTGATACATAATTAAAAAAAATGTATTTGATTTAGGTGAGTAATTATCGTATTTTAAGTTATAACATATAATAATTAATATTATAACATAAAACTGGTTGAAATGAAGATAATCTTAACATAATATAATAGGTTAATACAGATAACTATGTAAATGAACAATAACACATTTTTGATGACAAAATCATCAAATATTATTTAAACAGACTATTTGTTTAATTACAATTTATTTTGAAATTAAATAAATTGATTTTTTTTAAATGACCCGTTAAATGTAAACTAATTTTGTATGAAACCCAGCATGACCCACACATATTCTGACCTTCTATAGGGTTACCTAACCAGACCAATTTTTCAGGCTTAAGTGTACAAAACATGCGTGAAATTATAACACAAAAAGGATTAACACATGTGTATAACTATCACTCAAATATGGAATTACCTCATATAATTCATCTGTGTGATAATTCTATATATCATGTAAGTGTTAATCATTATTGCATGATAATCGTACAAAAGACACTTTTTATCCTAAACTTTATATACACACATTATGTTATAAACTCGTATATTACACTGTTTAAAATAAAAATTATGTAATTTTAGTTTTATAATGTTTGCATAAATTTATATAATTGAAAGAATTTTATTACATAAAACAATATAAAATTAAAGTGTAATAAAAATTTATAAATTTCTAAATACTTTTTAAACACCACATTTGTTTTCTGTTTGAAATTAAGAAAATTGTAAATATATTTAAGCTAACATTATTAATTAAAAAACATAAGTTATCAATTAATAAATTTTGTAACTAGTTGTTAACATGATTACTATTTTGAATATGACAAACTTTGTTATAATTTAATATATAACATGGTACATGAATGTATATCTTTGTAAATAGTAATATTAATAGTATTTAACACTATAATATAATTTAATTATATTTTTTTAAAAATTAAAAAATCCTACAATTTCATTGATGATTTTATAGATAAAAAGAAATCCAAAATTGATTTTAATTAAAACACAAAAGGTGAATATCAAATGACAATAATAATTAATTTGAAAGATTTTGAAATTTAAATTTTAAAGGTCTTTTATATAAATTTGTAGTCAAAACACATATAAGGCTGACATGCATGTAGAATTTGTTAGAATCATTTAGGATATTTGTGAAGTGTTGTCGTGTTGGATATATAGAGTAGATAAGCATGAGCTTTTCACGCCTCATTTGTGATGCATGCATATAATACATATATGTGTGTGCCATCAAGGAGCTAAAGTAAAATTGCACAAATTTTAACGTTATTTTACTTATTATGTGAAAATAACGTTAAAAGTATTGGAATAATTAACTCTAAACGATAACTATGAGCCAGGGACTCCTTCGGAGCAGACTATCTATCCCAACTGGGATAGGGTAAGGTTTGTGTCCATCCTTCTCCCCAAACCCTACTGAAAATTAGGAATATACTGAGTAAGTTTGTTTGTTTGTTTTTTTGTAAGCATGAGCTTTTTAGTTTAAATGTTAATAATAGTGTTTAAATTTTTAAATGAGATTTCCAAGTTCAAATTTACCTCTTTTTTTCAATTTTCTATCGTACTAATGTTAAGTGTCTAAAGGGCCGTTTGGTTGAGCCTGAATAATTAAATACTAAATGGTTAAGATGTCTGAATGGTTAAGAGGGTCTGAATCATTAAGTGCTGTACCAGTTTAGATTGTTTGGTTTGCACATCTGAATAAAAATAACAAATAAAAAAAATATTTTTAATTTCTTCAAAACCCTAGAACCAACCCCCACCCAACTTTCGACCACAACCCCAGCGGGCCTCACCACCGCCCCCGAAGGGGCCTCCGCCTCTGCCTTCCCCCGCCGATTCGATCGATGGTAGAGCTTCGGTTTTATACATCGATGGTCGCGGTGTAGCATTGATTCTATTCAATCGATGGTGGAGCCTCGGTCGTCGATTCGCAGTGGTGGAGCGGTGGTGTAGCGACGATGGTGGAGGAGCAGTTGGTGGAGCGGTGGTGGAGGAGAAGTGGTGGTATGGTGATGGAGGAGCAGTCGGTTGATGATTCAGAGGTTCCCCATCCTCTTTCTTTCTTATTCAGATCTTGGTTCAGACGTGAGAACTCATTTAGATGTGTGTTTTTTCCCCCAAACAAACGGTCTGAATCTGAACCATTCAAATTCAGATCCAAACAAACACCCCTAACTCAAGTTGTGATAAGTTTTCCAATCTAAGTCTCATTGTTGAGAAAAAGTTAAATAAATAAATAAATAAATAAGATCTCATCACATAATAACAAGTCTTTTTACAGACTATAAACTTAATCCTTATCCAATACCGAAATGTAAATCAAACTCCTTTCTAACAAAAAATTGTAGCAACATATGTTTATTAATTAACAGGAGCGGCTCAACCGATACTTTTGAGTTTTGACTCTTAGTCGCTTTGATACTTTTGTTCTCTTGCTTGCTTATGCGTCCATTTATGGCTTTGTTCTCTACTATTGCTTGCTTAGACGTAACTTGTTTGCTACGCATTAAAAATACGAGTTTTCTTTCGGTTTCTGTATTTCCTCTTTATCGTTCGAATAACTAGTAATGACACCTAAAAATTAAACCCAAAATTACATATAGTAACCCAAAAGTTGTTTTAAAATGAGACCTTACAAAATTTGATATACTAGGCCCTTCCTTAATTTTTTACAATATAGAGCCTCTCCTGCTTATTAAATCTCATAATATTTGTACAATGAAAAATATTTCTATCATGTGAACATCGATATATCACACTGATGACTGATTTATTGCAAAATATTATCATTTTCAAAGGAAAAAAAGAGAGAGATCACATTGGATTCGATATAAAGTAAGATTCATGTCATTCACATGCACACAAACGCAAACAACAATGATTGTTGGTACTATTTGCATTTTGCACTGAACATATCACATTTTAGGATTTTTCTAAAGAGTGGTGCTTTTTATTTTATTTTGAAATTTTTTATTTGGGATACAATTTAGTGTTTTCAATAATAGTTAATAACATTTAAGATAAATCTAATTTTGTGTTGGTTTTTTTAATTTATATTTTAATTAAGTTTAGTAAAACCATGATTGTACTTAAATTTTTTTTTAACGACGAATGTCTCAATCATATGAACCCACTGTTTTCAGGTCATGTCACCAAAATCTAGTTACCTGGACCTCCCATGAGCCATCACAACCACCCCACTAGGAAAACCCCTGACCCTCCACAGACCCCATTTTCGCTGCGGGAGGGGTTTGAACACAAGACGGCAAGACATCCCATTTGAAGGAATCTCGGGGTACCATTAAGGCAATGACTCTTTTGATACTTAAATAAATATATGGTTTCAAATCAGATTTTCCATATGTAAATTACAAGAAAAAGCATGAAAATTAATAAATTTTATTCTCGATTTCTCATATTAGATATCTCATCCAACTTCATTTCCTATCCATTAAGTTGCCATAATTACTCAAGTTCGAAGTTATATCATTCATCAAAACGTTTTTTTTTGTTTTTGAGAGATTCTTCATCTTTAGGGGAAGTTACAATAATTACTCGTCATATTTAAAGTTATACTTTTAATCAAAACTTTATAAATTGTGTGTGTGAAAAAGACTTAAAAAGTGATGATAATAAAATTAAAAAAAAGTAATATTTAAATGTAAAATAAGAGATAAATTTATAACACAATAATTTTCAATCAAAGAATAGAAACAAGGACGAATATCTTCTATATGCTCTAAGGTAGTTTATGAATACAACAAAAGCAAACATATTTTATTTTTGATATACATTTAATTTAAACAGAGAATAAAAACCAAAATTGTACATCTAAATATAAATACTATAAATTACTAGAGAAAAACCTTATATACAATTATATATCGAATGAATCCGTATAAAAAATCTTACTATATTAATAAACAAAAATCAATTGTTGCCACTTGTCATAGTTTTAGATTACTATTGCCACATGGCATTTTATTATCATCTCAATTAATTATCTCCCATATTAAATAGTTATATTATCTCTTATAATAAATAATTTCAATATTAATCATATTATTTACTTTTTCCATATTTAAAATTAAAAATAGTTTTAAAAAGATTAAAAATTATTTTTTATTGAAAAATACACAACAAAAAGTTTATAAAATATGTATTTTTTTCTAAAAATTATATTTTTTTAATAAGAAATATAAATCATTATTTTTAGAAAATTAAAATTTTTCGAGAAAACAAATTTTCTTAAAAGATAATTTTTTTTAAAGAATGAAAGTAACTATAAAACTTAGTTTTCAAACATGATTTTCATAAACAAATGACATTTTAAAAAAAGGCTTAAAATTATTTTTTTATAAACCAAAATTATAGAAATGATAGGGAAATATATGCTTTTGAAAGAAAAAACTATACATAAGTTAATATAAAAATCTTACTTGTTACAAACTAAGATGGTCAGGTACAATTCTTTAGTTATTAAAGTTTTTAAGTATTTCTGTATTACTTAAATTACTTGTATATATTTACCTTAATCATTTTATACCAAAATAACATTTCATGTTTCTTAAATTTTTATTAATAATTATTTGATATTTTATATCCAATCCGTGTAATAGACGGGTTAATAATCTAGTATTTAATATTTTAAAATTGAGCTTGCATGAAAGAGAACCCGGGTAATAGCTAACTCCCACAGTTTTTACTGTTATTTTTGTTTTAAGGAATAGATATTAAAAGGTTATTTTTTTAATATTATAAGTTTCTAGTAAAAAATGTTTTTATCGCAAAAAAATAAAAAGAAATGTAGAGTTGAAGTGTGACATATTCTTAATTTTTTTTTAGGAAAAATGAACAAAGCGCCCAATTTTTTATCATTGTTTTTTGTTTTAAATTATTGCCTAAATGTATTCATTATTGTATTTTACGTTTTAACTCATACTTTTTAGTTTATCCTTTTTTATACATTAAAATTTTTTGACTTGATTTAATTTATAGATTATATATATAAGAAATATATAATTATATTATTTCGTTTATAATTTTATTCTTTTTTCACTAATTCCAATTTTCTTTTTAACAAAAATTTATATAAGTGATAATAAATTACAAATTCTTGAAAGTTATCTCGAAAGATTTTTCAACAACGACAGTGATTATATTAAAAGCAAAATATGATTCCTTATATATTAATTTTAAAATCTAAACATCAAGTTTTCATTATCATTTCATGATCTCATCAGATGTAGCTAACTTTTAATTAATAAACTTTGAATTTTCATTAAAAAAATATAGTCATCTTATAATCAAACGAAATTATGAAATTATATATATAACTCATATTCATGTAAATGAGCATATCTCTCGTTACATACAATAGTTATCATAAACCAACACATAATAATATCTTACTCATTAATCATGAATTTTTACACCAAAAGACGAATCCTACACATAATATATGTGAAAATAATAGTATTTATATCTTGAAAATATATTAATTCAAAAATTATTGAATAATTTCTAGATCATCATTACTAAGTATATAAGATTACATACATGTGTTCAATCCAGATAATGGATGAGTTTATAATATAACTATAGTAATATATGAAGATACCTCTATATATTATATTCATGAACAATTTTTACATCAAGGAAAACTAATAAAAATTACCCTTTAGTTTAAGGGGAAAAAAAAAGAAAAAGAATAGGAGGTGGGGTGGGGTTTGAATCAAAACGTACTCTCACACCATCAAAACCAACTTATCATACCGGCAACCCAACTAATAGAATGTTAGATATTTTAGTGTAGTTGGATTAATTTTGTCGATTAATGTGAATATGAAATTTATTAAACAAGTTGAATATGGGGTGCACAATTGTTTAAGGTTTTAGAATTCAATGGGGTTCCAAGGGGCCAATGCTCCCTTAGCGGGGGTCCGGGGTAGGGGTGTAAATGAATAAAGACAGGTCGTGAAATATTCGGGGTCGAATGGGTAGAACGCTCGATTGAGCCGAGCCTTAACGAGCCCGAACTTGAGCCCAAGCTTTACATATTGAGCTCGAGCTCGAGCTGGCTCGCGAGCCTTAACGAGCTTTTGTATAATTTTTATTTATTATATTAAGTGTTTATTTATAAAATTACATATATATATATATATATATATATATATAATATTGTGATAAATATATTTAAATCAAATATTTTATGTTAAATTTAAAAAAAAATATAATTATAAATGTAATTAAATTAGTAATTAAAGTAAATAAATTAAATAAATAAAAAACAAACGAGCTGAGCCAAACTCGAGCCTAAAATTTTTTTAACGAGCTCGGGATCGACTCGGCTCGTTTACACCATAGGGGGTAGCGCCTCAGGATAGCGGGGTTCAAGTGGCGGCAGCTGTCACGCCCCAAGCTCTCGGCGGCCCGGGCGCTGCGACCCGAACTGGTTTCATAGATTATACAGTCTCGGTCAGAGTTTGTTATTTATTTTAATATGTTTCAGCCGAAGCATTGTTTCATGAATTCATAATTTTATAATTAATTCACATGCATAGATGTGAATTCTGTTTTCATAATTTACAAATAATTCATACGCATATGTATGAAAAACCACATTTTCATCGTTTATAAATAACTTTTCAGGATTTAATAAAATTTCATATGCATAGATATGAACATCTCATTTTATTTTATTTTAAACCGAGTTTTTACAAACATATATTTACATGTCCCGGTTTACACTGGACTTGGAGGTATAACTCCAATCGCTCCTCGGTTTTGCCACAAGATATTTATTTAAGGCGTCATAGGCTCTAAACCTCTAATATTGCTTCTGATTTGTCATTCATTATTACCTAAAAAGTTTTTGAAAATAAAACGTCAACATAATGTTGGTGAATACAAATAACAGACTCGATATGTAAGCATGGCATGTTCGGTCCTTTAATCATAATTAATAATGACAATACTACACATTTAGCAGGTTATTTCACTGATCGATACAACCACTGCATACCCTGGCTTGTACTATCACTGGTTAGGAACAACAGCGGAGTGCGTCTTACAATTGTTCCCTTCAGCCCACAGCCCCTCACCGGTTAGGTTGCCTGCGGAGTGCGTCTTACGTATAACCTTCCAGCCCACGTTACCAGCCACATATGGGAATTTCACCCATAGCGGATACAATTTGCAAATCATACGTATACTAATGGCCTAAATGCTGGTCTCATAGTATCCCTTTATGCGTCAAAGTTAAACATACAATGCTCAAAAAAATTCATTTAAGTTTAAAAATAAGTTAAATGTATTCACCTGGAAATTTTGGTTGACTGATTGACAACTTAAATTTCTTGATATAAATTTGGGCAGAGTTTCTTATAATTATTCTGTAAAGAAGATTTATTTATTTATTTATTATTATTATTAATATTATTATTATTATGATTGTATTATTATTATTATTATTATTATTATTATATTATTATTATTATTACGATTTATTATTATTATTATTATTATTATTACTACTACTACGATTATTATTATTATTATTATTATTATTATTATTTTAAGTAAACTAAAATTTATAATATATACATAGGGTTGGAGCTTAACCCTAACCCTATAAGTTAATTTTATATTAAAATTTTAAATTTATAAGTTTAACTAAAAAATTAGATAATATACCTACGAATCAACTTCTTAATCTTGACTTTGTATTTTGATCAGCACCTCCTAGCATTCATAAATTCAAATTTTTGCTCTCAAATGTGTGTATATATTGTATATGTATACAATTTTAAATGAAAATAAATGAAGTATTTATAGACAATTTCATGCTTGCCGATTAAGAATTTGCAGATGTAGGTTGTGTACGTGTTTTTTGTTTAAACGAATGAATCATCAAAATTTAAGTTTGAATCCTATAATTGCTACACGAAATACTACAATTCATACTAGTTCTTTGATTTTGGAATTGAATTTTATCCGATAAAATATTTGGTGAAGCGACCTGAATGTGTAATCCACGACTTTCAATTCATCCGGTGATAAAATTGTGTTCGTATTATGTGATATTCTCTACACACAAGAGCTCAAAAAACTGTGATTAAACGGTTCGACTGAGACTTTTTTTCAAACCGAAAACGAATTGGACCGTAGACTTTTTTTTTATATTTATGTATTGATATCAAAACTTGTGAACTCATCAACATATGTGTTGACACTTTTTCTTATTATGTATTCTCAGGTAACTAGCTAACTTGCACACGAAACATGAATGCATCTAAGGAAAAGAGCACAGGACTAGCATGCATTCATACCGTGCCATTTTGAACAAACAATTGTTATTTTGTTATGTCATGTCAAACAATGTAGTATTTGTCATTTTACTTTCCGCTGCATTTTAAACACTTTACATTCTGCTGCTTAAACAATCTATGATATTCTGCTGCATGTTAATTAATCAGTTGGTTAATATTGTTGTTTCAAATGTACTTTTCAAACGCATATAGAGTCACACCCAGGGGTCTGACACCGCTAGTGAGAATTTGAGGGTGTGACAATTTTATCCGATAAAATATTTGGTAAACTAGAAATAGTTTAACCTGAAAGTGTAATCCACGACCTTCAATTTGACAAAATTGCGTTCCTATCATGTGATATTCTCTACACACAAGGGGTCAAAATTTGATTTCTTTCTATTTTTAAAACTGTAATTAAACGGCTCGACTCATACTTTTTTTTTTTTTCAAACCGAAAACGAACTGGACCGTAAACGTCACAACGAAGAGATCACATTGCCTAGTGGAGATAGCAATGATGAAATAATTGCAAGTCACACATTGCTTTTTTGATGGTGTGGGCAAAAGCTGCCATTTCAACGGGGTGTGTGGTTCATAATGGTTATGGTTAAAAGTTCATCACTTCCCAACCCCACAGACACAAACAAAAGGTTAAAACGATAAAGTTTTCAATATAAACAAATAAAAAGTTAGAATCTGTTCATGATTCATGCAGAGATTGTAGATGAGTTTTAAAAACATCATCATACGAACCCAGTGTTTAGACTGTGTTCTCATTAGTTTTATAAAAATTAACTACCAAACCGCTAATTATATGTTGGGTAAAACACAAACCAAAACCGGCAATGTTGGTTCGTTGTCAGTTTTGGTGATTGATCAAGGAGATTCGGCGTCGGTTTTGGTAGTTTAATGATTTAGTTTTATGGTTTTGAACCTATTTTCTTTTGCTTAATTTTTCAAAAGCATAGTTTTTTTTATAAACAATTAGATTAGTTAATAAATTTTATAATCATATGCATAATTTCATATGCCTAAAATGAAAAGGTGGATAATACATGTTAAAATACCGACTTGTATTAGTTCAAGTGGTTCAGTCAATTTCTAAAAGGTTGTTTGACAACATATTAACTACCTCTTAACCGGTCAGAAGTTCTTGATCAATCTAAACTTGAACAGTTTGGTAGCCTTTTAATAACACATTTGAATCGATGAAAAAAAAACTCTTGATAATTAAGTTAAAAACACATGTTAAATCATTTAGATAGTTGTTTGATAAACGTTAATCAAGTAATCAAATATTCGGGTGCCTAACGAGAAAATCACAAGCACTCAAGCAGAAACTCTATATCAAAAATATTTATTGTGATTAGAACATTACTAAATTTCAAGCCACGTGTCAAATTGACCCGAAACTCGTAGAACCTTGAAATGGTGTAACATTTTATTTGACATATATTTCATTATATAATTAAAGAAAACCCTGGTTGCTTCGTAACAATGTAACATATTATTGATTTTACTATTCGTAGGATGATCTTTAAAAAAATACATCAAAATTGTTAGGGTTTTTTTTATAAGAAAAAAAAAACTAACATGAAGGTTTCATTTCTATCCTTCTGTATTTACTAGAATTTGATCATCTTTGCATACAATGACAAAAGGTATCGTTAGTGAACATATAGTTTTAGTTCTCACCAATGGTCAATCTTATTATTTTCTGCATCCAAGATACATCAGTTGGGTAACAAATTAACTAGCAGTTAAATTTCTATAGTCTAGATCGAGAATCGTTCTTACTGTTGATATGTAACGCATCATAATGACCAAACCCGTGATATAAAACTCTAATGGGATTTTCTTTTCCGTATTCCTGACCGTATTCTGCAATAGAAATGAGGCCACCTGAATCTTTATCATTCATGTACACTGAAATTGGCATCCTGCATAACAACATGCAGTTAAATACCATTATTTGTGCTAAAATGGAACCCCCAAGGGGTGAGCATTGGAAAAACAACTTTGGTTATTTATTTATATTTTTTGTAACCATAAGAATCCACTACCAGAAAACTCACAAATATGTCAATATGCTGCTAACCAATAAGATGAGATAAAACGCAGTTTGCAAGGCAGGTGGCCTTTAAAGGAAAAACTAGTGAAAGCTAGATTTGAACCTAACCTTCGCTAAAGGGACTCAAAACATTTACCATTGCGCCACCCCCAACCTTTAGTAGAAATTCCTGATATTTCTCCCAAAGCATATGTTTTATTTCCATTTTGAGTACCCAAATTTATCATGTAGCCTGCTCATAAACACATTACAAGGGGAATGTACCTCAATCCACTCATGAACAAGAACATGTGCAACATGGATCAGGTTTTGCACTAATGGGCACATGTTATGAAACATGTCACTCTGCTATTGGTTGTCACTCTAATCAGTACAAACATTTCCTGCTTTTGCACCAATGTCTAACTGTTGCAATCCTAAACAATGGCTAGGTTTTGAGCAAAAAATAGCCCACAGGTCCATCATGATAGGTTTATTTTTATTGAAAGATTCTTCAATGGTCAATTGATAATCTTTTAGAAAAAAATTATATTAATGCTATTTTGGTAATATATTTAGTCAAAATGCTATTCAAGTGATTTTCCCATTTGTAAGTTAATCTATCTATACTAATAAATCAAAATAAAATTTGCCACATGTCATTTTCTTAGATTATCTTTGTAAAATTTTTCCCGCCTCTCTCTCCTATTAAATGCATCCATATTAAATAATAATAATATTAAATATTAAATATACTTTTATACATTTATAAATTAAAATGGTTTTTAAAGCATTAAAAAATATATTAATTTAAAAGAGTACATTTTTTTACAATCCAAATTATTATAAAATATAAAATATTCAATAATTGTTTTTTAAAACTAAATATTCAAAAAGCAAGCTTTAATAAACTTGGTGTTTAAATAAATAATATTATTATTTTATTACTTATTTATTAAACTATATAAACTATCAATCTTTTTATTATTGACTATTTATTATTCTTTTATTTAACCAGTGTAATACACGGGGTATTGAACTAGTATATATATATATATATATATATATATATATATATATATAGGGAAGGGATATTCTAAGAAGGCAAAAAACCATGAGAAGTGTGAGAAGCCACGAGAATGTGACACGTGTATTTTAGGGTAAAGGGTATAAACGTCAACACATAAATGGAGGCTGCACATGCAAGTCACATGTTAATTCCACCAAATTTTTTAAACGTATGTAACTATTTTATACATTAAAATTTTTTAAAAAAAATTACACCATAAAATCACAAATTTCTTTACCTTTCTAACAAGTATAATATTGTTATATTTAACAATAGAAAAAGAACAAACCTGATTGTTCTTGAAACTTGTGCGTTTTTATGGTGTTTTCATATTGTTTGTGAAACTAGACGTTTTATGGTGTTTTGAACATAAACACAACACAACGTTTTTTAATTGCGTCATTTACACATGACGTTTTATAGTGTTTCTGTACTGTGTAATTTTCACAAACATTTTATGGTGTTTTTGAATTGTAATTTTATTTATGGTGTTTTTGAACTGTAATTTTATTTATGGTGTTTTTGAACTGTAATTTTATTTATGGTGTTTTTGGACTGTATAATTTTACACATTGTGTTTTATGGCGTTTTTTAAAACTAAAAAACATGTCGCTCTAAACTTTGTGTTTTTACACATTTAAGTTTAAAACGTCATGTATAAAATGTTTATGAACCAGGTGTTTTTGTTATGGTGTTTTTAGTATTCAAAAACACCATAAAAATGCCTGGTATTAGTTTCATGAATATCCGAACACAAAAACACCATAAAATGTTAACACCATAAACACAATAACATATCTTTAAAAAACGCCATAAACAATAAAATATCTCGAAAAAACATCATAAAGTAAGTTAAAAACACCACGTACAAACTTAGGTGTTTATGGTGTTTTTCGTTTTCAAAAACACCAAAAAATGCCCTCTTTTAGTTTTATTAATACGCAAACACCAAAAAATAACATAAAATGTTAACATCATAAACACCATAAAATATCTTTGAAAACACCATAAAACATACATATGTGTAAAAAACACTATAAAAGATCAATTTCGTATATATTGGAAAAACACCATAAACATATGGTTCGTGAAACTCATTTTAGGTTGTTATTTTAATTTTAAAAAATATACTAATATTATACTCATTAGAAAGATAAAAAAATGCTCGATTTTATGGTGTAATTTTTAAAAAAAAATACTAACGTATAAAAAAGTTATGAACGTTTAAAAAAGATGGAGGAAAATGCATGTGACTTGCATGTGCAGGTTTTTGACTAGATCTTCCTATTCTACCCCTACTAATGGTTTTAACTTATAACTATTTACGAAAATACCACTAAATTAATCTCAACCACAAAACCAATTGATCTAATGGTTGAGATCTCTTCTCACACTTCTCATGGTTTTAAAACTTTTTAGCCAAACCTTATACTATATATATATATATATATGTTATAAGAACTTTTTTTATAAATTTTTTATTTTTAAAGTTTTTCTACATAAAAAAAGGTATAACTAATATTATTAGTATAATATAATCATGTAAATTAAAAAAAATATTTTAATTATGTAAATTCATGAAGACATAATTATAAAATCACATTATTTTTTATTCGTAAACCCGTGTATTACACGGGCCTATAACCTAGTTATGGCTAATAAAGTATAAAATTATGTAGCTGCATATTTATGGTTTTCAGTGTTTTGCATGGTTATATCACCTAAGATGAAATTTGACTAAATTCAGGTGTTACCTTCTAAGGATAAGTTTTTCTCCTGACAAAACTTAAAATCAGGTTCTAATCAAAAACATATGGAGCATTGGTGCTTTGAGCCACAAACACAGATTGTGTGCAAGTGTACGTGAGAGAGATGTGCGTGTGTGAGTGCAGAGAGGGAGAGAGAGACAGAGAGACGGATTTTTACTTGAGAACATGAGAAGCCATTAACAACTCAGGTTCACCTCCCCATACATGTGACTTCCTTATTTGTGACACATATGAATCAAAGTCGCCTTCAATGAACCTGAATAATGTGTAAACGCAATTAATAAGTTAACTTCAAAGAAATTTTAATAAAAGTCCTTAAATCCATCTAACTTCTGAATTTTATACAATTCATATGCATGAGTAGACAAGAAAAAAAACACCTGAACATACAAGAATAGGTTCAAGTTTTGCTGCTAAAAATAGGTAAGTGAAAAATATATATCAATTGGCCAAACAGGATATAATGTTACGGTACAATAAAAGAATTCTGCACAATATACCATTCAGTCTCTTCCCTTCTTTTTACAAATTCATCAGCCACCTGCAAAAGAGCCAGATTAAACATTTTAACATAAAGCAAGTAAGCAACATAAACGATTTAATGGTTTATGAATCTCCATTTTTAGCTGTAATAATATTCTACATTATGCATTTCCCATTTGATGTGTATCTCATAATTAAAATGAGAAAAGGGAAGAAAATTTTCTAAGACCTGAAAGTAATCCTATAGAAAATAACAGTATTTGCTACCAATAAGATGATGGAGGCTACTAATCAATACACTGAGTCACTGATCCAAAATTTGATTCAAATCAACATGTGAGTTTTCACAAATTCTGGCCAAAAAAATGCCAAATGATGAAAATGCCCTAAAATTTTCAAAAGAAAGCAATCTAAATCAGTGGCGGACCTAGAAATTTGTTTCATGGGTGTCGGAATTTTTTGAATAATGATTTGTCGTTAAATATTTTTTTTGACCAATTCAAATTGGGTCGTGTCGGATCACACAAAAAAATGATAAAACTAAATTAACTTACAAAATACATAATAAAAACACGTCAAATAATCATCTCATTGATTATATGATATGATAAAATTGATTTTCTTTTGACATGATTCAAAAGAATAGTATTGAAATTACAAATCAACTAAATTTTTCATCATGTTGATAAGTTTCAACTTTTGAAATTATACAATAATCACTCAATTTATAAATTGTGGTTGTTCAGATGTAAAGGACAACGATGTATATAAGTAAGTTATTGTTTTAGTATATTTTTTAGTAGGGATCTGAACATTATTTCTGAACATCAAATTCAATCACTCAATATACAAATTTGGGTCTTATTATTATTTTTTTTAAATAATATGCTATGACTAATTAGGTATTGAGTTAAATTATTATTTATTACCAACTGAGTTTAATAACAAGTAATATATATATTGCGTTATTTGAGTATTATTTTATTATTTTTGGCTTTAAGATGATTTAAATTGGGCTTTATCTGGTTCGTCAAATAGTAGTCCCTTTTTTTTTTGCTCATAACTGGTATAAATGAAGCCAAATACATACTTGGATCTTGGGTGATCTAAAGAATAGTTTTCAATATATGGGTTGTCTCAATGTACATTGTTCTATAAAAGAAAATAAAATTTATTTTTAAAAAACATACCCTAGCACGTAACTCGTCAGCTAACTCTCTTTGCAGGCTCTCATTAGGAACTGGCTTCCCTGATCTTATACAAGCTCCATGGGCAACAGCCCGAAACAAACATCTCCCATCTCCAGGTATTCCTGTACACAAAGGCATAAATATTTCACCAAATTTGACACAGATTAAACCAATCTAACCCATTAGTCATCTCACCTGTAACTGAATAGTCGGTGTAAACTTGTTTTCCATGTGAATAGTTGGCAGAAGAGGAACCACAATCATCTTGTTTACTTTCCTTAGCTTCAGCATGGACGGGTTCAGAACTTGAATTACAAACGGATAATCCAGTTACAAGACCTGCAAAAGCGCATCCCTGCATCCAAGATCCGGGAACCAAACTCCATTTCCATCTAGACATAATCCCTTGTTTTGGAAACAAAAACCTTAAATTCATATTGCGGGGCCCAACTGAAAGGCCAGCATGGGATGTTTTTTGTAACCGCATAGCACTTTTAACAGTCAATAGCCGCCAGTTGCTCCTTTGATTGGTGATATTTGTTTTTGCAACATAATTTGGTTTGGAAAAACCAAGAGGAAGATGAAAACAACATGCATTTGATGCAGATTGAGGCATCAGATTTTGGCGGGTCCAACTTGGACCAAGGACGTGTTTTACACAAGTTTTAATTGGAGAGCAAGCAATCATGCTGTCATGACTAGTGGTTTAATTAAATCTGATGCTGTTTGATCACTGTGCAAAATAATTTATAATTAGATTAATGGCGATTGAAGCAAAAACAGACTAAAAAGATAACATTTATTTACATTGTCTGTAAATCATTCGATGTGTATTCAATTCATTCAACTGGTCTTCCATGGTACCAAATATTATGCTTACAAATGACATGTAAATCAATCGATGTGTGTTCAATTCATTCAACTGGTCTTCCATGGTACCAAAACATTATGCTTATAAATGCGCAATATTATGTGGCATGCCATTTGTGTAAAATAGCTGATGTCGTATGCCAATCGTGAATCGACATAAGTGGTCAATTATAGTAGTTAAGATGCCATGTCATTTATTTTAAACAACCGGCACATGACGTTAGCTGTCTTAAAAATTGACAGCTAAGCATATGGTAGTGTTACAGGGGTGGATCTATAAAGACAGCTTACACCAACAACTTTTTTATGTGTTATACAGTATCTAAAACTCGTTTTCCATGCGTTGTAAACGTATCCGACACTCGAATGTTACTGAATTACCAAACATGTTCAAAAAGTAACCAAAAAAATCATGGATACACCACCAACTGCAGATAATCTTTTGATGGCAAAAATCACCAGCATTGACAAAAAATTGAAACTTGAGCTGTGAAACCTGGTTGCTATGTTTGCTAGAGGTGTAAAGTTCTAAAGCAACACAAACCTGACACAACATTCATGGGTTTGGTTTTAGTCTAAACAGGTTAAGATCAATTTCTGTTCGAATCCACAAACACATTTAGCTGAGCGATTGTGTTATTTCACAGATTCACGAGTTGACTCATCAAACTCGTTAATTTTTTTAAACAGGTATAAAAAATGTGTTTTTTATACTTTTCTCTCATAACTTCAACGGATTGGGTATTTTATGCGATGGTTACCATATAACACTAAACACAAGTATTTGCCCCAAATTATGTTCCAACTATACATCAAAGCGTGTCCTGCTAATTTACAGCATTTTCTTCTCTACTATAAAGAAGAAAAAAAATTAAAAACTAAAAAATAAAAAGACAAGAATAAATCTCTAATCATCATTTGAAGAGATATATGGATTGCTAAAGGAAATATCATCATATTTTCAAGTTCCTTAAACCAAAATCACAAATTACTGAATTAGTAAGTCATATATAATATTTTGATCCAAAATCGATCAGAACATACCCAAATGCATAAACTTCAAATGTTTATCAATTCAGTTAGAACCAACATACAAAATCATAATAAACAGCATAAGAAATCAGAAACTTTAGACGGAAATGATGTGTTTATTCTAATTCATGGCATGTATTACAAAATAACACCACCTAACTCATCAATTTCATCTAATCTTAACTGATTTAGATAATCAATAACTGGTAATCCAACTTTTAACAACAACTGAAACTACGATAACAGAATCGGAAAACTGCGACATACTTTCATGAGATTAAAAAAATTAAAGAGTGAAACTCATAACCTAATTCATCAAATTCAGCTACTGCTAAATAGCTTGGATAATCGGTAACTGATATTTAAAAATTTTTAGCGACAACTGAATCTACAACATCAGGAACGGAAATTTACAACATACTTTCATGAGATTCAAAAATTAGTAAAATACGAATGTAAAAGTGTTATCAACAGGTGAAAGTTGAAAAGGAACATACCTGTTTAAAAGGAATTAAAAAATTATAGTATGAATGAGGAAACCTAATAGACGAATGGATTGAAATGGGAGATGGAATCAACGAAGAAGATGAAATGGAATTAAAGAAAGGAATGGAATCATAACTGGAATTCTGGAACCGGATTACATCTCATCCGGAAGTTTCTTGCGCATTCTACAATTGATGCCACGATGGTTCGAAGAAATTTAAAACGTGCGTTTGTCAATTTTGTGATTTTTGTTTCGTAAACAAACAAACTTACCCGGTATATTCTCACTATTTAGTAAGGTTTAGGAAAAAAGATGGACACAAACCTTACCCCTGTCCCTGTTGGGATGGAGAGGCTGTTTCGAATGAGTCCCGACTCAAAGTTATCGTTTGAAGACGATCATCCCAACGCTTTTAACGTTATTTTCACAAAATAAGTAAAATAACGTTAAAATTAGTTCAATTTTACTTTTGTCTCTTGAAGGCCACACATATGTACAATATACGCGTGCACAACAAATGAGGCGTTGTTTCACACTATAAACTATAGATTTTACCAAAACATAACTAATATAAAAAAATATATATATATATATAAGTTAAACGATTCTCAATTGCTATCTAAATGATGATATTGCTCTTTTTGAACATAAACGATGTGACCTGAAGCTACACATAGACATTAATCATATTTTATGTAATTTATTTTTTCATTTATATTTTTTTTCAATTGAGTTTAGTTATTTGGGATCGTGATGAAATTTCCAAATGAAATATATTTATTATAATAACTATATTTTATCTCCCGTATGTTGCGGTGGGAGAGCCTTGTGTGTTCAAATATGTTTTACAATGCGTGTATGTGACAAATTCGTTTTTGTTTGGTATTAATAGCATAATAACTGCGAAAAACTATCACAACAGGTAAATTTTTTGCAATAGGCAACATATATTACAACAACAAAAAATTTCATAGTATAAAGCTGAGTTCTAATGTTATTTATATGGATAGTACAACAAAAATATGGTTCTATGATTTAAAAGGTCATTATGCTAGTATTTTTTTTTTACAAAAATATCTAGTTGGTCGTAAAACTTTGTTTTCATCGTGTTCTTAATTCCTAAACATGCAGAAAAACAAATATTTAATAGGGTGTGAAATAACCATTAGTGACCCTTTTTATAACAGATTTTTATGTTGGAATATAAAACGAAACATCATTGAATCATAATGGTTTTTAAACATTACAAATTCTAAAAAATATAAATTGTACTTTTGTGTGTTTTTCATTTTAAATTTAACAATTAGAGATAATCTTATCTTTTACTTCTTGTGGTTTGATAGTTATAACCCTTCTGTTCCAAACTTTTTAAAATGTCAATTATACTCTCTGACTTTGTCAATCTGTCTTTATTATACTCCTTTCTTTAAAATTTGAAGTAAAAGGATTATAACTGTCCAACCACATGGAGCAAAATTATTATAACTATGAAACCATATGGAGCAGAATGAATATTTTGAAAAGTTTGGAGTAAAAACGTTATAACTGTCAAACCACACCTCGACTCTCATTTAACCATTTCTAACCCTTTACATGCAATTTTTCTCTCAAAATTGGAGATTCTACTTAACCATTTACTAGTAAACTTGTTATTGATTTGGAGATCAAAAATCACTATCAGCTAGAAGAAAGTAGCATCCTACAATAATGAGCTCTGCAAACTAACCAACCACCCACAAATTAAAACCAAAACTTCCTTAACTGTGTTTGAAATTAAAATGTAAGTTTCTTGAAATAGTTGTTCCAAGTTTTATCAACAGATTTTCAAATATTAACATTGTTGACATACACTATTTGTGCAGCTCCATGCAAACCAAAACCTTGTTTACTTATGCTTGTGAAGAGTACAATCGCGGACCAATCCGAGCAAGGCTGAAGCTTTATAGGGGCCGGGGGGCGACCACCCCCTCTTTTTTCCGTCCGTAGTGTTAATTATTCGGCTGAAATGTTATTTCAAGTTAAAAATATTGGTTTCGGCCCCCTCATTTGAGAAAATTAACATGTATTCTATGTTTCCGCCCCCACTCTCACATCGCCCAAGCTCCGCCACTAAATCCGAGAGCTAGAATGGAGTGTGAGAGCGACAAAACTAAGAGCCAAACAACATACCCAAGAACATGTTTTGCCGATGCAAAAGCTTGAAAACGTGAAACTTACAGACAACATACCTCATATCATGTACTTAAGCAACGATTTTCGATCATCAGCGCAAAAATCTAGATAATAGAACTACATATAGCTGAATTAGTAAAATCCCCAATCAACAGTCGTTTTTGTCAGATGAAATCAAGATCGTAAATCAAAGTAGTCTAACCCGTTACATAAGATATAAATTAGTGCATTTAATCAATTTGATTTAATATGGATATACTTTACAAGATACCAAGTCCTACCATAGTAGAATTGTTGAAATTAGATGCAGACCATGTGTTTAACAAGCTGTCATATATAACCATCATATATAGTTAGGTCAAATTTCATTTCTTATAAGCTTGCAACAACTAACCACTGGAGCACTTAGCTCATGCCATTCGGTTGACAACTTATGGGTGAACAGGAACCATAACATTCACATGTGGACAATAGTATATATATTAATCAATTTGTCTACAAGCCAACTTATGGCTGACCTGTAC
Organism: Mikania micrantha; assembly: GCA_009363875.1. Lineage (NCBI taxonomy): Eukaryota > Viridiplantae > Streptophyta > Magnoliopsida > Asterales > Asteraceae > Mikania > Mikania micrantha. The sequence goes on from CM018690.1 coordinate 30,564,808, forward strand.
CTCATATTGCAAAACCATAACATTAAAACTATCATTTCATTCGTTGCTGCTTCAAACTATAATGAAAAAAAAACTAAAAAAAAAAACAATATAGAAGTAATCAAATGCTACCCATAAAGTAGATAAAATTGAACTTGTAATATATTGTAAAATCAATCAAATGTCTTCTAATTAATTTCCTGGGTATTTTAATTCGTTTTCTAGTTTATCCTCAATGTACTATTGAAGTTTTGACTTAGTAAAATAAATAAAATAAATAATATTATTATTATTTCATGAATGATCCATGTTTCTTTCACTTTATAAACAAGTTTTTGATTTAAGAGTTTCATTGTCTAATTCATGTATAATGTTCAAACACTAATCTTAGTTCATTCGGTATATAATCAACTAAGGCGTAATGTTTTTTATTCTAGAGTTTTTTTTACGTAGCTTCCTCGTTTTTTTGTCATAATTACTCTTTTAGCACCAAATCGAATAGAATCAACTTTTAAACAAGGATCTAAGATAATTGTAAAGTATATAAACTTTTTAAAAGTTTTAAAGTTGCTTCAATATTTGTCAAACTTTGTCTACATTAAAGCGTACAAAATTCCTTCACCATTCGCTCCATGAGAGTTAATATATAAACTAGGTTAAAATCTCGTGTATAACACGGGTTGAAAAATAACATGTTATATGTACATATATACGGGCAAAAAATTATGTAACTAAAAAGTATGCACATTGTATATTTTATTTATACTTTTGTCTATAAGACTGAATAAAATATGAAATAACTTGTTGATATAAAACGTTGTCCAAATATGTTTAAAAAATTAATGTAATAATTATAAATTATGTTTTAGTTTTTTTTAATTTTTTTCAACTAAATTTAACTGAAGTATACTTATTATTCTTGTAACACACTTAAATTAACTTGAAATAAAATTTGTATTAATACATATAACTTGGATTTTTTAAATTTACTTACTTTTTATTATTTCAATACATTGTATGTTTATCATTCAAATCTTCCAATCATATTAAATGTTTAAAATCTTTTAAATCACTCACAAAATACAATTAGCATCATTCTTGTCTTACTTTTAAATATTTCAAGAAATATAATTTGATTTTATTAAATTTAAAGAATTAAATAAAAGTTTTTAAATAAAAATATAACTAAATAATATTGAGAATTAAAAAAAGAGAGGCATGAAAACTAAAACGTGGTCTATAATAGTAACAAGTATCCACAATCATTTTTATTTATTAATATTAATAGATACAGTATGTTAGTATGTATTGCATTACACAGGTCGAATAATTTAATAATGAATATTCAATAAGAAAACTAAAAATTATAAAACAGTAGTTTGATATATAAATATTATTTTATTTTTGCATAATTTTGTGAGCCAAAATTATGAACTCTTAAAAAAAATCTAAAAATGTTAACAAAAGATGTTGCTCAAATTACCCTCATCGTCTTTTGTACAAAGCCACATCTCAAATCTCAATATTTAATACGCCTTTTAGATAAAATACATTTTTATTTAACCTAAAGGCTCGATATTATTTATACACACAAAATACAAGATGAGTATACAGTTTTAATTTGTGATTGGTTAGTTTTTCTTCTTTCACACCCTTTGTTACTTTTTTTTCTTCCACACCCTTTGTTCCTATACATTTACCATTGAATACATTTAATATAAAAATAATAATAATTTCCCTATGCTTTATTTGTGTGATACAGTAACATACATGAGCATGTCATCAGCTTACGGTTGTTGACAAAAAAATTGACTTACGGCCTAACTATGTGGCGGAGCTTGGTCGACTTGAGAGGGGGGTGGAATTTTTTAAACCCATAATGCATGTTAATTTTTGAAGTGAGGGAGATCGAAACCCTTATTTTTAACTAAAAATAACATTTCAGCCGAAAAATTAGAAAAATTAACACTACGGACGGAAAAAGAGAGGAGCGGTGGCCTCCCCTCACCCGGCCCCAAAGAAGCTTCGCCCATGGCCTGACTCATCAATTTCAGAATAAAAGATATCTTTTATATTTATAACATATCCTTTGACTTATTAATTTTTAACTTGATATTGACTCAAAAGATCAGTATTGTTATATGGTTGTTTTTTTTTATCTATTTTTACCTCTATAATCACGTCATAGTAATTTCATACTTTTCCTTTATATAACCATTTTTAAAAAAATGAATTTTATATTAGATTGCGTCAACTTTTTTCCCTTTTACTAGTTTAATTAAATACTTAATGTTTTATTTCTGTGTTATTTCTTGAAATTCTTTATTTTTTCTATTTTCTAATGTTTCTTTTACTACTATAACATTGTAACGTGTTTTTTTTTATCTACGTTCAAATTGTTAAAACTAGGTTAATGTGACAATTTTTTATTAACATTTTGTTTTCCTATATTATCTCTATGGCATTACATTTGAGTTTTGATTTAAGTCAACATTTATTAAATATTGACCCGATAAGTTGGTTCGTCATTCCATGTTTAATATTATAGTCATACGATTTATATAGATTCGTTTTCATGTTTCTAATGCTCATTTTTACAATGAAAAAACACACTTATATTCGAATCAATTGGCCAGATTACTGCTGCGAAGCGCGGATATATTCCTAGTTTAATTTTAATTGTTTACATTATCAAACTGGTTCACGAGAGACTCATATATATGATAACTAGTTTAGCTCCCGTGTATTACACGGATTAAATAAAAAAATATAACGAATAATTATCAATGAAAATTTAAAAAAATATAAGATAATTTTTAATATAAAATAGGATTACAATTTCGTAATATTTAATATTTTAAGTATTATAATAATATTATTATTCTTTAAAAAGCTTTTTTTATAATTTGTTTTTCTTAAACATTGTGTTCAAATAATTGTTTTTAAAAATTTTATAATTTATGATAATTTTTTTTAAAAAAAGTGTGTTTTTAATATTAATATATTTTCATGTATTAAAAAACCTTTTTTATAAAAATGCATAAAAATGATATTTAATATTTAATATTATTATTTAATGTTAGATATATTTAATATGAGAGAGAAGCGAGAAATGAATTTTGAAATGCTCTAAAATTATGCCATATGGCACAAAAAAGCTTTATTTATTAGTATATGTAGATGTAGATATGAATATATCTTGCATCTTTTCAAAGCAATATTTGCAATTATTGGGCCCACTTGTTTACACAGCTCAGTGATGCAGACAGCCCGTCAATCATTGATAACGATCGGAAATGGGCCAAGTACTAACGCTGGTCCACTTTCATCTCAATGGGCCTCCCTTGTCTTTCTTTTCGAAGAAGGGATTAATTGGATCCATAATCTCTCAATTTTAATTTGAATATAACAAAATACTTCTAGCTTTCCACTAAGAGTGTTTAAAAAATTCGAATCCAAAACCAAATCTTAAATATTCAAAAATCTGAACCTAAAATATCCGAAAGTTCGGATATTTGAAAGTTCGGATTTCATATACCTTTTTATAATGTTCTAATATTTCAAATATCCTAAATATTTTTTTATTCGGATATTTTTTCGGTTAGTTTGAATACTATTGGGGATAATTTTTCGGATATTCCTGAATATTTTCTTATATTTGGATACGTTTCACATATTTCGGATATCCGAAATAGTTTTTATTTTTCCTAAATTTATCAAACAAATAAAATTTTTTTTCTGAATTTTGATATATGTTTAGATATCCGAATTCGAAATTCCGAATATGTAAGTTATGAATGGAAAATAAGATTTAACTTTCAAAAAGTAAGTAATATTGAACCAATTTCTGATTGGGTTATAAGATTTTGCTTGTTCGAATGATGTTTACTCTCTCCAATTAATTTTATATGTGACGGTCCAAATAAACATCATATGATCGTCTTTGATTTTGTGATGACCATCATAACATAATTTTATTGTTCAAAAACATAATAACAAAATAACATTATTACGTACTTCTAATATGTAAAACACAATAATAAAATAATAATAAATTTAGCTTATACATAAAATTTGACTATATAATAGGAAATGTGTGTTTTTACAAAATAATGAATTTTAAAAACATAATAATCAAATAAAGTCATTTCATACTTCTAATATGTAAATCTTGGTGATTTAATTAAAATACACTTTATCTAATACATTATAAATAAAAGATAATGGCAAAAGTTTTGGTTTTATTAATATATTAAAAGTGTAAAAATCCAAATATAGTAGAAATGCAACCAATTGTCTCATGGTTCAATGGTATAGAAAACGAGGGATATAACTTGAGCTTTTTGAGGTCTTATGTTTTAATACTGACTTTGAGGGATTTTACCACAGTAGAGGATTTTCTTCTGAATTGATGAGACATAGGTGTTGTGATTGGTGCACGAGATTTCCTTTAAGAAACGGGACAATCAATCGACTGTTATCGTTCAAAAGAAGTAGAAATGCAAATTCAAAGTTGGTTTAGCGCTCTGTTGCTTAGTGTGGAGATGCAAATTAGAAATTGGCATCAACAATTTTTTTTATTTCCGACCAGTATACAATTTTATTCCAGTTTTGTTTCGTCTCGTTGATTGACTTATTGTTATCTCATTTATCGTTGATTTATAATTTTTTTATACCCATGGGCCCACTTTAATACTTGCACATGACATACAAAATGTTAGATATGACCCTGAATATAGCATGGTTTAGAGTGATTGAATAAAGACAAACCTTACATTTATCTCAATTTGCCTAAAGACTTCTTATAAAGAGACCCAACTTTGAGATACTACAATGCTTTCAATGACAAAAAACGTAAATAAGCGAAAATGTAAAATACTATAATGAATACATTTTAGCACGTAATTATGTTTTACATATTAAAAGTATGTATTTGTTTTATTTGATCATTTTGTTTTCCAAAACTTATAATTTTAAAAATCACATACTTCAAGTTATTGTATTATATTTATCATCATTATGTTTTACGTTTCAGATTATTTATTATATATATATTTTTTGTTTTTTATGTATTACATAAGTTTTATTATTTTTTCATCCCGTTTTTTCACCGTTATGTTTTTTTTCACAAAAACATCATTATTTTAAAAAATGCGTAATATATAATGACAAGTAAAAATCACAAGGAAAAGCACAAATACATATTGACACGTTAAAACATATAAGAAGTTGAAAAGCGTAATTTTTAAATAAAATATATGACTATAAAAGATGCTCATATTTATGAGTAAATTACATAAATCGTCATTTATATAATTTACTCCAATTTTTATTGTGTAGTTTTTTTCTTCTAAAATATAATTTAAAATATAAAAGTTATATTAATTTAGAAAAATAAGAGAAAATAATAAAAAGTCAACAAAATTCCCCATTGCTAAAATACATTTCCACCAATTTTTTTCTACAACTTGATCTCGGCTATTAATTATATTAATAATGTTCCTAAATCTTTTTTTACAATTTTACGTTTAAAACATTTGTACAATAATGTAACCATATCTTATATAATAAACGAATGTTTTTTTTTGCCACATATCATTCAATGAGACATGTTTTGATTAATTTTTGTGTCTTAAATTTAGAGCATTAATTCATTTGTTAACATTTATTTTTTAATAGTAATAATTAACAAATCTGAACAATTATTATAGTAATTTATTTTATTAAAAAAATCCACGTATTCATTCTTAGTTTTTTATATGTATTAAATTTAATTGAAATTCAAGTTCATTTAAGTACGATAACAAAATATTTATATGATAATTTATATTTTAATAGAGTTAATATTTATCAATTACATAAAAATCTTAATACATAGTTAAATACAATATATTTAAGAATTAACTTAAAAAAATTATTATAGTCACTTTAAAGTTTATCTTTAATAATTTATTTTGACGAGTGTAAGTATTAACAAATTAAATTGTACTTTATTTAACTATTGCAATTCATATGCTTTTTGAAGACATAACTTATATATTGTAAATTATATAACATCTTATTTATTTAACCCGTGTAATACTTGAGATTTAACCTAGTATATAAATATATATAAGAATTGAATCATTAGATTTTGGGGGGTTTGAGTATGTTTTGGGGGGTTTGACTATGTTTTTGGGGTGTAAAAATAGGAAAAATTCTCAATATATCCTTTTTTACCAAGGTTTTTCCAAAAATGTCCAAATAGCCACCCTCGTCATGGGGCGCGCCCACTGTTCTCGACCAATTACGTCATGGGGCCCGGTCACGGGCGCCGGGCCCACTCTGACATGCGTGTCGTGGCCGTCCCGCCCATAATCAATTTTTTTTTTGTAGGCGTCGTGGAGTATCTGAACCGAACCACCATTATGGGCGCCCGAACCTAGCTATGGGCGTCCCGAACCTAACTACGGGCGTCCCGCCCTTTTTTTTTGAAATTTTAAGCGGGAACACACTATGGGCGTCCCGCCCATGATGGGGGTTTCTCTACGAGCGTCGCGCCTATGAACTCGAATTTTTTTTAAAAAAAAACTTAATTCTTGTCCTATACCCGTTATGGGCGTCACGCCCATGATGAGAGTATGGATACAGGCGCCGCGCCCATATACCTAAAAAAAATAAATTTTTTGCCTATAAAAAAACCATTTTTGTTAAACTTTTTCACATTCATCAAACAGACACTACTTAAAAATTTCGTAAAATGGATAACCAATATTCTTCTCAACCCGTTGACAAACCTTCGAAATGGATTCTTTCAAAATGGAGACGTCCCAATTTTCGAAACAAGACTTCACCAGATAAGTGTAATGAAATGCAAGGCGAAGGAAGTTGCTCTAACGAGACGAAGCAGCCACAACAGATTAAAAAACGTAAACGGGCTATTTCAGATGATGAGTCAGAGAAATGGTCAAAAGATGCTATTGAATTTTTTAACACAAGAGATTCTCCATTTTGTTATTCAGCTGTTTTTTTTTAAATCTGAAAAGCTTGATAAACGTTTTTGGGGAACATTATTAGGCTATTGTAGTAATGGATATCTAACACCAAATGTAAGGATACATATTTTGAATTTATTTAATTTATTTAATTTATTTAATAATTTATATATTAATTTTTTTTGTAGCACATTGAAGGATGGGCTGGAAGATTAATCAATTGGAGATACAGAGAAGTTCAACAGGGTCGAACGTTAAATTTGCGTTGGTCAATTTTACCACCATCCTTTGTTGACAGTCTTTTAGACTCATGCAACAAAAACGCAATTAAATTTGCTAATGGAAAATTTTCTCCTTTTCCTTCTTTTTTTGACATTGATTACGTTTATTTTCCGTTATGTTTTGGTTCTCAAGATTGGTCATTAATCATGATTGATTTGAATTCATTGGATCTTGTTATGTATAACAACAAGCGTATATCTGGTGATAGATACAGAGAGCGTGTTCATCCAAGTTTAAAGAAGATAGTGGTTTATTTTACAGCGTTGTTGGTGAACATTCGTTACTGGAAAGTTAAACGACGTCAAGAAAGTAATATCACATACGGAGCTAATGACGATTACATAAGACCCGAAAATGAAATATATGGCAATGAGGCTTTATACGTTTGTATGTTAATGGAACATTTAGTTACCGAAAAGCCATTAGACTTAACTGATGGGTTTAAACAATGTTGTACGAATTATCGACTATTTATGGCTGGCCAAATTTATTTTTGGCGCTGTTTGCCCCGACCTTGTAATGTGTAACAAATTATAATATAATATTTTTATTAATAGTTTGTTGTGTATTAATTAATTTAAATAATTACAAACACACCCAAATTTAAAGTTAACATAAATACTTAAAACATCAATTAAATAAAAAAAAAATATAATACATCATAATTATTTTCTCTAATCCGAATAACTATCGTTTTCATCTTCCCATGGGTTATGACAAGAATATGAAATCTCATACTCGTCTTGCCATGGATCTAGAAGCACGTATTCGTCCTCAGGGCGGTTTTCATATTGCAAATGAAGATAATCTTGAGCAGGAAGACATAGTCTTCATCTGGATCGTAAAAATCTTCCAAACCTTCGTTTTCGTCGGAAGCATTTGTTGGCAAAAACGTATCAAACGCCAAGTTCCAGAAACGTTCTTCTTCATCTACACGGTTCTCTTCTTGTTGCTCGTTGTTTGTATTTTATAATTTGTTTTCATCTTCCGGTTGTTCAACTAACTTGGTATCTTCTGCTTCTTTGTTCGTTGTGTCATTGAGGTTCAACGAGTCAGACATTTTTATGAGTTAAAACGTGAAACTAAACTAGCAACTTGAATATTATTTATATGCCACTTGAATATCAATTAGCAAAAATAAAAAATTTAAAAATAGTATATAGGCGCCGCCCATATCAATTTCCGCCAATTATTTAATTTTTTTTATGTTGTCACCATCCGATACACTACATGGGCGCCCGGCCCATATCCGATACACTACATGGGCGCGCCGCCCATATCCTTTTCTTTCGAAATATAATTTTTTTTTAGTTGAAGCCATCATGGGCGCCCGGCCCATATCCGAGCCCCATCGTGGGCGCGCCGCCCATTGTTGGTACATAAGCAATAGTTTAATATTTTTTTTTTGACACCATCATGGGTGCCCGGCCCATATCCGATACACTACATGGGCGCGCCGCCTATATCGATTTTTTTCGAATTTTTTTTTAGTTAAAGCCATCATGGGCGCCCGGCCCATATCCGAGCCCCATCGTGGGCGTGCCGCCCATAGTTGGTACATAAGCAATAGTTTATTATTATTTTCTTGTTGACACCATCATGGGCGCCCGGCCCATATCCGATACACTACATGGGTGCGCCGCCCATATCTATTTTTTTCGAATTTTTTTTAGTTGAAGCCATCATGCCCTGAACATCCCTTTTTATCGAATGAAAGACCCTCGCCCCGCTTCCTATCGATATGGCGGATGCGAGGCGAAATCAAAGTCATCAAATGCTCTTGACTAGCTAGCAGGTTGGCTAAAGCGAACTGACCGCAGCTCAATGAGGTACCAAGACCACCCACAAACCATTGCCCGGCCCATATCCGAGCCCCACCGTGGCGCGCCGCCCATACTCGTTACATAAGCAATACTTTAATTTTTTTTTGTAGAAACCATCATGGGCGCTATCACACCCCGAGCCGGCGGGGTTGGATAGGATTTTTCCGTCGGGCGGAAGGTTCCCGTGGCGCGATATCGTGAGTGATAATCGTGATGATCAGATTGTTTACATTGCACATGATATAAATGAGAAAATGCTAAATAGAATAGAATTACAAAGTTAAATTACATCAGTATCGTTTATAATTTAACAATGTAAATCTACCATAAACATCATAAAGTTTCTATCTTGTAACTATACAAGATATACAAAATAATTGTATAATGATGTTCCAAAAGTATGCAGTTCCAAAAATACTAAGTCTTCTATCTGAAGTCCTAGTCCAAGAGTAATAACTTCTTAGTTGACCTGTATCACCTGAGAAGTCATGCAAAAAGATCAAGTCAACACATGGTTGGTGAGTTCATGTAGTTTTAGAAAATGAGTTTGAATAACCTGAATGACAACCTTAACCTCACCATTAACCACCTATACCATCCAATTCAGTATGCTTATATATAGGGCATATGTAGGGGAACAAGCCCCAGCCAACATCCCACCACATACCAAATCACATGATATATTGTTCCTGGTGATAATTAAGCGTTTCATCCCACAACTTCGATTTCATAGCATCTAATTCATAGAATTTGATTACTCTGAAAATGTTTACCTTGGTCCCCCGAAATGACAACCTTAACCTCATCAACACCATCTATGTTATCCAATCAAGTATGCTTATATATAGGGCATATGTAGGGGAACAAGCCCTAGCCAACATCCCACCACATACCCAATCACATAACATATTGTTATTGACGATAATTAAGCGTTTCACTCCATTCACCTTCGATTTAGATTTGATTTCCACAAATAGATTTACCATTATCTTTTGAGTTTACCATGAAGTCATGATTTCCCAAATCATTTGTAGAAACATGATATTAAATGTTTAAATAAATAAATAAATAAGCATTTAAATACAACTAGGACGTGATGATTGGGCCTTATTTGACTCAATCAATTAGACCTAGTTGTTGGTGGTTGTCCAAGTTGTACCCTCTCACACGTGGCCCATATCAGGCATGACTCGCAAGGAGTCTACCTGTATGCGTCGGGACTTTCATGATTTTGCCCATCTCAGCTTGACCTACTGGTCTACTGTATGCATCGGGACTTTAGGATATCCTTTGATTTATGATCTTCTTGATTTCACCTGATAGTTTAAGTTATTGCCCATGTAGCTTGACTACTAGAGTCTACTACTGTGAAGGGACTTTCCGTGTGTACACGTGGTCTCGATTTACATACAACTGACAACTCACCTAACTTTAGGTATTAATGATTTCATTAGGTCATAATGACTTCATTACTTCAATGATTCACACACGGTTATGATTCCCATGATTCACTTGATTTCTGATCTGTAGAATTCCATGATTTCACAATGATTATAGATTCATGAGTAGGATCCTGAGTTTATTGATCACACACTTGATTTGATTTCATTGCATTGCATTTGATCTTTAGCTTTGGTTCTTTTGATTTCACTTTGAATTTAGATTCTGAAATTTGAACTCGATGGACTAAGGGTTTCTTTAGAGTTGTAGAATTTAAGTATTACTCCTAAGAGTAATTTAATTAACGTGTCAGTTAATTCGGCATAGAGATTTCCTTTAAGTCTAGGATTATGAACAAACATTCATATATACAACATATAATAATTAAAGCATTAAAGTAAACAATTTAATTAAAACAGTTTATGCATGCTTCTCAGCCCCGCGTTTGAAAACAAAAATGTTTAGAAAATGGGCAATGAACTCACATGTGTTGCTCCGTATAGAATTACCACAGAAAATGCCCGCTCGTTGTTTGTAGCCTAGGTATCTTCAACACCTGAGTTGTTTTAAAGGATTCAATTACGATAAGTATACGTATTAGTCGTCGCACCTAAGGTTTTGGTCTCGGTGTGCATCTAAGTGTCCTAATTTACTAATGGGTTTCCAGTATTCCTTCTATCTAAGTTAACTTATTACTCGTTAGTAACCCAAATTCCCTAACTCTTTATTACAAGTTATCAATTTAACTTGCTTTAAATTAACATTTTTAAGTTATTTCATTTCGGTTTAATCATTTAGAAAACCTAATTTAATGTAATTTAATAAAGTTATTAGTTTAATTTATTTTATTAAAAATATAATTAATTTAAATGAAAACTATTTAACATATGATGGGTTTAGGTTAAACCCATTGGGCCATTCCCAGGCCCGTTTATTAGATGTTGTGTGTTCAACGATACTTGATCAACATATTGATTAACTAAACCTAGATAATTCATGTAAATCATCTAAGTTAGTTATAAGATTTTTATGGATTTTTCTTAGGTTTGGGTGTTAGTAATTAAATCAACACCCCACCCCTTTAGGTCATTGTTTTGATCCTTTCTAGTTGCTCAGAGGTTTTGATCTCAAATTGGTATTATCAATGCTTGTTTAGTTGATAATATGTGTTAAGAGGTTGCTTGTTATTAACCAATCCTAATTTTCCCATGCATGGATTTACGTGACCCTTCCCATGCACACCCATACCCGTTTGGTCTCCTTTCATGAGGCCTAAATGATCCAAGCCTTACCACCATCATGCCACCCCATTACTTGGCCGAAAATAACTTAGCCGATCGAATGAGGATTGAGCGAATGAGTGATGGTTGGCCCGAAGGTGTTAAGTGGGATGAGCAGTAGTCGAATCACTATCCGAATGGTCTGTGGCCGATTGATCACAACCCCGACCGAAAGAGTTCTAGGCAAATGGATAATGGTCTAAGGGAACTGTCGGTCGAATAGGTAGTGAGGCCGAATAGGCCTGGGACGACCGAATGAGGAAATTCCATAGAATGAGTGCTTAGCCCGAACCAACTGGCCGATCGAATGAACATGGCCGAGTGATGAGTGAATGGCCTTTGGGCCGAAGGAGCAGGTTGGGCCGACATAATGTGGGTTATTCGATCAGAATTCATTCGGCGAATGAGAGGGTGACTCGGTGGATGCTGATTCGGGCGAACCAAGGGTGTTTCGGCCAACGCCTTTCGGCCGAAGAATGGAGGCCCTTCGGCCAGCTGCTTTTAGCCATTCGGCCGCAGCGGCCTTAGGGTAGGCTGCACTTGGTTCTTGCTAATCGACCAAATATCAAACAAAGGGTTTGTTCCTACACCATTCTAATGCATTGTGAAGTGTTTCCTAGGCTCGACATGGGTCAAAACCAACTATCATGAGACCGACCCATAGGGTTTCAAAAACCCTAAAAACCGATCTTAAACATGATCCTTACCTCGAATCAGTTGGATCTAAGTTTAGATCCGTTGTACTTTCACGTTCTACAAGTCACAATGGTCGTTTTGACACCAAAAACTCAATATTTCATGAAGAAATGGTGATGAAATCTTAGAGAGATGTTTAGTTTCTAGTGAGAGGGTAGAGAGAGAGTGAGATGAACGAGAAATGAGGGGGGGCTGGTTGGTGGTTGTTGTGGTATTAAATGCCACATTAATTGGCTTAAAATAAACCGGGTTCGTTCGGTTTTGCTCGGTTTCGCGTAGAACGTCGGGTTTTTCGTCGTTTTCGTAACGAAACGACTCGGTTGTAAAAATAGAATTTATAAAATTATTTTAAGTTGTGATTCTTAATAAATTAACTAAATATCTTTTATTTATTTTAAATTTTCAAAAATATTTAATTTACTGTTCAAAATCGAATCGTACGGTTATCGCGCGTATTCGTTCGGATCGTCATCCGTACGAACACGACGATAACTATACTTTTCAATATTGTTTTCTAATTATTAGATATCATTCAGAACGTTAAACTTCCAGATTTATTCGTACAGATCGTCACCTATACGAATAATTCGTCGGTTTAGCATTCACGCAACAACATCCATAATGTTTTGTTCTGTAAAGCCTCACATACGTTTATACATAATAGAATCCTAACACATAATCACATGATGGTTTTGTATTGTCAGATAAATATCTGACTGATGAACCATAATTATGAGCTTTGATTCTCTGAACTGAATCTGAACTGTGCTATGATACATGTAATGACAATGATATACGAATGATAACTGAAATATGTACCTGATTTACTGTTCATATATTGTAGAGATCACTGTTCCGGTACTGTAGAGATCACTGTTCCGGTGACGTTTCCGGCACTGATGTTACAGGCGCCCGGCCCATATCCGAGATTCTACATGGGCGTGCCGCCCATATCCATTCCCGCCAAAAAAAAAAAGTTTTCCCTCCAAGAAACATCTTTATTAAGCAAAATGTGGGACCACAAACACATATCACGTGACATAGTTGTCGGTTTTGGAGCATCTACTTGTCGGGTTTGGAGCACCGGGTCAAATACTTGTCGGGTTTGCAAGTGACATACTTGTTTATATCAGACAAAATGACAGAGGTTAGTGTATTTTTTTAAAGTTAACTATAGGCGCCCCACCTGTGTTATTATATGCGTTGACGCCCACAAAGTGGACGGAAATTGGCTTTTTTAATTTGCACAAATAATATTTAATTTTTACTAACTTAATTACATATTTAATAGGCGACTGAATGCAAAATGAGAGTTTCATAGAGAAACGTAGAGTTAGTTAAAACAATTATTTCAAAAAACGAGAATAGAGCAAATTTATGGAGACAACAATGCTTCGGACCTTGGTTAGATGTAAAAAGTACACAACCAGATGGTCAATTAATTCACTCAATTCTAAGACTTCAACAGAACTTTAATATTGAGCCTGAGTATGACGGGATATATTATATTTTCAACAACAATTCCCAACCGTTGCGTTTCAGGCCACGCGAATTTTGTGTTATTACCGGATTTTCATTTGGTGATAACACAAATAAAAATAAAGGAAGTTGTGCCTTTACTAACCGCGTCCTGTCCGTCAATATTATTATTCCGTTTTCGGTAGACGGTTTAAAGTCGTTTTTGCAAGAAAACGAAAATAATTTTGATGACGACGACATAGTGCGTCTTTCATTGTTGTTGCTGTTATACTCTCTCTTTATGAGAGTTGAAACGGACAAAAGAGTAGAGAAAGAACACCTAATGCTTGTTGACGACTTTAAAGCATGGAACGAATTTAATTGGGGTTCATATCTGTGGGGTCAGACATACCCGAGTATACTAGACGTTTTAACGAAAAAAAAGACAGAACCGGGAAAAAAGTTGAAATATTCCATGACCGGTTTCATTTGGCCTTTTAAGGTACATTTATTGTTTTCACATGTGTTAAAATTTAAAAATATTTTGTTGTAAGTGTTATTTTTTTAACAGATTTGGATATACGAATCCTTTCCTTACATGAAGAAAGTATGTACGTACTCTGAGGCCATACCATGTGCTATTGGATGGCAAAAGCTACAAAAAAATACATTGTCCACATTTGACAAAATTCTTAAGTTATCAACTGAGGTTTGATTATTACCAATTATCTCCATTTATGACTAATACTTATAACCGATACTTTTTTAACTTATACTTATTTTAATAATACAACCAGAATTTTTTACCAATAAACGTTCTACCCACACCTGAAGAGTTTAAAATGCAGTGGCTTAATGATAGTTTCGGTTACATTGGTCAGATGTTTCAGTTGAAATTAAGATTTGATACACCTATAGGCGCGACGCCTATAAACGAACCACTTCATGGGCGGGACGCCCGTAGTCGGTATCAAGCCAAAAAATTAAAAAAAAAAAATTTAAAAAAAACCCACTATAGGCGCGGCGCCCACAAATAAAACACATCATGGGCGGGACGCCCATAATGGTTTTTAACCCAAAATTATTATTTTTTTTCGTGGCTTGCCTATAAATAGTAAGCACGAAGTTTTTTCATTTGCGTTCCAAGATATTTTATTATTTCTGTTAAAAATGTTTTACTTAAAAATTTTTATGTGCCTTAGTAACTATTTTATAAAATGTTTTATAAAACTTGAAAAATGCAATTCTTATTGAGTTAAAACCACTTAGTTTTAATTCTTATTGAATTAAAACCACTTACATATATAAATATATATATGTTTTTAATTATCCTATATATGTAATTTTCTTGCTCGCAATGGACGTTGGGTGTTAAAAAAATTCCAACATTTGTTTGTGTGTGATACATTTTACAACAAACTTAACGAGACATAAATTGTGTGACTTAATGTAAATTTGGTGGTGCTGAACTTTAAACCTTACACTTCTATAGTTTATCAGAAGGTAAATCGCGTGACTCAGGGAAAATTTGGTTGTGCCGCTCAAGTTTGTATAACTAGTTTTTATGAAATATTAATATGATGTAATTTTTAACTTTTTTCTGTAACTTTTTGATTAGTGTAATATGATCGTTTGTACAACTTTATTGATAGTTATTATGTTTCATTGCTTATGGGCGCTCCGCCTATAACCAAATTTTTTTAATAATTTTTAAATAAAGAGAAATAATAAGTGCTAATAATATGTTAACTATTACAATTAAAATTCATTCAAATCGTAACAGTAATTATTTTGGGTAGTTGTCCCTACTACGAAATCTAGAAAATTATCAGCGTCAACGTAGTTTGTTGTTTCCTTATTTTTTTCCATACACCTTTAATGATGACAGAATTTGTGATGCCAATGGAGTTTTGCATTGATGACGCATATGTCTATTATGATGGCATCTTGAACATATTGTTGGGCCTGTTTCTTCACCTCGAGATGGAATACGTTTATTTTCTCGTGGACGACCAGCTTGCCTTCGATCCATCTGCGGTGTTTCTAAAAGTTCAATAGCTTCTTCTACGTCCCATTCATATTCATCTGGAACCGTATTTACAGACTCAGCGTATGTGGCAACGTGAACCTCGTTTTTGAACCAGTCCATCGCCCAATGGGTACAATCGGATGGTTTCAAAAAAACAGATACATCAATCACATAACCACATGGCGAACCAGATAATTGCCATGTGCGACAACCACATTTTTTGTTGAAAACATCGACGACACATCGGTGACATCCGTCGTCAACGTTAAAATGATAGTCATCAATACCCCTTACTGTCCAAGTTTTGGATTTTTGTATTCTTTTGGATATTTTGTTTTCAGCCCACTTGGTTAGGTGGTGGACATTTTTTGCTGTTGGAGAAAAATATTAATTTATTACCAAATTATAAAAAAACATAAAAATTAAAATAAATTATAATTAACCAGTTCTAATATAATACTTACCGCCAAGTTGTCGTCGCTCAAAATACCATTTCTGCAGCAAGGAAACAAAAAAATCAATTAGTTTTGTGATCGGTAATTTTCTCGTGTTTCGAGACAATGCGTTAATAGACTCGGCACTGTTCGAAGTCATTTTGAACCGTTGAACAGGGCAGTGCGATCGTGCCAATTTATGAAACCCAACTCTTGTTAGTGTCTCTCTGATTGCCGGCCGCATAGCACATAACGCATTATAGTTAGTTTCAAAGTCACTGATTGTGTACGCTTTACAGGTTGCCCACCATAAGCTTTCTTGCGCTTTACCCTTTAAACGTAAATTAACCATTAAGTGTCGGCAACAAAACCATGATATGCGAGCGGGTACACTGTTCTGATTGCCAAATCAATAGAAGACGCTCTGTCAGAAATAATAGCAAGTTCCGGATGATCCGCTATGCCATCTTTCAGTTTAGACAAAAACCAAGTCCAGGCATCACCGCTTTCAGTTTTCCCGACACCGAATGCAATTGGTAAAATTTGGTTATTTCCGTCCATACCAACTGCAAGAAACATGGTGCCTTTAAAAGTACCTTTCAGATGTGCCCCTTCTATTATTATGATAGGCCGCATACAATTAACAAAACTTCTGACATGCAAATAATTTAAAAATAAAATATCTAACTTTTCCGTTAGTGGACCGATTATATCTTCAAAATAAATAACTTACAGCTGCACCAATAGCAATAAAAACCATTTCAAAACGGTTAAACTCGTCCCTCAAAATGTGAGTAATTGTTCCAGGGTTAGCTAACTCAAGATTGTGACAGTATGCAGGGAGTTTGACAAAAGCCTCATCGGCTGATCCGGACAAAAGCTGTTCAGCATAATGTTTTCCTCGCCATGCCTGTTTGTAAGATATATTTACGTTAAACCTTTTATTGATGTCCTTCATGATTTCTTTTCCCTGATAAACACGTCCACAATCGGTAAGTTGATCTTTTATGATATGGCCGATAACTTTTTTATTTGCATTTCTAATATTAGGATACGTCTGCGTTCTTGAACATGTGTGCTCGTTTTTAAAAGAAATCACATGAAAAGCATTAGTATCCTTATAAGTAGAAGCTCTTAATACCCACTCACATTTATCACCACAACATTTCACAACAAACCTTTCTTTTGATGACTTTTGCACTTGGAAGTCAAAACACTCATTTAAAGCCATCATTGATACTTCTAACTTCAATTCTTCTTTATCTTTAAAAACTTTGTTAACAATTGGATGTGTAGATGATGATGATAAAACATTAGAAATGTTTGTTTCGTAATTTTGAAAGGTTTCGTTGTTATCAATATATTGGTTGTTTATGTCAAAATTATTAGGCTCATGGCTAAAAGCATTCATATTGTCAAATGGAATGTTTAAATCCGGAACAACAATTTTGTTTTTAGAATTAGACCCATGTGATGAGTCTTTTTTTGACGAGGTAGACGAACCGTAAAAGAGTCAACAACATAAATATAACATATGTCTGTATGATTTTTCTCTATAATTTTTAAAAATACAGACATATCGTTGTCATCGTATATGTCAACAGGATACACATATGTTGAAAACTTATAAGATAAGCGTCTTATATCTTGAATACCAAAACGAACTGAAATCAAATCAATCAGCTCACCATAACTGATTTTAGAAGAAAAATATAGAGCACGACGAATACAACCAACTGTAACATAATCGTATAGACCATCTTTATATTCCCAATTACCACCCATACAAACTACAACGGTAAACTCCATATATTAAACTAGTAAAAAAAACGAAATTTTTAAGTAGTACTATTTGATGAGTGTGAAAAAGTTTAACAATAATGGTTATTTTTATAGTTTTTAAAAAAAGTCGGACGCCCATATCCCTCCCCCATTATGGGCGGGACGCCTACTAACGCAAAATTTTAATTTTTTTATTCCATCGTAGGTGCCCATGGCTAGGTACGAGGCAAAAAAATTAATTTTTTTAGGTATATGGGCACGGCGCCTGTATCCATACTCTCATCATGGGCGTGACGCCCATAACGGGTATAGGGCAAGAATTAAGTTTTTTTTAAAAAAAATTCGAGTTCATAGGCGCGATGTCCGTAGAGAAACCCCCATCATGGGCGGGACGCCCATAGTGTGTTCCCGCTTAAAATTTCAAAAAAAAGGGCGGGACGCCCGTAGTTAGGTTCGGGACGCCCATAGCTAGGTTCGGGCGCCCATAATGGTGGTTCGGTTCAGATACTCCACGACGCCTATAAAAAAAATTTGATTATGGGTGGGACGACCACGACACGCGTGTCAGAGTGGGCCCGGCGCCCGTGACCGAGTGTTTTTTTTTACGGGCATTGGAATATTTCTATGGGCGTGGGCGCCTATATAGGCCATGTGGCGAAACGTAATTGGTCGAGAACAGTGGGAGGCGCCCGTAGAACTATGGACGTCGGGGCCCATGACGAGGGTGGCTATTTGGACATTTTTGGAAAAACCTTGGTCAAAAAGGATATATTGGGAATTTTCCCGTAAAAATATAGTAGTTTTGTTAAAAAATTAAAAATATAATAGTTTTGTTTAAAAATTATTTTTTATATTTTGCGACGTATCTCTCGTTACGTTTATACTTTACGACGACATATCTCTTGTACGGTAAAAAGTTTAGTTATTTTTTTAAACGCATGTTTTTTTGTTTGTAAAAATCTAATAGTTTTTTGTTTAAAACTTGTTTTTTTATGTTTTACGGTCTCTCTGTTCATTTATTTTTAATTGTTTTTTAAAACTTTTAGTTTTGATATATATTAATTAATTGATATATAAATGATGTTATTTGTCTAAACATATTGATGTTACAGAATAATATGATAAATAATGCATCGCCAACCAAAACATATTTAAATAATAAACACGCATCACCAACCAAAACAACCAAATATAGACGCATCATCAACCAAAACAACCAAATATATACAAAACATAAACATGAATACAAGTGTCTGTTTAACAAATACAAATATAAATAAAAATACTAACTAAGGTAGAGGTGGAGGGGGAGGAGGATAATCTCGTGGCTGTGGAACTGCAGGGAGCTGGACACCCTCAACATGAGCATGCCTAAGCTCGACATGCACCTGCCACGAGATCAGATCCTCCAACCTATCCACTCGTCGCGTCATCTGCGCCTGCTGCTGAATGAGCTGCTGCGTCGCATCAGCAATACCCTGCAGCATAGTCGTAAATTTCTGGCGACGAAGAGTCACACAAATTCCCCCAACTACCCTTAAACTTTTTCCAATCACCGTCTGGAAAACTTGCCTTGCAGTGTTTTGCGATATTTTTGCTTATGTGCCATCTGCATATATACCTGGAAGCGTGCGGAAAGACCTTACGGCATGCATTCATTAGAGCAAGGTCTCTGTCGGTTATTATCACGCAGGGCTCCATACACTTATTTAGCATATCTTTTACCCGTTCTAGAACCCAATAATAATTTTCCTCTTTTTCTTTACTCACGAACGCGTGTGCAATACAAAACGTATGGTGTGTTGAGGTAACACAACTATCTGTACAAAAGGAAGTTTGTACATGTTAGTCTTGTAAGTCGCGTCGATCATAAGAACATGTGGGAACGCACACCACCATGTGTATGATTTTTTATGACAAAAGAAAATCTCTTCCACGACATTTGTTTCGGAGTTTTCGCGAGTATAGTATACGTAATTCTTAGTATGCAGCAGGTTCTCTAAGACCTGCATTGAGGTTGATCCGACTTTTTGTTTATTTTTACATTTTTGCTGCACATTGTATACGTCTCTACGGATGGAGACGTTGTCGGGATTCTGCTTCTTTAAGCTGGAAAGTATGTTGCGTGGCTTCATGTGTTGCTCAGTCAGATGATGTACCATGTTTTGTTCCTGCTCGGACAATCTTCTGACAAACAGGTGCCCCTCAAGATTTTGAGCAGGTTCATGGTTGTGTTTGTCATTTCTGACCTGAAGGTTCCAACCATAAGAATCAGTGTCGTATATCCCTATTAATTTAAAAGGACAACCTATTTTTTTGCTACCGGTACGCCTTAAGATGGCCGTACTGATTGTGTTCACCACCACGATCACACATGAGCCATATTTTGTTGACCCCATCGGTCCCCTTCTTTTTCTTAGATCGTCCGGTAACTACGACGTATCCATTATCAATGGCTCTACTTTTCACCCATGCCATCAGGTCCTCCACATAAATGAATATCTGAAAACAATGTTGTCATTAAACTAATGTCCATCTAACTAAAAACAAGTGAAAAATATATTATTTCATTTGTATTCCAGTCCATATTTTGGTATACAACGTCAGCTTCTTCCTCTTTAACCGCAACTTGGGGTGAGTGTTATTGTTCACCAGCGTAACATTCCCTGTTAACGTCTTCACCAACGCAAGGTTCCTGGTTCAAATCAAACTGCCAGTACGAAGTTTGACCCGCAACCTCTTCGTTAAGATATGGCAATACTGGTCTATTTGTGGCCTCAGACGATTGCACACCAGTCTTATCCTTTAAAACATTATGATTTGTTTATCATTTGATTAACAATAAAAACAACTAAATACAGTTTTGTACCTGATAAGTTTCAGCCACACGCGAAACGTCGGAATATTGACCGAAGAAAAAGTCTCCGTCCCACCAAGACATCTTTCAAATCAAAAATATGTGTGTAGAAAGTAAATATTCTAATAAACGAACGAAACAAGAGAAACTCGATCAATATGTGTGTATATATGGACGATGCATTCGTAAGTTATAGAAAATTTGTCACGTTTTAAACATCAAACGCCACATAGTGGTCACTACGGGGCGTTTAGGGAACTATAAACACCACGTAGTGACCACTACGTGGCGTTTGGGTCAACATCAACTGACATTGTTGGACCTTTTTCATAACATCGTACCAATACGCCCCGCAGTGGCCACTACGAGGCGTTTAGGTCTAATCATAGCCCCTGTCGTTTGACCAAGATTGTACAAGCCGTACCAATACGCCCCGTAGTGGCTACTACGGGGCGTTTGAAGGGTGTGCAGACATGCTTTTGGGGTGTAAGTTTAACACCACCCTATATTAAACCACATTGATAAAATGAGTTTAGAATAAAATAATAAACTTTAATATGTTTTAATGTGAACCATAAAATATTTGTCATGATTAAGAATGAATGGCCATAAAAATATTTAAGAGTTATATTTTCAATATTAATATATCATATGATACAGTGTGTAATAAAACACGTAAACTCAATATTTCTCTTTTGTTTAATTTCTTATTATTATTAATCTGATAATAAAACATAAAAATATCACATGTTTTATCTTTTCAATCTACATCAGACGCTCATTTTTAATTATCTTAATATATAATTTAAAATGAGTTTAAACGCTGACTTTGTAAAAGGAGTTATGAAAAAATATATTCCACACTTAATGATGAATCATCTAGAAAGTTTTTATGGCATAACAGGAAAATACTCTTTATTTCCTATTTTAAACTTTATTTCTTTAAAAATATTTTTAACTTTTTTCTCCAATAATATATTTTTTGAACAATTATATCATAAAATTAAGCATTTTTTTTAAAATTAAGTACTTTAATATGTTGTACTATATTTTATGTACTGAATTTTATATGTTATATTATTTGTACTATAATTTTGTTTTATATATAAATATACATGCATTATACTAAAAAGAAGTATATGTTTTACAAAATTCAGTACATATTTTAAGTATACAGTAATGTATAAAATACAAACATACTTAATTATGTCTCACCAATAGTAGCACATTTACAAAATATTTAATATAATTATAAAAGCTTTTATATTTATTTTTTTTAAAAAAATATGTTTGATTTTATAGTAATCTTTTTTAAAAATATAATACCATATGAAAATTATAAATGCTAAAAAGGTAAATAAAAATAAAAAATTTAATAACTAAATATCGATATCATTATCACTTGATTCCTAAATTTGTTAAACTAAACTAATTTTTCATCGAATACGTCTGCTGATATGTATTTAACAATAATGAGGATCGAAAGCATGACAAGTGTGGACCCTTTTACCTATTCAACTGTGCACAATCATTTCTCTTTAAAGGCCTTTTTAAATATCTTGATTTATTTTGTTTCTTATTATTATTTTTTATCATAGAATGGTAGATATAATGGAAAAGAAAATTATAAAGAGAAAAACGTCTACTAAAATGAAAGTAATGGGGCAGAAATTAGGTTTTTAAACATATATGAATATATAGTTTTGCTATACAAATTGATAAATTATTTTTGTGGCATCTGATATCTCAACATTATGTGTTTGATTTTTGTACCACGTGTAATTTATAAACTTCAATACCCTTTGTCTTATAATTTTTAATAATTAAAAGAAAGTTAATATGTATGTATTTAAAATAACTATTGAAATTTAGAAAAAAAATTCAAATATCTTTATTGCAATAAGCAACTAATAGCATTATTGTTAACAAACTCAACCAAACTTCACTAAACGTTGTTTGTCTTTCTAATTTCATCGAAAAAAACTCATATTTTTTCAATCATTCATATAAAAAAAGATAATATTTGGTTCGATTTTAAAAAAAATGATGGTACATCTAAAAAACAAAAAAAGGTCAAAGCTACAGGAGGTAACAAATTTGTTTTGATTGAGACTTTCACGAAGGACAATAAAAAATTATTATCCCACCACTTTGAAAGACTTAGAGTTGATTTTAAGGTTGTTTCAATATGTAATCATGTGTTAATTAGGGTTGCACAAACCGGGTTTTTTTTTTCTCCAAACCGGTTCGATTTGAGAACCGATTCAGTTTGGTCAATGGATGGTCAAAACCGGTTTGACTGAAAACCGATTCGGTTTGGAAACCGGTTTGGGAGATAAGGATGTCAAACCTATAGAACCGGTTTGGATTGGTTTGAAACAATTTGGAGGAGTTGAAACCGGTTTGAGAGATGAGTATGTCAAACCTATACCAAACCGGCGGTTCGGACCGGTTTGTAAACCCAAACCGGTTTTTTTGACCATGTCTAGTGTTAATGTTGTTATATTGCAACATGGTTTGTTGTGATGACATTTGTACTTTCGGTCATCTCATAGCTAGGAATGATAGCAAGGTACAATATATGATCAATGTTTCAACGATTTAAAGTTTTTTTTAGCTAGGAATATACAAACATGCTACCAGTTGTGAGGAATGAGATTGCTAACCACACACATTGGAGTATTGGACCAACCAAGTGTCTAGTCTACACAATGGTCTTTATATAACACTTGTGACCTATCTTTACTTTTAAATCATTATATGTAGGCCTAGATGAGCATAGACCAAGTACTTCAACCAACACTTCTAGTATGTGTATGTTAGGATCTTTGATGAGCCACCACCTTCTTTAGGACAAAGATGAAATGCTATTATATGTCTTGTACTACCAATGATATATTGTCCTGTTGGTAAGATGGATGTATTAGTGAAGTGATAGAAGACTCAGGTCCTAGGTTCGATTCTTGATCCCACCTAGTTTTATTGACTTTCCACCGTCGTGCCTTTGGGCGGGTGCTTGGGTCGGGTTTTCCCCGGAAATTGGTGGCTGGTGGGCTAGGGGCTTCGTCCGTCTAGACTAGTGGCCAGCTTGGCCATCCTTCAGCCATTGGGGGCCGCGTACGGAGTACTCGACAGTTGATTAGTTGCCCGTTCAAAAAAAATGTGTTGTACTCATGTAGTGAATCATATAGATTGTGAAAGCAGCTCGAGAATATGTATAAGTTTTTATAATTCATGTAATAAACTATTAATATAATACAATTAAAACTTACATACATGTATTTAATCATACTTGAAAAAGAGAGATATATAAAAACTATCTCAACAGATGAGGCCAATTACTTAGTCAGCCTATTCATTAGACCACCCACAATACCCTCCCCGCCAACTCCAGCGGTGCCCTCCCCCGCGGCGGGGTCCAGCGGGCACACCGCCCCCCTAGCCAGCGGCTCCCGCTCAACCGGCCCCAACGGCTCCCGCTCCCCGTGGAAATTCTCGGTTTGTGATTGGATGCCATTTTTGACCGTTGTTGAACGGTATAAATCAAAAAAAAAAAAAAATCAACTTTTTAAAACTAAATAAATACCCAACTTTTTTTACCCAAAAAACCATCCAAATCTCTTCATCTTTCATCTTTCTCTCTATATTTTTTTAAAAAAAAACACAAACATGAATCCAAGGCCTAACAATCCCAATCCCGAATTCAACCCGTTCTCGTACGATCCCGAATCGCTTAGGAATTTTTTGGCACAACTACAACAAAACCCAAACATCCAACACTTTCAACCCGGTTTTGCTCCCTTCTCTCAACCGAGGTTCGAATCTGATTTTGTTTCCCCGAGCCAACATGATAACGAGGTCGTGCCGGAGACACAAGACACTCAGAAACGCAAAAAAGGTAAGAAAAACAAACAGTCGGCTGGAGCAGGGCCGAGTAGTGGTCCAATGACACCGAAGCAATGGACTCAAGATGAAGAGATCGCTCTCGGAAAATGTTACATGGACGAATCCGAGAACAAAACCAAAGGTAAAAATTTTATTACTTAGTTTTGTTATATATTATTTTAAAGGGTTTAATTTTTTAACTTACTTTTGAAATTTTTTTTTGTAGGTAACTCGCAAAAACGGGAAAATTTTTGGAAAAAGGTAACCGTTAGTTGGCACAATGTGATGGGCTTCGATGCCGAATACCGCACGTATCATCAACTAAATTCAAAGTGGAAGGATATGTGCACCAAGTTAACAAAGTTTAGTGGGATCTATAGCAACTGCGCAAACAACCGAAAAAGCGGGATGAGCGACGAGAACGTTTTGAAATGGGCCGAAAAAGAATACCAACTAAAGAGTAACGGCCAAACGTTTAACCACTACCACGTTTGGGTGGCGATAAAAGACTCGCCAAAATTCCGTGTTCTTTGCCAAGAACACAACAACGAGGTCCAAGGTTCTTCAAAAAGAACCAAAAATTCCGAAACGAACGAGTATTCGCCCGGGGGTTCGACCGCACATACAAATTACGCGGTTAACCTAGAGGATGACGAAGAAGAACCCGAGTTCGACACCCCACCGGAACCGGTTAGACCGACGGGTCGAGATACAACAAAACGGGCGTCCTCTTCGAGTCGTCAAACCGTCTCCTCTAACACGTCAACAACCGAACTCGCCGAGCAACTCCAAGCTTTCACAACTTTTCAAAAAATAAAACACGAAGAAAGGAAAAAAATGCACGAAGAAAAAACTCTCCGATCCGACCTCAGAGCACTTGAGTCTATGCCTCCCGACATGCTCGACGACGAAGATCGTGAAATAATGCAAAAAATGAAAAAGAAACTCTTGGATAAATATCGTTAAATTTTATTTGAATTGTTAGTTTTTTTTGTATGGTTTTTTTATTTAAATTTGCAATGTAATTTTATTTTATTTGTATCTTTATTTGAATGGTTAATTTAAATTCCAAGTTTATTATTTTTTGTTTGCAAAAAATAAATTAAATAAATCAATTAAATTTAAAAAATGTTGATGACGTGGAATAGTGGGGAAGGGTTTTCAGTGGGGTGACCATTGTGGGTGTTAAAGGATTTCAGTGGGGTGATGACGTGGCAGGAAATTTCAGTGGGGAAGGGTTTTCAGTGGGGTGACCACTGTGGATAGTCTTACAATGGAGATAAAGAGTGCAATGATGGTGATCGAGCCTCCAGTCTGGATAGGTTTAATATATTTATTCAAAAATTTTGGATGATATATTTTATAAAAAGTTTGTTTTCATCTCATCATCTTCAGATCCTACTGATTATTGAAACTTTGTTAGACTTATCTGTTTGTTTGCTTTATTATTTCTATTAAAAATGCCGTGTTTTATTGCAAATTGAAGTATTCTTGCAAAAACTTTTGATGCACTTAACATTAACTTTTTGAAAACACTTCAAAGCAAATGAATTCCCAATCTAAACTAGCAAGAGAATTAGGGGTCTATTAAACTCCAACCGGGCATCCGGCTTAGTGCAAGATGTGTGGGTACATACATACATACATACATACATACATTATTATTATTAATTTTTTGATAATAATAGAAACCCACTTACGTGATAAATTTTCAGGTCCCCTTAATACCTGACTCACCAAGGAGAACGTGTAAAACACGGCTACAAGTAACTAATTTAGTGACCTCTAAGAAAAATCATCGTAAATAAGAATTAAACGTGAAGATATTTTGATGAAAGGTTAGACCGTCTTTTTATTTCCTGTTCGTTTGGTCCACATGTTTGGAATTATATTGGTTTATGATGCAAGACACTCTCATTTATGCTTTCTCAACCTTCTTGAGTTCCATAAGTCTCTTTGGATCGACATACATGACGATGACTTGAATAATGTGTAATGATTGATAGATTATAATTGCTTATATTCGTAACTATTTAACTTTAATTTGACTTTGGGTCATCTAGTTGACATTGTTATAGATTTGACCATATGTAAATTTAGTTATTTTAATGTTTTCGTTGTGTTATAAATTGATATTCAACTAACAAGTGTGAACCCAATTGGGTCACGGCTAGAAGTGTAAGCAAGATGGGTCGAGCCTGAGCTCACTAAGACTAAAGTTGTGCTCTTTTTAGTATAATAAAACTTGAGATTAAGCTTAGCTAGCTGTAAGAAAATTATGTGCCTAGTTCTCGACTTATTGATTAGTTAATTAATATACTTTTTACTAGCTAATATGTATTTTTAATTTTACATTTTATATGACGGTTTAGTTATTTTTGTCGTAATTTTATGTAAAAAACAATTATTTAAATAAAATATACATTTATTAAGTTTAATAAAAATTTTAGAAGTAAAATATTTGTTTAGGCTCACAAGCTGAATCGAGCTTGATATATAAAACTTCAGCTTCACAGCTAAACAAGCCATACTAGCTCGTTTAGGATGACTTGTTCAAACTTTTTAATAATTCGTTCTCAAGTAGCCGGTTTGATTTCTTTACATCCTATGCATAACCACCATGGGTATGCCCCTTGACCCCAACCACTCCACATAGACGCCACGTAGGCATCCACCACAACCACAACTACTTGTGGTGGAAATGCCAAGTGGTTGGTGATGATGTCCACGCCCAGCCCTCCCACGGTCAAAATCAATTTCAAACGGTCGAAAATGTCGTTGCTGTGGCCACGCCCAGCCCTTCCACGCCCCAAGGGGCGGTGTTCCACGCCCAAATCAAAGCCACTCACGCCCCAACCACAGGGCATACCGGACGGTCTAACACACCCTATTAAATAAAAAAATAACTTTTTAGGCTTTTGAACCACCAAATTAATTTTCTCAAAAACATAATACAAAACGCATCGACGATAATGCAAAGAGATTATTGACCACAAGTCCACAACTAGGCATGCAAGGGTATATAGTTAGGCAAGAGCCGATGTAGACAAATGATTGTTGCCTCTGGACATAAGGAAGGATTTCGGTTTGAAATGTTTGTGAGTTTTTTTCAATGTTTTCATAACCGGACCGGACGTCGAACCGGTCTCGTTACCGGTCAGAGGTCGGACCGGTCGGATCGGTCGAACCGGATTTAAGAACCGGATGATTTTATAAACATTTTATAAATATATATATATAAAAAATAAAAAAAAATCAAAAAAAATCAAAAAACCGGTTCAACCACCGGTCCGACCACCGGTTTTCCGGTCCGACCGCCGGTTCACCGGTCCGACCGGCCGGTTCACTTAAAAACGGTTCAAGACCCTTAACCGGACCGGTCCACCCACCGGTTCCCGGTCCGACCGGTCCGACCGGCCGGTCCGGTCCGGTTTTAAAAACAGTGGTTTTTTTAAAAAATATAAATCTTTTATGTTTCTCAATTTACAAGAACTTAAAAATATTTTTTTATAAGTGTATGTGCTATGAGTTTGCTTAGGTGTGTAAACGAATCAAGTCAACTTGTTAATTATTCAAAATCGGATTGGTAAAAAGTTTGACCAAGTTTAGCCTAATGAGTCTAAGTTTGAGACCTGAAATACAACTCGTTTAGTAATCAAGCACGAGCCAACTCGAAAGCTAAAATGAGTATTTTATTTAAATAATTTTTATTTTATTTAACTTATTTTCTTTTGTATTCAAATTTACATTAAATATAAGAAAACAATATATATTATGTTATATATGAAAAGTATAGTTAACAAAAATAATAAATGAGTCAAACTCAAGGCGTAATTTATTTTTTTACGAGCCGTGTTTAAGGATTGAAACAAGTTACGCTCAAGCTTTTAACATATTCGAACTTTTAACTTAGCTTGTTAGTTGTTTACGTCCTTATGTCTCCATGTTGTATTTTACGGAAAGAGTGACGTTGAAGTGAGGGGTGTGAGGGAACACGCAAATCACATCCTCCCAACCCCACACTTTTTCTTTTTGCGTGGCCTTCGTTTACCATTTTAACAAAAAAAAAAAAAAAAAACCATATACCCATGATCTCTCTATACTTATTTAAATAATTAAATCTTATATAATAAAATAAAAAAGTAACGAGTGACTTTTTCTTTTAACATTTCCTACCACTATTTATGCTGAACAATTTTTAAATTTTTTTCTTAATTTTAATTAAAAACCTTTTCTTTAAAAAACAACACAGATAGTCACACATTAATACGTTGAAATGCATGGTCGAAGGCTCAAAGCTTTATAGGGGCAAGGCCGCAAGGGGGTGACGACCCCCTATTTTTTAGTCGGTAAAGTTAATTTTTCAGAAAAAAATGTTATTTTTAGTTAAAAATAGTTGTTTCACCTTTTTGCTTTAAAAAATTAACATCTATTTTAGGTTTAAAAATTCTCGTCCTCCTCTCATTTCACCCAAACTCCGCCACTGTTGAAACGAATAATAATATCGTGGTAAGGATTTTAAAATAAAGAATAATTCTTAATAACAACTTTTTATAAATTAAAAAATCTATAAAACATAAACAACATTATTTAAAAGCATTGAAAAAGTTTCGTTTATATTTCGTAAATGAGAGTTTAAATTTCTATGTATTTTGCTGGGCGTAAAAATTATGAAGGACAACGACGGATCATCCTTAAGAGTTAAGACACCAGTGTCGGATTCGGTCCCCCGCCCCGGTCCCCGCCCTACCATCATCTCTCTCTACAAAACCACCAAAAGCAGCATCTTATCTAAATGATGTACCCGTATTCGTAAATCGTAACAGTAGCAGAATTGAATTGGAAGTTGTGGACCGATTGCGAAATACGTTGCTTTCAATCTACTCAAATTGCTATTCCATGCCCTAAATTTATAGAATTTTTGATCAACTCAACGGCAGATTGATCTGCCATTGAAGAACAAACATCAACTGGTACGAGATCTATATTTTATTCCTGATAAAAGCGTTCTGATTCGAGATAGAGAAAGGTGAACGTCTTTTTTTTTCTGAATCGGAAAGGCGAAAGTACCGTTTCGCAGTTTTTATCATCTTCCGTCACTTTCCGTCAGCGGTGGTACTTTTAATATTCCGGTGTTAAAATCTACTTTTGAAATTGCTTGATACGATCGTTTTCGTTGGAATATTTGCGATTCAATTTCGTCGGAATTAGGTATGGAAACGTTTCAATTCGGTGAGGAAATTCAGAGTCTGATGTCGGTCGTACCACCCCCGGAGGCTGGTAATTCGTTCACGGCGCTGCTAGAACTCCCGGCGAACCAGGCGGTGAAGCTTTTACACGACGAGACCGCACCGAATACTCTTTCATCCTCGGTTTTTCCGGTGATGGAAACTGACAATTCGTTGGAGATGACGAGCTCAATTGTCCCGAATTCGAGCCCTAATAACTTCAATTTGGTGAAAGAAGAGCCAATTGATTCCGAATCGCTGCGCAATTCATCACCGAATCCGTCAGATCCGATTATATCAAAATCAACGAAGCGGAAAGAGCGAGAGAAGAATGTTCGTATCGATTAGTGATTTCATTCACCATTTTAACCTACCTGGTGCTTCAATTTCAAATAATTTAGTTCTAACTCCATCATTCCGTGAACAAATTAGGTTAAATCATCAATGAAAAAGAGCAAACACGTCTCGAATGAGGACGAAGGCGAGGAGCTTCCGTACGTTCACGTTCGTGCACGGCGGGGTCAGGCAACAGATAGCCATAGTTTAGCAGAACGAGTAAATATCTTATAATTGGTGTAATTAATCAAGTTTTATTAACTTTAAGCTTACTATAATCCACTAATAACTTATCGCTACTCGAAATCCATTTTACAGGCAAGAAGAGAGAAGATCAATGCTAGAATGAAGCTCCTTCAAGAGCTGGTCCCTGGTTGTAACAAGGTTAGCAATATTCAAGTTCAGTATTCACCTGCAGTTATTACTTGTACTGTATAGATGAGTGTTGCATGTTACATTGTTTGTTTCTAGGCCTGTAAATGATCTTAGTTTTAAGTGCATATTCATTTAATCAACAACAAAAGAGACATGAATGTATGTCTTATTCATTCGTGAACTCTCGTCTATGTTCATTCGTTTACGTTCAAGGCCGGCTCTTATAAGAAAATTTAAGGCGGGTTCCAAAATTTTAGGACCCCAACTTTAAGGATGATAACACAAATCAATTGGTTCGACAAATTCTTATTATGGATCGTTTTGGTTAATGGATAGGCTTAAAATTTTTCGAAACCGAACAAATTGAAAATTGAACCATTCAACACCCATTGATGGTTGACCCTAAGTTTGAAGATGAGTCCCGAACTTCATATTCGCCTTGGGCCTTGATAATGGTCGAGTCGGCTCTGTTTACATTAGGTCATGTTTATTCGTTTACGTTCGTTCTTTGTTAGACAAATCATGAGGAGATGGTTATATTTTGACTTTGGTTTGTATAGTGTTTACTTTTAACTGGTGTACTTTTTTTTGTGTTCGCTTGTGTTCGTTTATGTTTGTTTGTTGTCTTTAGAATATTAACAAACGAACACAAACTAACATGAATGTGTTTATTTTATTAACTGACAAACACTAAAAGGAAGATCTTTTTGTTAAAATTTTCGTTTGTTTAAATAGTTAAAGTTAAACAAACAAACAAATAAATTGCAAGCTCCCATTCGTGTTCATTCGATTTGTTTACTAGCATACTTGTTTCATCTTTGTTGTTTACTAATCTAATAAGCATCAACTCTTTAGATATCTTATTAGGATATGCATGAAATACCAAAAATACCCTTGATTTTGTTTCCTTTTTATGCATAGTTGGACATGATATATATTTGATTTACTTAATTCCTCTTCTAGTAAAGCTTTAAATAGCTCAAAATTTATGCACGGCGTGTTTGGACAAGGGTATATATGTACTTTGCTTTCTATTCATTATTCCACTTAATTCACTTAGAGAACATTCATAAACAGAGGTTTATAATCTGCAATAATCTTTATATATTTAGTTTTAAAATGGCTAACTAACATACTGCATAAACTCGCTCTGAAATTTACATCATTTGTTCACTATGCAACTTGAACGCTCAACCACTTGGGGAGGGTACCTTTTCAACACAGCTTGGTACCATTAGGCCACATGCCCCTTGATAATAATTAGATTTTGGTTCAAGGAATAATGAGTTACTATTTTCTTGCAGATTTCAGGAACAGCAATGGTGCTTGATGAGATTATTAATCATGTACAATCCCTACAACGTCAAGTAGAGGTTAGTTTTAACATATTTTTATAAAACATGAAAGGGCGAAAAAAAATAGAGGAAAAAAAGTCGGATAAAATCTATCTCAAAACAGTTTAATCATGTATCAGCTTCATAAAAGCAGCAAAAAGCTGTGCTTTACCCGCACCCATCGTTTAGCAAGGTCAGGTAGGGTCTTGTGAATTTTCTTCACGGGTTCTCATGATTTCTTAACAAATTTTCTCTACGAGAATTCCAATGAAATGTACTCAATGCTCATAGGACCTTTGACTGATCCCACGTCATTTGTTTTTCTGCAGTTTTTATCAATGAGACTAGCTGCAGTGCACCCTAACATTGATATCAACCTAGATAACATATTTTCTGCTGAGGTAATAAATTTCCCGTCCTTTTACTGTTTTACCTACTTGTATGTAATTTCACATTCTATGCTATAATTCGTTAGTTCCCTTTCGGTTTTCACCTTTAGAATAATATACCCTTAGAAAACCAATCAAACACATTAATGGTATATTTGTCCGATATTCAGCACAAGAAATGCATATATGTACCATTACATGAAATAAATTAACATCTGCCATAATTTCCCCAAACTCCATTTTGGAAATTGGACCACAAACATCAATTATTTTCACTTTGATTGGAGAAATTGAAAGCACAGTGTATTTACTGTTGTGGGACTGCATATTCAAACCACTGTTTCAATTTGGTACTAAGAATTAATGGTACTTGCATAAATTAGTCATATAAAGGAGTAATCAATGCAGTAAGTTAGGGTCCTTGGTCCCGGTTCTTGTATGTGAGAAGGGTGACACCCTGACACCCATTCCCGGGTTTATTTCTTTTTGGTCAGTATGTTTGACCCGTTTGGAATGTTGCAGAGTGGGTCACTTATGGAGTGTAGTTTTCCTGCTATGGTTACACCCCAGCCATTGAGCCACCAGTTATGGCAACCTGATGGATTAACTCCCCAGCCACTATGGGGTGTGGAAGATATGAATACTAATTTTATCACACCAGAGAACTCACTTTTGAGTTATGATTCTTCTGGCAATTCAGGTAAATTGCAATTTTATGTTTATTTTTATAAATTTTGAACGGTGGGGATGGTTTGTGTGGTGTGGAATTGATTATCTTAGTTAGAGGTAACAAAATAGGTATGTTGGGTTGACCTGTAAACTTTTTTTGTTTTATAATTAAACAGTTTTTGAAGTTTGGATAAACAAATTATGTAGCCTCTACTTGCTATCCGATTAATTAGGTTAAAGTATTAATTGTAGGGATGTAGCCATTAGGCAAGCCGAACTCAAGCTCGTCGAAGCTTGAGCTTGGCTCGTTTAACTTAAGAGAGCTCAAGTTCAGATCGATTTAGGCTCATTTTTAAAGTTCAATCCTGTAAGTGGTTTTCCACTTTTCCAAGCTTGTGTTCGGCTTGTTTATTATTTCTTTATCCTTATATTAATTCTTTATTTATTTATGTAAATTTATAATTATTTTTGTATATATTTATAACTTATGATTCCTATAAATAATATATTATGTTATTTAGTTATTTTTATCAGAATCTTATGCTTAGTAATTATTATAATAACATATATTTAATATTTAAAAAAATATATATATACGTAAAAGGATCTTCAAGCTTTAAATGTGAAGCTCAGCCTAGAGTTCGAGTTTGTTTATTAAATGAGCTCTAATATGGGGGCTTGAGCTTGTTTAAGTTACAAATTGATTCTAACTTGTTACAAGTCAATCTTGAATAGTTTATGAGCTATATATCTTGTTTATACCCCTAATCAACTGTGATAAACAGCTACAACAAGACTGATTTTATAAAAGTACGATAATATAAATTATTTATTTACCGTTGTTTTGGCAGTTTCTCTGTATACAAACCAGCTGAAAATGGAATTATGAAGACTTGGGAGTTTTAGGCATTCAGCTTTTTGTATATATGGAAGGATAGTAATTGATAGAAAATGCTAGTAAAATCATATAATTGAGCGTTAGGTTTTTAGTAGTCAAGTTTGAGTGGTAAAATTTAGTATCAATTATTATTCATATACACTATATTTCTAAATTATGTATCTAGTTGGACTCTAGCAATCATTTCTGAGGAAGCCAGTATTTGTTCCCTACATGATGATAGTATTATTAATTTCTGGTTTCCTCTGAACAAGTTGTTATTTTATGAACCCACACACTTTTTCTGTATACATGTTATTCATTGTAATCACATCATTCAAAAGCAAACTGAGTGGAGACGCCTTGAATTTGCTTGAAATCAGGGACGGTTATGGGAATTCAAGTGTCCTGGACAAGCCGAAAAAAAAGGCCTATGACGATTTAGAAAATTTTGCTTTTTCGGTTTTATACTTATAAATATATACAAGATAGAAAGGATTTTAAAATTTTTTGTGTCTTTAGGAAAAAAATAGGCCCTGAACAAAGGTCGGGTTTGCCCCTACAAGGGCATCGCATAGAAGATTTATATCTACTAGTAATTTGGTTATCTAATCACACCATAAGCATAATTTTATGGTTTCTAACATGTATAATCAATCAATTTCAGTTTTTGAGCAAGAACCCAACTTTGTTTATTATGTGCAATTCAAACCAACATCAAGAAATAAACTAATTTCACTTGCTAGAAGTTAGCAATTAACGAAGAGTAGGATTAAGCTTCTCAATTCAGAATCTGACCATGAATCAATGAGTTTGAATACTAGGTCTTGAAGCTTCTCTTCTCCTCTTTTCACTCTAATTTCATATTCTCTAGACTTTGACTTTAGTCAAAGCTTTTAGCTTTCTTTTATAAACATTTTGTTGGCAATTTTAGCCCCTCAAGCTTTTAATGTAGTTAACTTAATCAACCTAATTCAGTTAGTTAACTTTAGCACCCCAAATTATAAACATGACATAATTTAAAATCACATAACCGTTTATATTATTTTATTACAAACACGTTTGACGGTTAAAATCGGTTGTTCGCCTGTCCTACAAATTGTGATGTTAAACGGGTTGTGTTTGCAGGTTTACCCAACTTGACACGAAGCTAAAAATTTCACATGAACTATAACACTTCCCAAACACAAAAATTGTGTCATACACACGAACACGACACAAGTATTATTCACGGGTTCACATGAACACGCCTCTTTGACCGGAAAATTTCTATTTTTGTTAGTTTTTATGATATTAATACTGTTATAAATATCTTTATTAATAAAAATACAAATATACAAAACAAATATGCATTAAAATATAAAATCTTATGTTAATTTTTTTTGAACTTTTAGCATTAAATACCCAACCAAGTTAACATAAAACACAATTATTATAAATAATAAATACATACAACATGTTAAATGGGTCAAGTTGATTTGTTTGATGTCACACCCCGAGCCGGCGGGCCGGATCGTGTGTCCCACCGGGCGGAAGGTTCTCGGGGCGCGATATCGTGAGATGATAATAGTGATGATCAGATTGTTTACATAGCATCAACATTGAGAATAACTAAAGCACAATATAGCATTAACTAGGATTACAAAGTTAAATTACAACTGTCATTCTTTGATAATTTAACTAAGTAAGCCTATCAAAAGAATCGATTGTTTACTATCTTGTAACTGTACAAGATATCAAGAGTGGACTCGCATCAATAAACAAAACATGTGCTTCCAAAAATCTACTAGGTCCTCTAACTGGGCATCCTAGCATGCAATCCTACGCCTTAGCTTAATCTTGTACGTCACCTGAGAAAGCATGTAAGAAAACAAAGTCAACACGATCTTTGGTGAGTTCATATAGTTTAGTAGTTGAAAAATAGCTTTAGCAAATCTTTTCAGTAACAACCTTTACCTCATTAACAACACCTGTAATATCCAATTCAATATGCTTATATATAAGGCATATGTAGGATCGAACTTACCGCCCGCCCAGCCACCGTCCCACCACATACTAAATCACATATAAAATTGTTGTTAATAATAATTAAGCATTTTACCTACGTCCAATTCCGTCTCCAATTTAGCTTTAGCATACTGTTTAAAAGTTTACATGTTTATAGCATTCACAAAGCTTGTCTATTAGGTAAATTGTACACAGATGTTAGCTTTGCATTAACTTAGTTTAGCTTTTACGAATCTCATGCATAGGTACAAGCTTTGCAATAGCATAGTTTAGCATTTACGTAACACATGATTAGATACAAGCTTTGCAATAGCACAGTTTAGCTTTGCAATAGCACAGTTTAGCTTTGCAATAGCACAGTTTAGCGTTTACGTAACCCATGATTAGATACAAGCTTTGCAATAGCACAGTTTAGCGTTTACGTATCCCATGAATCGATTCAAGCTTTGCATAGCATAGTTTAGCTATTACGTATCTCATGAATTGATTCAAGCTTTGCATTAACATAGTTTAGCCATTACGTATCTCATGAATAGATACAAGCTTTGCATTAGCACGTAGATTTAGCATGTAGTAAGTAGCAAATAACATTAGCATGTAGCATTAGTGTGTAGCATGTGAAATATAGCATTAGCCTATAGTTTTAGCGTGTAGTCTTAGCTTGTAGCATATAGCATCTAGCATTAGCATATAGTCTTAGCATGTAGTAAGTAGCAAATAACATTAGCATGTAGCATTAGTGTGTAGCATGTGAAATATAGCATTAGCCTGTAGTTTTAGCGTGTAGTCTTAGCT
This sequence comes from Mikania micrantha, assembly GCA_009363875.1. NCBI lineage: Eukaryota > Viridiplantae > Streptophyta > Magnoliopsida > Asterales > Asteraceae > Mikania > Mikania micrantha. Next base: position 30,601,737 of record CM018690.1, read on the forward strand.
TGTAGCATATAGCATCTAGCATCTAGCATCTAGCATTAGCATATAGTCTTAGCATGTAGCATTAAAGTCAAGTGTATGAAATGTTAGCATTTAGGATAAAGCCTTAGCTTTTAGCTTTTAGAATTAGCTTTTAGAATAAGCGTAATAAACATTAGTATTAGCATTAAGAATCAGTATAAAAGCATTTACGAAAACATTTAAACGTTTGTTTAAAATGGATAACATGCTTCTCAGTCCCGATGTAAAATTCAAAATAGTTTGAAAAGGGACAATGAACTCACCTGTGTTGCTAAGCAATGTTGTAAAAATCGGCCTAGGCGGCCGCCTAGGCGCTAGGCGCCCATCTACTATCTAATTTTTGGCCTAGGCGCTAGGCGCGGCCTAGGCGGCCCAATCAAATTTTTATTTTTTTTCACTTTTTTGACTTTTTTTTGACTTTTTTATGGTAAAAAGGGACCAATTTCATGATTATTTAGACATTTCTCATCCAAAAATCTTTTATATGTCTCTAAAACATCGAATCCAGGCAGTTAACATCGAAATTTATCTCTAAACTTTGAACTCAGTGTTTATTGCACTTTAAAGTATTTTTTTTAGTATATTTAAGTATATTTTTTAAAATTATTTGAAGTATTATATTAAATTATTGATATTGATGTGTGTATATAATATATATTTGTAAAATTACATATAAAAATTCCAATCCGCCTAGCGTCGATTAATCCCTAGGCGGTACCTTGCCGCCGGACTAGCGCCTAGCGGCTTCTACAACCATGTTGCTAAGTATAAGTTACCACAAATAATGCGCGCTCATTGATTATAGCTTAAGTATCTTCAACACTTGAGTTATTTTAAGAGATTCGAGTTCTATAAGTAAGTATGATAGACGCAAGCTAGGGTTTTGGTCTCGGTGTGCAACTAAATGTCCTATGTTCACTAACATGTTTTCTAGGATTTCATCTAACTAGTCTAAGGTATTACCCATAAATACCCTTGATCCCGTAAGTAACCATTACAAGACTTTAATTAAATATTTGTAAAGGAGTTTGTTTTAAATAAATCTTAAGTTAGAAATCATTTAATTAATTTAAGAAAGTTTATCAGTGATTTCATTTACTAAAACCACAATGTATTTTAAGGAAATCATAGGTTTGTTTATTAGACTTAAGTTAATCCAACTTGATTAACTCTAAGCCTAAGATTTAGTCTTAGCTTCCCTTTGTTTTCTCGAATTGTTAGTATGTACAACTTAACTTAGAAGTTCCATAGAACTATCTAACTTGGTTGTAAGTGATTGAATATTTAACTAAGTATTGGGAGTTATTAATTAACACTATCACTTAGTTAGATTCTTGGTATTTCATGCTTTGTGTTTGAAATAGTTAAAATCCTTAAGGTTGTTGCGTAACTCTTTGTTATCCCCCAATCCCGTGTGTTAGATAAGAGATATGGTTATCATTTGTTTTAGCAAAATATTGATGTCCTAAACCTTAGCATGAAAGGCTTTCAAGCTTATCACCTTTGTTTCAAAATTGAGTTGGTTTTTTTGTTTAGGAAACCCTAAATATTTCCCATGCACACTCACACGTTCACCCCATGCATACTATTCAACAATTCGCATACACCACCCCATGTAACCAACAGCCTATGGTCTTGGCCGAATGAATGGTGTCCACGAATGGTGTTGGCCGAATAAGTGTTCTGCCGAAAGAGCCGAGTAGGTGGTTATCGAATGGGGCTTCACCCGACCGAATGGCTGACCGAGCGACTGAACCAACATGGCCGACCGATTGAGTGACCTGCCGAATGATGCTCTCGAATAACTAGTGGCGAATAGGATCAATCCGACCGAATAGGGGCCGAACGAGGGAGGTCTTTCGTCTGAGGATGGCCATTCGGCCTAGGCTGCTTCGCCCCAAGTCATTCGATGAGCTGGGAAGGGCCATTCGGCCGGTCAAGTTCTTTGGGGTGCAGCCACTTGGATCGAGCATATGACCATCCCATATGTCACACCCCCAATTTTCAACTAACGGAATCATACCGTTTGGGACGTGACAAACCAGGATCTCAGATCATTAGACATAACGAAGACCTCTATATGAATTTCAAAACATACTTTGGTCTAAAATTGTAGTATCAAAGTTTTCAAAGTTTGCGGAAGCGTTTTAAAACAATAACAAACGTAACAGTTGCAAAATGTAAATTACAAAACAAAATCCCAAATGTTCAATTCAAACAACAAAAATGTAAAACATGCATGCGACTCGATCTCCTAGTCCATGTCTGCTTGCTTGTGGATCTTAGCATCCTGAGAAAACATGTAAATCAAGTCAACACAAAGGTTGGTGCATTACACAGGTTTAAGCATTCACAAATGTTTAAAACAACAGTTTGAATATAATGTTTGCAGATAACATAATCACACATGCATAGTCATGATAGCTAGTCATATATACTATTTACATAAGTGGTCGACACCGAAACTGACTGTTGCATGCTATCGCATGTTTTGCCTTGCCACTATTGTCTAGCATAAACAATAGTAATGTGTGTTTGGTCAGTTAAACACTTGCGTAGATCCCATCTACCAAGTGAGGTTTGTCAAACCTAATAGATCTATTTCCAACTACCACGCTTTGCACTACGGCAAACTAAACGGTTCGAAATATAAGGACTTGTAATGCTATGTTCGCACTCAATGTAAACAACTAAATCATGCAAGTGATATGTATCTAAAAGTGTTTGTTGCACATGTTTTCTCCCCCAACACAGTTAAAATAAGAAAGGGGCCGTGTACGCATCTTTGATTGTAATTAGAATGATCAAACGCTCGAAATCGCGTAGAAAGTCCTCTACTAAGAACCTGTGTTTAAATAATAACGTAGTGTTATTCGGGATATCGTTTTGTGCTTGAAATCACATACGTGTCAACACATGTATGTTAGACTTGTTAGAAACGTGCATACGTAAATACGCGTGACTTTAAAGTCGTTTAATAAAATCACATAGTCGTTTATGATTTTATTTAAACAAACGTAATTATACGTGATTACGTTTTCGGGTTAAAATATAAATTTTATCATTTTAAATAGTTCGGGATTCCGTTATGGTTCCAACGCAACTTGAACCAGTCAAAACGGAGTTATAATGAAAGAGTTATGATAAAATTACTAAAATAATTTAAAAACCCAAAAACCAGCAGAGGCCGGGATCGAACCCGCGACCTCTACTTCATAACACCCACACACTACCATCTGATCTGCACTTACAATTGTTAATGGATTGCTTTCAATTCCTTTTAAGCATCCACAAGCCGGGTTCCCTTCCTTTTTTATCCTTAACCGAAACATGATTCTCAATTAACCCTCCATTTCGAATCCAATCGAACTTAAACCCATGGAGTTTTGTTTCTGGGATCCAATCGACCTTATAGGTGGCTTTAATTTCAAAAATCATTCACTATAACCCGGTTTATTGAGTTTACACATTTCGAACTCAAGTTCTAAAATTCTTAAATCGACTGGATTGAATTCGCAACTATTAGTTTGCAAAATCATAGGGTTTTTAGTAAAACACCAATTTCGAAACTGTCTGTGTTCCTAATTTTGACTATTGATCACGTTTGGATTAAAAATCCCTAACTCGTTTATGTTAAAGAACCCTAACAACCGAATTCATACAATTCGTTGTTGTTAGATGTAATTAACATAGGGTTATCCTTCCTCGGAGCTTTTTGAAACTAACTGTAATACTTAATTCCATTTTCGAATCCATTCAATTCAAAATCCCCAAATCATTCAAACGAAGAACCCTAGAATTTAAAGTCTATCAATTCGTTGTTAAGAAACTCAATTGATCAATGATTTTGCTTAATCGACATATTCTGAAACTAACTGTATGGTTGAATTCGATTATTAAACTGCTTAAACAAGAAACCCCCAATTCGTTTTACACTAAGAACCCTAGAACTGTAATCATACAATTCGATATTGAAAGCCAGAATACACATAGGGAAACCTTTAGTCGACCATTTCAGAGTATTTAGGAGTAAACACTTACTTGTTTTGATGCCCAATTGAGTATCTCGACTTCTAGGTGGATATTCGGCCGCCTCTTGATCAATCTCCTCAATCCCGTGTTCTTGAGATCAAATTGCTGAATGTACTCTACTCTGAGTGTGCCGATTAGAGTCTAGGGGTGTTTGATTTCGCGAATTATGATTGAGATCAATGATTTTGATAGTGAAGAGCTTCGGTTACGACTTTGTGGCTTCCATTGGAGTTAATTTCGACAACAAACCGATTAATAACGGTTGGGTGATGATAATGATCATCAATGTAACGCCCATAATTGATTAATTCAGTTGTTACCACTAAACAAACTTGAATTTCGAGTTTCCCCCAATTTCTATGAACGAATTTTGACTTAAAAGTCAAAATTGCTCATTTTATGTGATTACAAATCTAATACTTGTAATTTTTAATATCTTGAACTTGCTTAGGCTAATTCCAATACTTCTAATTTGGTTTCTTATAATTTCCTTAGCTTTTGATTAACAAAGTTAAACCAAAATCCCGAATTGTCACTAATTGGACCAATTGAACTATTATTGGGTTAGGTTAATCCATTTGGCCTCATAAAATACAATTGGGCCTACCCTCTATCCATTTGGGCCTCATAAAGTAAAATTGGGCCTACAATCTATTCAGCCCAATAGACCTTCTGTGTTCCGATCTAGTGTCCAGCGAACCTTTTGTGATTTCGCTACTTTCAGTTAACAGGGTTAATTCGAAAATATCGGATTGTCACACCATATCCTATCCCACTTGTTCCTAACACATCCTAAAGGTTTAATGAGTGATTTCCCTAGGTTTTAGAGTGTACTGAACCGATTTTATGGTGGGTTCGAAATAGGGTTTTGGAAAACCCTAAAATCGCTACAAACTCTTGATCTTTACCTCAAATTCGATGGTTCAAAGCCCAGATCTTCTGTATTTTCAGGTATAGGAGGTTTATAGCTTCGATTTGGCTCAAGAATCACGCGATTTCGTCAAGAAATGAAAGAGATCTTTGGATTTGAAGTTTGAAACTTCTAGAGAGAGAAAGTTCCGGAAAAATGGTTTTAGAGAGAGAATGAGAGAATTAAATGTGGTAGTTGATTCATTTAGGGTATTTATATCCCGGGGGTGTTCGGGTTCGTTTCGTTTGCTCGGTTCTCGTTTTCGTTGCGTTTCCGGAATGTAAGACGCGTAGTTTACGACTTTAGATAAAAGAATTTATTTTTAACTTTTGAAAGGTGGTTATTCCTAGTAAATTAATTAATTATCTTTTGTTTATTTAAATTTTCAGAAAACGTTTGAATTACAGTTTAAATCGAATCGTATAGTTGTCGCGCGTATTCGTTCGAATCGTCACCCGTACGAATACGACGATAACTACACTTTTCAATATGGTTTTCTAATTATTGGACATCATTCAGAACGATAAACTTTCAAATGTGTTCGTACAGATCGTCACCTATACGAACAATCTGTCCATTTAGCATTTCTGTAATGACGTCCGTTATTGCTTTGTTCTGTTTAACCTCGCATACGTATACACAAAATAGCATATTAACAAGCATTGTGTGTCAAATCAATGTTGTCTGATATGTTTCTGACTGTTAAATAATGAGATTTAATCAGATTGCTGAAACGATTGCATACTAGTTTAGTGTCCAGCATCACAATGTTAATAGCATACAAATAGTTCACGTAGTTTGTACCTGAGTTACTGTGCTAGTTACTGTGCAGATCACTGTTCCGGTAACGTTTCCGGTACTGATTTTACATTTGACAAAACGGGCTCACAAGTCCAATCCAATTATCCAAACCTTACCCATACTCATTCATACTAAACCCACCTGTTAATTTTGTAAAAAGGTTAGTGTCACGACAGTAATTTACAACATTACATGTAAAAACTTCATAAAACATCCGACATAACTCATAGACGATTTGGTTAGGAGCAGTCTTAAAAGAGTAATTTCAGATTTTCAGTATTCCATTCATTACGAGAAAACTTAGAAGATAGTTATTATAACCTTGTATATCTTCCAAATCGTGGATGAGTAATGACTAATGGTGGCGTTCACCATTTTTTTTGTACATCTTCCGTCCTACTACTAAATAGTAAACTACCCATTAGTCGGATAATGACTCCCCACATCACATATAACTAGTTTTATACCCGTCTGATGGCCGGGTACAATAGTATAATCGAATCAACTAAGTAAAATTTATTTAAAAAAATAATTGTTTAACCGGAATAAATGGGATGTGGAGAAGGGGGAATACCTTGTTTTCATAACTAGCTCTTAAATTGAATTTACACGACTTAAATTTATTTTCAGCTATTTTAAACGGCCAGATCTTCTCTCAAGTCAGTTGAATTGACAGAAAACCATATATATATACACAATAGCAATGACCCACTCAACAACTAATTGACGTGAGTGCAACGACATTGCTAGACTAGTGCATGACTTGATTATATACGAAACGTATCATACATTTTATGGTTACAAAATTTGTGGTTCACACTTTAACAACGTAAAATAATTTTTGCTTGTGAGATTTAAACTATACGGATATCTTTTAACTTACGCTTAAACGACATTGCGAAAACTCTCAAAATTGGCTCAAACGAAATTCGATTAAACTCATTTTGACGATATTTGAACTGTATCGTCGAACTTTACAATACTAGCTTTTAGGTTTAAGCTATAAAGTTTAGGTTTTAAGGTTTTGTTTTGTTTTTGTTTTTTTTTTTTAATTTTTAGGTTTTATCTTTACGCTTTAAATTTTAGTTATGAATTTTAAGTTTGGAAAATAGTTAGAATTCTTTGAGATTTGAGGTTCGACAAGCTGCTGCCAATGACATGAAATTGAATTCGTTCGGAGTTTGTTTGATTCGGCTTCAAGTTTTAAAAGATTTTTCTTAGCCTTGTTTGATAAAATGAAATTTTTAGAAGAACATTTTTCATAGATAAGGTTGAATATCTTAAAAAAGATTTTTGCCTAAAATGTTAGAAATAGATCTTAATTGTAAATTAATGGTTGATATTAAAATATTAATTAAAAAGAATTCAATAGGAAAAAAAACATTTTTTTTTAAACTTTTTACAAATCCCTTCATTTGTTTGATACGATAATATATTATTTTTAAGATAATCATAGCATAAATTTGAGTATTTTTTCTCTTTAATTTGATAATACTATTGATATACTTTATTTTACAAAAAATCTAGTATTTAATGTATTTTACTGTATTTTTATGTATTGAATTTTTTTAGTGACAGATTTTTATTTACTAGCATTTTTGTGATGTATTTTTCTGTTATATCTTTTGTTTTTTATATTATGTATACATTATATTTTTTAAAATAGGTATAAATACAAAAATGTAGTACTAATTATTTTTTTTTATTTTGTATTTTTTTGTATATCAATATATACTCATATTAAAGATAAAAATGTTTGATTTTATGGTTTAATTTTGTAATAAAGAGTATATTATGAGAAAACTATAAAATTTTAAAAAATTAATGAAATTTGGAATATGTCACATTTAAATTTATGTTAAATTTGTAAAACTGTTATTTTTTTTTTTTGACAAAAAACTTATTATTTAAACTTACTCATGAATCATGTGTATTGGTAAAACCTCCATCACTTTACGTAGACGTTGTATAATCATTACATAAACAATTAACATCATCATCCTTAATTATTCTACTTCACCACCACATATGTTATCAATGTCACTCATCACTCCCTCTTATTCACTTTCTCTTATCCTCTCACACTGTAATCTGGCCCACGCCGATGCCCTCACGCCGTCTTCACGCCCAGAGGTGTAGTGAGGAGAGGGCGTGACCGAAGCATGATAGTCACTTGGTGCGGGTCTAGTCTGAGTACACGTAGCGTTATCAATTTATCATCATGTTTCAAAAATTCTTTAGGATAAACCAGTAAACATCAATCCCAATTAATACGGAATACGAAGCTGGTGATTGGTCGTATACTCGTATATTTATCGACTTATCGGCCGGCGACCGACGATGACCGCCGGAATAAGGACAGTCTCTTTACGTTTTCATTATTACGTTGCATTATCTACTTTAATATTCATTATCTGCACCCAAACGGAATCACACGCTTCTTCACACATCACTCTTCCTTCCATTCGCTACAGATCTCAGCCGGTCACTATCTCCGTCGCCGATCATGGTGCTACCGGCGGTGGCGTCCACTACGACACCGAATCCATCCAGTCCGCAATCGACGCTTGTTGGTCTGCCGGAGGCGGTCGCGTCGTCTTTCCGCCTGGGAAATACTTGACGGCGACGGTGTTTTTGAAGTCCGGCGTGGTGTTGGAGGTGCAGAAAAACGCTACGATATTAGGAGGAACGAGGTTGGAGGATTATCCGGCGGAGCAGAGCCGGTGGTACGTGGTGTTAGCGGAGGATGCAGAGGACGTTGGGATTACCGGTGGCGGGGAGATCAACGGCCAAGGGTTGGAGTTTGTTGTGAGATTTGATGAGAGGAAGAATGTGATGGTGAGCTGGAATCAGACCGGCGCGTGCTCCGGCGATGAGTGTAGGCCGAGACTGGTTGGATTCATCAGGTCCAGAAATGTCAGAGTTTGGGATGTTCATCTAAACGAGCCTGCTTATTGGTGGTTCGTTCAATCTCTCTATAACACACAAACATCCATTAACACACAATTACTAGATCTACACACACACACACACACTTACACTTTGATAGTTTGATTGATAATTTGATACTGCTAATCTGCTACTGATTTTGTATTAACCTTACAAATTTCATGAGTTCTAATTCATGATGCTGCAATTGCAGCTTGCATTTGGTGCAATGCGATAACACCTACATTCATGATATGTCAATCTATGGAGATTTCAACACTCCAAACAACGATGGAATAGACATAGATGATTCAAACAATACTGTCATCACCAGATGCAACATCAACACTGGAGATGATGCTATCTGTCCAAAGACATATGATGGTCCTCTGTACAATCTCACTGCCACAAATTCTTGGATCAGAACTAAATCCTCTGCTATTAAACTTGGTAGTGCTAGTTGGTTTGAATTCAAAGGGCTTCTTTTCAATAATATCACAATTGTAGACTCTCACAGAGGACTTGGGCTGCAAATACGCGATGGAGGTATCGATATCACTACTATGTTATTTGAGTACTGCCTTTTGATACAACAATGTTCAGTGTTGAGTGTTTAGGATTAGTTATGTAACATCCAGCCTCGCGCACTAACAAATATCGAACCTGAAAGACTTCTTGGGAGGTCACCCATCTTTTTTCTTCAATCCAAGCACGCTTAACTGATATTGGTTGTTGATGAGACGATAACTCCACAAGTAAACATGTTTGGATAGGGTTAATCCAAGGATTAGTCATTTACTCTAGTAACTAAAAACATAATCTTAAGCTCATTGTAGGTAAATTAGACAATATTGGTTGGTATAAGAAGGTTACAGATTGTTTGAATCTTTTTAAATGATTAGTTTGAAGGTGCTAACATATTTAAAGAATTTTAATTATTACCTTCTCATATCCATTTTATGTCTAGATTTTCAAATCTAAGTTGACTGATCCACTAAAATTATAATTTTTGTCTAGAGAAGTTAGGGTTGACCGCAAATATGTAGATCTTGATTATTGGGGAGGATCTACTAAAAATATAATTTTGCCTAAAAACATATATAAAAAAATCCAGAATAAAAAAAATCCAATAAATAAAAAGAATACGTTATAAAAAGTTAAAATGTGTTTTTAGGCAAAATTGTGTTCCTATTTGATCTTGTCCCCTTCATTATGGGTAGTATCTCCATCTTAAATTCAGCATAAATTTGCAGATATTGGTTCTTGCATATGATCCTGATATTGACTGTAGATTCTTTGGAAAGTGATCTGATCTCATCTTCCCCATATATGTGCTTCCTAACTTGTTATATGTTCCTATATATATAACAGGAAATGTAAGTGACATAACATTTTCAAACATCAACATAACTACTAGATACTATGATCCATCATGGTGGGGTCGGGCTGAGCCAATCTACGTGACGACATGCCCACGAGACAACACATCAAGCACTGGTTCAATCTCAAATCTACTTTTTGTTAACATCACCGCCACATCAGAAAACGGGGTCTTTTTGTCCGGGTCAAAAAGTGGCAGGCTTAGTAACTTGAAGTTCTTGAATGTGGACCTTAATTACAAACGATGGACTAGTTATGATGACGGGTTAGTTGATTACAGACCAGGGTGTCAAGGCTTGGTGAACCGTAGCTCTGCCGGGTTCATGATGGAACACATTGTAGGTTTGGAGGTTGAAAATGTAAATGTGAGATGGTTGGGGGATCGTGTGAGAAGATGGAATAATCCTTTGGATTTTAGGCCCTCAAGTGTTGATGAAATTTCTTTGGTGAATTTCCACTCTAATTCATTCGAACAATAAATATGATAAAAGATTGTTATTTAAAACATTAAAGTTTACATGCATTGATGAAATTAAGAAGGCTTTTGTTCAAGGATAAACTAATGTGTTCAATTATCCGGAAATTTGATTTATTTTATTTGCTTTTTCTTTTTTTGTCGTCCTTTGCGGTGCACAGTATATGTGTGGGTATTTAACGAATAAAAGTAAAATTGCACTAATTTTAACGTGATTTTACTTATTTTGTGAAAATAACGTTAAAAGCATTGGAATGATTAAAACAATAACTTTGAGCCGGATACTCATTCGGAGCAGCTTCTCTATTCCAGCTGAGATAGGGGTAATGTTTATCTTTATCCTTCCCTCTAGACTCTACTAAAGAGTGGGAATATGATGAGTAAGTTTGTTTGTTTATTTTTGTTTTTCATTTTTTGTCGCCCATTTGACCGAGTCAGGCCAAACCATCGGACTATCGGAGCAGGTTACATTTTTGGGGCAAACGGTTATGTTTTAACCAAACTAGGTTCATGTTAGAAGAGTTGTTTTAACAAAATAGGTTCGCTTGTTAATTTTCTTTATAATAGCTAGTGGCGACTGATGGCGGCTAGGTTGATGCGGTTGTGGTTGCTTTTTTTGGCAATGCTACTGACAGAGGTGGCACCGTTGGCAACGACAATGGTGGTGGTTGTGTCATGGTGGGGTCAACAACTAGTAGATGGTGTTGTGGTTGTGTTATGGACTGCTTTGAGGTTAGCTAAGGTGATAAATCTTAACTCTAGCACATATTAAGCAAGCTTATCATCCAAATTTACCTCCCCAGAAAAAGGCACCATCATCCCCAACATACATCTTTATAAACAGTTGGGGGAATTGCACAACAGGGACTAGCAAAACTACATTAGCAGTTAAAAAATTGATGGTAGATTAATGAAAAATATATAATTTTTTTTTAATTAAGTCATTCATTCACAACAAAACAAAGATGGTTTATTCTCCTTTGGCACTTAAGTTAAACACTTAAACAACAAAAACTATACGTAAAACGGGCTTCAAATTATTGTCTACTCAAAGTGTCACCTATGTAGTATCACTAGTATGGGACAATGGGTGACAATTGCAAATAGTGGAATATATCATCACGTTCTTCCCAGCAAATATATATATATATATATGTGTCGACCCTCGAGTGACAAAAGTAAAATTGCACTAATTTTAACGTTATTTTACTTAATTTTTGTAAAAATAACGTTAAAAGCGTTGGGTTAGTTGGTTAATTAGGCATCATGAGCCGGGGGTCTCATTGGAAGCAGCCTCTCTATTCCTACGGGGTAGAGGTAAGGCGGTCTACATCTTACCCTCCTCAGACCATATCTTAGCTTTGCTAATGCTGGGATATACTGAGTATGATGATGATGTTCTTCCCTGCAAAATGAAAACATGAAAAACACAATCACCATCGACTTCGAATAAATGATATTTGTGTTAAAGCGTGACAATTCTATGTCAATTTAGTCCAAAATTTTAAATTTCAATGGAGTAAATTGACAATAAAATAGAAAACATAACAATCAAAATGACAATAAAATGAAAACCGTAAGGACAAAAATAGTGAAATTTAAACTTTTGAACAAAATGTCAAAAATGAGCAAATCACATAGACGAAAATGACAATTTACTCATGTTTGGCGATAAGGATGACGATGATGGCGACGGCGATAAGGATGACGATGACGACGCTGGTGCTTTAAAGGACCTGGCTAAGCCGAATATTAATCCTTGGATTCCTGGAGCTTCAAATAGGCGTGAACAGCTAAATTGGGCTCTTCAAAGATTGAGCATAAGAAACGCCCAGGCCCATATATTTACTGGGCCAAACTGTGCTTTGCGTTTTTCTAGTACCAAACAATTTTGATTCTATTCAGTAATCAGTCATGCCGAACACTAATTTTTTTACATTTTGGGGCCACAATCTAGAGGTGAGCAAATCGGGTTTTTTTTTTAATCGGTTCCGGTTCCGGTTTCAATCGGTTCCAGTTCCGGTAAACAAAGTCAATACCCGGTTCCGGTTCCGGTTATGACGTGTTCCGACCGGTTTTTGACCGGTTCCGGTTCGGGTTTTGGCAGGGTACAGGTGGAACCAGTTCCGGTTTTCCCGGTTTCCGGTTTCGGTTTTAATTTGTCTAAAAAACCGGACCCGTTTGTACCCATCGATTCGGATATGACCGGGTTCGGTTCCAGTTCGGGTTGCCGGTTCTGGTTCCGGGTCCGGCTTTTTTTCCCACCTCTAGGCCACATGGCCAATGAAGTCGAATGGTTTCTGTTGGGTAGATCCATAGCCATTTATTGTTATTATTGTTATTATTATTGTTGTTGTTATTATTATTATTATTATTATTAATTTTTTATTTTTATTTTTTATAGTTCTACGAAGCAACCCTTTGGCCCTCACCTCACCTCACCTCACCTCACCTCACCTCACCTCAACTCCACCACCTCTCACCGCACCCACCTCCATTTGACCTTTCTTTTCCATCAAGTGAAAACTTGGGTTGTTCTTTAACTACTTTACCATCCCATATTCCTTGTTTACTACTTCAAACATTATGTGGAGGACCACAACGATGATTTCGGTTTGTTTTTGTTCAGTTTTTTGCAAATTTTATGTAAAATAATCATAATAAAAAAATATTTTGGTGCAAATTTTGTGACATTATTGGTGGGACTTACTATAGAACTTTAGTACAATTATGAGTTGCCAATATATTGTAAGAATTTATTTTGTGAGCTTTTGGGATACCATACCAAACAAAGGAATAAGTTAGGTGTTTGAGGTGCAAGACAAACATATCATACCTTTTATTATCCACACGAGGTGAAGGCTTACAAACCTTATCTTTATGCCAAAATGCACACACTTGCATTTATGGGTCACTTTTTTTATAATTTAATGAAAAATGGGTATGTATGTACCCTATCAATCTTCCTATTTAAACTTTGCATATTCTGGTTATATGCATTTAATTATTATTATTTTTTATTTAAGTTGGTTATAGTTTCATTAAATATAAATTTATTAACGTTAGGTAGTCTTTTTAAATTATTAGTTTTCTTTAAAAGAAACTTACCTTTCAAGGCGATTTGGTTCTTAATTTATTTTCATCTTATTTAAAAGTATTTTCATTTAGCATGCAACCGGTTGCAAAGAATAATTTTCTTTCTTAATATAACTTGCTTCTTTTTTTTTCTTTTTTAAGAAAATCTTATGATAGCTTTACGTTATAATTTGTTAAATTACTAAAATTTTAGTGAAATAATCCCAAGATTTTTAGTTTATGAACAATTAAGTACTTCTTATAAAAAGAAAAAAGAAACAGAAAAAGAGAATAGAGAAAACTCAATGTCAAACTAGAAGTATTAGGGGAATTAGTTGAAGCCAAACTAGTCAAGTATAGTTTAAAAAGGAGCTTGTCACGACAATACATATTTGTGTTATATGTGTGTTTCTAGATGATGCAACTCGTATATTGTAGGGTAGATTTAACTCCCTCGTTTCATATTGAGAATGACCCCAAAAGAAAAAAACTCATTAATGAATAAACAGATGACCATAAACAAACATATTATGGGTCAAGAAGAAAAACAAGAAAAGAAAAATAAACTGCTCATGTGTGTCCACGTAGCTTTAAAACACTTGTTTCGTCTTGAGAATTAACTAAAAAGAAAACATATTGTTAACAGAAAAAAGGACATGAAACTAAAACTAACTTTTTAAGCATAAAGAAAAGAACCAAAAGAAAAAAACAAAAATTAAACCAAAATAACAACAACAACAACGTTACGTGACTAGTCACACAACATCACTATTCATAGTAACATGACACCATACTTGAAGATGGTATATATTGCGTGTCCTTGTAATCATGTGTCTTGTTCCTTCTTTCAAGCCATATATTCATAAATTAATTCCTAACATTTCTCACAATGTGTTTTGAACACTTCTAAGTTCTAACTAATTAACCAATATGAGTGTTAGCGACAATCATATACATTCCTTTTTCTTTTACTTAAACTACGTAGCGATATTTAACGACCTTATGAAGCTTTCATAAGCTTACCTTTCAACACGAATCATGTTAATTCGTTGTGTTATTTATAATAAAATATTCCCAATACAATACATTGTATTCACATATTTTTTAAAAATATGCTATGGAGTTTATATTTTGATGATCCTGCTCACCTTTTGTGTATCAATAAATTAGTTCATAATAGTAAAACTTTAAAAATTATATTTGATTTTAAAGCCATAATTTGAAACCAACACAATAAAATAGTTTCGAAACAAAATAAACAATTGCGTGCATAACCAAACTATAGTTCTTCATATTAAATAATATGAAGATTTAAATATTAACTTTAATAATTTACTTTGTCTATGGATAATGAAAATTATTATGTTAAATATGTTGTTAACAATTATTTAATGATTTTTCTACAACTATTTATGTTTTACATAATGTTGCCTGATCATAGAAATGGTCAAAAATGTACTTTTGTATAACATTATGAAACACATAATTATTAAACTATTATTTTTTATTTCTAGACTATATATCTAGTTGAGTCGTCTAAAAGACCAATAACAGTCACCTAAAATATTAAAAATTTGTCACATTCTCTAAAAACAAAAAGTTGCTTATCGAAGGAAATTTGTAGAAGAGTAATACAGAAAAAAAAAACCTAATGCAACCTTATTTGGCACATATGGTTGTAAATATGTTAATTTGGCAAAGTTGCATTAGCTTAATGCAACATTTTTGTTACATAATACAACTTTTTTTAAATAGTTATATTTAAAAATGCAACATTTAGAAAAAAAAGAATTATGTAACAAAAAAAATTGCATTATATCTAATATAACTTCAGATAATGCAACATTTTTTAAAATATAAAGGTTGTGTTAGACTAATTTTTTTATTAATATATATATATATATATATATATATATAGATTTATGTGTGTGAGAGTCGTGAAAAACTTTGACATGATATATGCAGTGGTTTAATATAAACACAACCAAAATAAATAGTGTAAATATTAATATTATATTCAAATAGTAAACATATATATATATATATATATATATATATATATATATGCATACATACATACATATATTAAATAGTATAGATACTATACATATGCATATATATATATATAGTGAAAAAAACGTTGTTCTTTATAGGTTTCGGTTATATTTGGAGAAAGTAACGGTGATTTATTTGTTCTCATAAAAATCAATGTTTGCTTATAAATTTAGGTTTTCTTTTAATTCAATCAATTGGTTGCCGGTAAGAATAATTTTGTGAGTAATATTTTCTATTTTTCGTAACATATTTGTATGTATTTTGTATGATTTTATGTTTTAATGAGAAATTAGTATAGAGTTCGTGATGAGAGATTTGATTTTGTTATGCAACTTATGTTTCTGCAAAAGATATATAATACACATTATCAGGATTGCACTGCAATAACCCGCCGCAACGCGCGGTGGGGAAAAACCTAGTTTGAATTATTATCAAATAAAACTCATATGAGATCAAAAAAGGAACATGTGCATTTGCTTCATTGTATTTGTACCGAAACTACGTCAAAATTCACATCCGAATTTTACATGTTAAATTTCTGAAAATTAATTCAATGATAACTTTTTATTAATATAGATTAGTTTTCACATGAATTTTTAATCCCAATAGAGGGCTTCATCAATATGTTATCATGTATCTTAAATCATAATTAAGTCCAAAAGTGCAATAATCATATATTATAACTTGTTTAAATTTCTTATTACTATGATTAAAATAATTGATTTAGATTAGTTAGGAAAAGTATCATTCGATGAAGGTTGATACACCTGATTCACCCTCACGTGTGACACTAAAACGGTTTGATATGAAATATTAATTTTTTCGGGATTTGACCTTTTTAAATACATTGTCTCCTGATGTTTGTTTAATTAGAGAACACCATTAGTTCAAAGCATGGTTGTATAAGTCGCTAGGCGCTAGTCGGGCGGTGAGGTACCGCCTAGGGATTAATCGGGATTAATCGGCGCTAGGCGGATTGGAATTTTTATATGTAATTTTACAAATATTTATTATATACACATATTAATATCAATAATATAATATAATACTTCAAATATATTAAAAAATAAACTTAAACATAATAAGCCAAGTACTTCAAATTACAAACTTAGACACAAAATTCAGAGTTTATAGATGGATTACGATGTTTAGTGGCAGTGTTCAATGTTTCAGATGTTGGATTTGATGTTTTAGAGACATATTACGTATTTGGGGTTGAGAAATGTCTCGAATAATCATTTATCTGGGTCATTTTTACTCGAAAAAAGCCAAAAAAACCAAAAAAAAAAAAAAAGGCAGCCTAGGCCGACTAGGCCCCTTCCTAGGCCGCCTAGGCAAAAATTACAAGGAAGCAGAAGCAGGGCGCCTAGGCCGATTTTTACAACCTTGGTTCAAAGCATGGTGTTTATTATCAACTAGGTTAAAAACTCATGAATTACGTGGTTAAATACATCTAATATGTTATAGACAACTTTTTTATAAAGATTTATATGTTTGATAATATTAATTGTTGATACAATAATTTATTTATTTTTAAAAAATGTTGTTTAATATATCAGAACAACACACTTGAAAAATATATAAATAGTTTAATTAGTATTTAATATGAGATATATATTCAATAAGATAGACAAAAAATTAGTGCATAATACTCAAAAAAAGTAACATGTGTTCAGTTTTATTGTTATTTATTAATATAAATAATTAAATATTATATATTTCAAAAATAGATTGACTTATAAGACGTTTGATGGCCTAATAATTGATATTGTGTGGCTATCACATTAAATCGTCATAAGAAATAAAATGCTTTTTTTTTAAAAAAAAAAATATGTTATTAAAAACTAGTGATTTAGATGACAATTAGGCCCATTGACACATATTTAACGAAAGGTCATATTTGACTCGCTTTTAAGTTTATATAACTCATGTATGAGAGTATGAAACACTTGGTTACGAAACCTTGATTGTGAGCTTTTGTCGGCAATTTGTGACACTGCACTTCACCGATTGGATAAATCGAAGAGATTAAAGTCTAGTGCGTGCATTTCATGGGCTTGACAAGTTCTTTTTTTTTTTTTTTCTTTTTTTCTTTTTTTTTTTTTATAAAGTACATGTACTTCACATGTAAGATGTTATTTAATATATTTTTAATTATTTTATAAAAAATGTTACCTATTTATCAGTAAAAGACTAAAGGTTGAGTTGTTCTTAACAACACATCCGAATAAATCATCAAACTTCATTAATGATAAAGGTGAAAACACATATTAATCATTCACACTTCTTACATATTAAAAAAATTGTTTGTCAAACAAACTTTAGAATGATGAGCAATCCATCCATTGTTAGCCTATTATATTTCAACCTATAATAATCATATCTTACAAGGAGGTTCAAATAAAAATTTATTTGTCTAAAAATATTAGAAAACAATAAGATTTTGACATATGTTATGATAGACTATATGAAGAGGAAAGGTTATTTGAACATGAAATATTTTGTTAACTTTTTTAGGTTTCTTTTAATTTTTTAAATAATCATAACTTTTTAATCTGACGTTATTTTTTTGAAAGAAATTACGTAAGCATTTTTTTTTATCTTTAATATGAGTATAATATTAATATTAAAAAATAAAAATAAGAAATCTTTAAACCGTATTAGACTATTTGTACATGTATTGTATTTTAAAATACATATTGATATTTGTGAAATGTACTACATTTTTAGTGTAACACATATAAGAACAAAAAATATAAAACAAAACACATAATTTTTTTTACAAAAAAGTATATCGACATTATATTCAAACTAAAAATAAAAACGCTTGATTTTACGATTTGATTATTTGAAAAAATATTATTATATGAAAAAGTTATAAACATTTTCAAAATACATTGAATTTAAAAAAGACAAAAAAATACTTTTTGTTATACTCTTTCATTTTTTACTAATACTATTTATTTCCAATTATTTTAATATCAAGTATCAACTTAAAAGTCAAAATGCTAAATCTCTTCTTACTTTTTTTAAGGTAACAAACAATTAGAAGGCCAGTTCCCAATATTTTATATATATATATATATATATATATATATATATATATATGTAAATGCTAATAAGAAAACTTATCATTTTGGAGAAAACAAAAAAAACTCATACTTATTAATAAATTTAAAATTTTTTTTTACAATTTTTCATTATAAGGTTAAAAAATGTTATAATGAGAAATAAAATTTTAATAAATTTATGTAAATCACGAAGTTACGTATTTGTAACTCAAAAGTTACGAATATAACTCATAAAGTTACATATGTGTAATAACTCGAAATACATTTTTTATAATTTTTTTTCTTTTTTGTACATGTCTTGACTTATAATAATAGGAAATAAAAAAAAAATAAACAAAAAAATTAATTAGTAATGATTGTGATTAATTTTTTTTCAAAATGATGGTTTTCAAATGAACTTTCCCATGTATATATATAATACACAATAATATGATAATAGAATTAAAAGTTTGAAGAAGTCACATGCCCTCTGGCCTCTGCATAAGATCAATGTTAATCCTTCATGACGTATGATTTAGAATATGTTTATATTATTATATTTATAGGGGTTGGATCCACTAAGAAGGGATTTTTGCCTAAGAAGAGTAAGAAGCAATAGAAATTTGACACGTGTCATCATAAAACAGTAATACAGTACAAAAAACGAAATACAGTACAAAAAGAAACAAAATCCAGTACAAAAAATCAAAAATCCAGTACAAAAAATCAAAAATCTAGTACAAAAAAAATCCAGTACAAAAAAAATAAAATATAGTACAAACAACAAAAATCTTATACAAAAAACCACAAAAATCGAGTATAAAAAAATATATAACAAATCTAGT
The DNA here is from genome assembly GCA_009363875.1 of Mikania micrantha. NCBI lineage: Eukaryota > Viridiplantae > Streptophyta > Magnoliopsida > Asterales > Asteraceae > Mikania > Mikania micrantha. The sequence goes on from CM018690.1 coordinate 30,621,306, forward strand.
ACAAAAAAAATAAAAATGTAGCATAAAAAATAAGATTTTATAATTAAATTATGTGACACGTGTCAAATTCTTATTAGTTCTCACTCTTCTTACACAAAAAGCTCTTCTTATTTGATCCTTCCCCTATATTTATAATAGCCGTGTTATCATAGGGCTTTTTCGGTTTTTCCTGGTCATTTTTAATATCCTATTTGATGTAGTTTTTTTTTTTTTTCAATTCAATAAGTCGGTGGTCCGACCAAAGTCAAACTAGACGCCTTAGGCTTTTAGGTTTAAAGAGTAATTATAGATTAGATAACTAATTAATCAAGTTATGATGAGTTTATAAATATATAACCAAGTCTAGAGTTAAGTATTCAAGAATATAGCCAATCATGGGCGAAGGATACAAGGGACCGGGGGGGGCGACCGCCCCCCCTGTTTTTTCGCGTAGTAGTGTATATTTCCCGATGCGTAGTGTAAAATTTTTTAAAAACCTTTACTTCGCCCCCCCTGGGAAATCTTTTTTTTATTTCGCCCCCCCTGGGATCCTCGTCAAGCTTCGCCACTGTAGCCAATGTGGGAATAACCCATTTGATAGAGGCTTTGTCTTTTAGAATGGGAGGTCATGTGTTCTAACTCATGCAATGGTGTAATTAATGTGGAGTAGTTTAGGAGGAGATAATCTTTGCCGTTAAAAAAAACATTCAAGAATATAAGAGTGTGTAATTATGGTTTTTTTAGTTATATTTAATTTTCTAGGGATGGTGGTGATAATATTGGTGTCGTGGGTATGGATGGTATTTTCTGCTTTGGTAACAATTCTAATATTCAGGATCCCGGAGTCAATGATGGCCTTCGACCGGAGGACACAATCGACCCGATATCTGTGGAAGCTTATGAAACTATCAAGGTCGGATCGTTGGTTGGTATTAACTTGGACCAATTTAAGAATCAACTTGAGCATGTTATTGGTGATGAGGGTGAAAATTGATCATCCTAATGGATTTTCTTTCTATTAACATCAGGGGGGTTGGTAGCTCTAATAAAGCGGAATGGATTAGGTCCATTAAAAATTGTAATAAAATTCATTTTCTGTGCATTCAAGAATCTCAATTTATGGATAATTCAAGATTACCCATCAAGCAGTTTTGGGGCAACAAGCAATTGGCTTCCGATTTTGTTAATGCGCGGGGTCGATCGGGTGGTTTACTGTCGATTTGGGATCCAGGTGTGTTTGTAAAGCATGGGGTTAATAAAGGGGATAACTTCCTTCATGTGTTTGGGTCTGTGGCTGGTGTAGAGGATCTTTTCAATATTGTTAATATATATGCTCCACAAGATGTGTCCCAAAAGCTGGCTCTTTGGGGCTCTCTTATTAACCTGATGAGTGAGTTTTATGGTTTGTGGATTCTTTTGGGAGATTTCAATGAAGTTCGCAGCTGTTCTGAAAGACGTAATTCGGAATTCGATCACCGTGGAGCAAGGGATTTCAATGCGTTTATCTTTGAAGCGGGTCTGCATGAATATAGGATGGGTGGCTTGAAGTTTACTTATATGTCCCCTGATGGTTCTAAATGTAGTAAAATCGACCGTGTTTTAGTCTGCGACCGTTTTTATCATCGGTGGCCCGACGCGGTCCTTACTGCTCATCCTCGGTTATGGTCTGATCATTCCCCCCTCACTCTTTCAACTGGGTCAATGGATTTTGGTCCGCCCCCTTTTAAATTTTACTCATCTTGGTTATACCTACAAGGCATTGATGAAGTGGTAACTAATGCAATGTCTGATTCGGTGGTGGCGGATAGACCAGATGTCTCCTTTATTTCAAAGTTGAGGAATGTTAAGATTAAAGTTAAGGATTGGAGGAATGCATGTAAAGAGGTGGAGGAGGCTCAAAAAGTGGCATTAATTAATGAATGTAATCATTTTGAAACTCTTGCTGAACTTGGCTTCCTCATGGGTTCTGATAAAGACAGGTGGATGAAATGCAAGATTGATCTCAATTCCTTGGAACAAGCTAAGTGGCAGGACCTTAACAAAAATCTAGAGTCAAATGGGCTGTGGAGGGGGATGAAAATTCCTCTTTTTTTCATGGTTTAATTCGATCAAATAATGCCTCAAATCGTATCAATGGTATGGATATTAATGGAGAATGGTGTCGAGACCCGATTATTCTAAAAAGGCACGCATGGAAATTTTTCAGAGATAAGTTCAAAGAGCCAATGAGTAATAGACCGAAACTTGAATGTCCAGGGATTAAGAAGTTGATGGATTGTGAAGCTGCGGGTATCTCTGAACCATTTACCTTGGAGGAAATAAAATCGACGGTCTGGGCAATTGGTGGTGAGAAAGCTCCTGGACCTGATGGGTTTAACTTCGCTTTTATTAAGCACTATTGGGATCTTCTCAAAGAGGATTTTTTCAACGTGTTCTCCTACTTTCATGATCATGCCTCAATTCACCGTTGCTGCAGTTCCTCTTTTATTCATCTTATTCCTAAAGTCAGTGACCCCCATTCTTTCAATGATTTTAGGCCGATTAGTCTTATGGGTTGCCTTCCCAAAATAATCTCCAAGGTGTTATCCAATAGACTCTCTTCGGTTATAAGCTCCTCGTTGGCGTCCTCCACAGCTGCCAATCGTCCAGCGTGTCCATGTGTCACTCCGGCTAAGAAATCCTGTTGCTCCTCGAGCAACGTAGTCCTATCATGGATGTCGGTGACCTCAGTAGTGACCTCTTCATGTCGCTGGATCACATCCTGAGTCCTAGCGACCAAGTCATCCTGCGTCCCTTCGACGCGTGCGAGTCTCTCCTCCAAGTTATCCACATGTTTCTGGAGGCGCTGACTATGCTCCAACAGATCCCTAAACCCATCAGTCATCACGCGTAGCTGGCAGGACTCACGTCTATAACGCGAGATCAGTGCAGCGAATGCCCGCTCCATATGCATTCCAATAGGTGGTAGTGATGGTCCAGTAGATGTGTCACCTAACAAAGGTAACTTAGGTACTCTCTCTTCCCTTGCCCAAACAGCAAGGGTGGTAGGGTACCAGTCCCATGGTCCCCTGCTGGTCGAGGGTCGAAGTCTCTTGGACTCTTGAGAATATACCTGCTCCACTATCTCCTGAATCTTCTGCTTGTCTTCCTCAGTAAGCTCATACTCATACGAGCGTTTCCCCGTGTCCTTTCCTTTCGGATCTTTGTTATTGTCCCTCCTGTAAGTTCTAAGTCAGTCAGTATTAATTTACAGTGATAACAATAATATAAGTGTGAAAGTTCTAAGTGTAGTGTCTAATGTAGAGCAGTGGCTATAGTCTAAGTTTACTATATGCAAACCTAGTTCCCTATAACCAAGGCTCTGATACCAGTCTGTCACACCCCCAATTACCACGCGTGGTGTCAGTCCACGTGGGTGTGACGTGGCCAGGATCACAACTCATGGTCATATAGAACGACACTATATGAGTTTCACATTCACACAGATTTGCAAAATAACATAGTTTCATTTAATATGCAGCGGAAAATGTTAAACATCAGAAATAAATATGTTTGCAGCGGAAAGTAAATTGTTTAACAGACACTACATAATTTAAATTGTTTTAGAACACATCCAATGCACACAATGCCTAGGACAAGAGTCTATATGCAAGCCAGACTCCTTAAAGCTTCCTTGTGCGCATCCTAGCGTGTGCTCCATTAATTACCTGAGAATACATGCGAAAAGTGTCAACTAAAAAGTTGGTGAGTTCACAGGTTTAGACAGACAGAAATAGTAAACAGACATATACTGGGTATGTTAAGTTTAGTTGTTGGATACTACGATCCGTGGAGTGTGTCAGTTCATCTTACCGAAACTAGACTGTTTCCGTTTGCCTCCGCGAGTCATCGCTGAACTCGCAATTCACATCGAAATTACACTCGTTATGACCTCCAGTCAACATTGGTGCCGAGTGGGGCTAGTCAAACCTAGTAGTACTACGTAATTACGACTCGTTTGTTTACACAACTAACGGTAAGGATAAGTGAGGACTTTAAGCGATAATAGTTACACTTGAAAATGGTTTTCACAACATACCAGTCATATATCTAAAACAGTTGCATTGTATTCTCACCCCAATAGTTTAGCAAAACAGTTAAAGAGTAAAAGTGGGGCCGTAAACTCACCTGAGTTTGAGAAGTGCGTGTTCTTACAAGAACAGTGTAGCTCGCCGGCTAGTAGTTACCTATATCACATAGGTGTTGTAAGTTTGTGTTTGCATATATGTGGGTCTCACAGGACCGTGTTCGTGTCTAACAACTTCCAAGTTGTTATGTGGGTCGAGTTTACCGTGTTTGACCATGTTTGACCGTGTTTGACCTAACAACCCGTTGGTGACGGTTTTTGGATCAAGTGTTCGTGTAACGTGCGGTTTAGTGTCGTGTGGATTGTACGGATACCAAAATTCATTCCCATGTGGAAACTTACTATTTATAGTAAGTTCCTATTTTAGGAAAGTTTCCACATTAGGCAAGTCATGCATAAAATCACATTCCGATTATTCTAACTTGCATAATTACCCTAAATGGGCATGTTATCACATAGCACATAGTTACACATAGTCGGTTTAGCATGTTTTTGCGCGTAAAAGTTGCCATAATTAGGAAGTCACAAGATATGCATATATCACTAAGTCTAGATACAAATCTTATCATAATATCATCATATTAGTCTTAAATAAATATTTAATCATAATCATTATGACTAGCATGCTCCTATTCTCCAAATTGTAAAATAAAGTTACTATATTTAGTAACATTCCTAAATATCATACTATTAGCAATTTTAGTCATTCCAATGCATCAAATAACCATCATATTAACTTCTAAACATCATTTTAAACATAACTTATAAATCCAAACATACAAATGTGACTATTTCATCAAAAATACATACTTTGTAACCTTAAAGTTACTGAAATTAGTAATGTTCACCAAGTGATCAAATATCGACAAATCAACCATTTCTAATCTTGCAAATCATCATCAATATCACTTATGACAACATTTCCATATCAAGAATCATACCAATCGGCTTAGATCATTCATGCATGCTACTACAAACACCCATTTATGACCAAATCATTAACATGCACATTAACATTATCATGGATCGTCACGAAACTTATTCTAAACATCATAGATCATCAACTATCATGTAATCATCATTAAACCCAGCACTAAAATTCGTGCATGTGCATCTAGGGTGTTTACATGTGTGTTTAAAGTCATGCATGTGAGTGTAAAGGTGAAGAAAGTGTGTTTTGGGTATAGAACTACCTTCTAATGCTTCAAGAATGCCAAGATGACGACAAGAACAGCCTCTAAACTCTCTAGACAGTAGGTTCTCGCAGCAAAATGATGGTGGTGATGATCTTCAAACTTCAAGTGTGATCCTTCAAGCCTCAACTCTTCAAACCTTCAAGCTTGGAGCTTCAATGGAGGTCTCCCATGGCTTCCCAAGGGTCAAATCAGTGAGGAATAGTCGAAGTTGGTGTGTAGTACCGGAGAAATGATAAAGAGTGGAGTTAATAGGCATGGTGGTCTTGATTTTATAAAGATTTGTCGACTGGCACCTGTCGCGTACCGCGGTGGAGAGTTAAAAGAATCTTCGCGTACCGCGAAGGATTTCGGGAGCCAAACCCCCGCGATTCCTGTCGCGTATCGCTATAATTCCTCCCGTTGGGCCATCGCGTACCGCGATGGGTCCCAGAGAAGTTCAATAAGCCAAGTTTTCTTGTTTTGAACCGATTTTCGCGTATTTTTCTATTACGATCGTCATTTCTCAACATTTAGTCATTGTTCCCAATATCTTAGGTTCCCTAGAACCTATGTGCAGTGAAAGTGTACTGTGATTTGATCATTTCACCAACGTTCGTTATTCAAGACACGTGCGAGTGTTGTGCGATAATTCCTCGAATTATCGATGTATTCTAGCTGTTGTGCCACGTGTCACACTAAATACAATTATTCTAGTGCCACGTATGAAATAATAAAACATATTATTATTTAAAATAATATAAGCGCTGACCTGGAATATGCGAGGTGTCACACTCTCATTCTAAACGAAATTCATTCTTGGTTAAGAAAATTTAAAAAGGAGGCGATCTTTTTTAAATTAGACTTCAATAAAGCCTTTGATTCTATATCATGGGCTTTTATTGATTCCATTCTGGAGCAAATGAATTTCTCAGGCAAATGGAGAGGCTGGGTTAAAGGAATTCTGGAATGCTCCCGTGCTTCTGTTTTAATTAATGGCTCACCTACGTGGGAATTCCAATGTTTTCGAGGAGTAAGGCAGGGGGACCCTTTATCTCCATTCTTGTTCATCTTGGCAATGGAAGCATTGAACCATGCCCTGCAAAGGGCGGTTGGTCAGGGGGTGTTTCATGGGCTACAGCTTCCGAATAATGGTCCGATTATATCCCATTTAATGTACGCTGATGATGTAATTATCATTGGTGAGGGTTCTATGTATAATGTTTTGAACATTGTGAGAGTACTGCGGTGCTTTTACTTAGCATCCGGCTTAAAGGTGAATTTATGTAAATGTAGCCTGTTCGGTTACAACCTTTGTGATAACACTATTTTGGATATGGCTGGTATACTTCATTGTAGAGTTGGTAGGTCCCCTTTCACTTATTTAGGGGTTCCTGTGGGAGCTAATATGAATCGATTAGCTTCCTGGAAACCGGTGGTTGATGTGTTTGAGAGTAATTTATCATTGTGGAAAGCCTCGGTTCTTTCGGTGGGTGGTAGATTAACGCTGATCAACTCAGTGCTCAATAGTTTACCACTCTATTTCTTTTCTCTATTTAAGGCCCCGGTTGGGGTTGTGGAATCTCTTGATAAAATCCGTAAGGCCTTCTTTTGGGGCGGATCGCGAGATAGAAAGAAAATCCATTGGGTTTGTTGGGACCACATCAAGCTTCCAAAGATGTATGGCGGTTTAGGTTTGGGCGATCTTAGAGATATAAATTTGGCTTTGTTAGCCAAATGGTGGTGGAGGTATAAAACGGAACCGGAGAGACTATGGAAAAGGTTGTGGATGCTTTTCATTCTTCCATTAGGGTGCCGGATTTCGTGCCTTGCAAATCCATTCTCACCGGTGCATGGAAGAACATTGTTAATATTGATGCCTCCCTTTTCAAGCTCAACATCCATTTGAAATCTCTCATCAAGTGTGAGATTGGTTCTGGCTCGTCTGTGGCTTTTTGGTCTGATTCATGGCTTGGTGCTCAGCCTTTGAGGGAAAGGTTTCCTATTCTTTATGGGCTTGATCGAAGGAAGAATTGTAGAGTAATTGAACGTGTAACTCGGGTTGATGGTACAAATATTCTTAATTGGCATTGGAGGCATTTACCTACTTCTAGTGCTGAACAGGTGGAGTTGGACCAATGCACTGATAGCCTAAGGAATGTTACGTTAAGTGGTGGTCTTGACCGTTGGGTTTGGGTTGGGGACTCATCTGGAGTTTTTAACGTTAAGTCAATGAGGAGTCTATGCGTCAAGGCACGTGGGGTCATGGATAGATATGTACTACATTGGAGTAAATGGGTTCCAAAAAAGGTTAATATCCTAGCTTGGAAAGCGCAATTGGGGCGCCTCCCAACTAGGTCCGAGCTGGTCAGTAGAAGGGTTCACGTGGATTCGGTGTTATGTGGTTTGTGCGGTGATTATGAGGAGTCTGCGATGCACCTGTTTTCGGCATGCTACGTGGCTTCAATGATATGGCAAGGTATTGCTTCATGGTGTCATTTACCTCCCATGTATGTGTTCTCAGTTAAGGATTTGCTGGATTATCACATTCTATGTAAAAAGAATGGAAGAACCAAAGAGGCGATTCATGCTATTATTCTAACCGCTATATGGTGTATTTGGAGGGATCGTAATGATATGATTTTTAAAGGAAAACGTCGTTCATACTTGGGCCTTTTTAAGGAGGTGCAATCCTTGAGCTTCTTATGGGTGAAACATCGGGCGAAATGGGGTTCATTAACTTGGGAGGATTGGGAGAATTTTTCTTTGTAATCGTATAATTCGTGGTTGTTTTCTTGCTGTTTTGGTGTTGTATTTTTGGCTTGGAGGGTTTTAGCATCTTGCTGGCCCCTGGTGTTTTAATGAAATTTGCCGTTCAAAAAAAAATAAGAGTTTGGTTAAATCAAGAATCAACTTCAAGGTGCTTGGAATTGATATGCTAGAAAGTTGTTTGAACAGCCATTGCCAAGAAAGGAATCTAGAATTATTCCAAAGTAAATGCAGGATCTACTCAACATGGACGGTTCTCAAGAAGAGCCAATTAGAAGGATCGATTTAATATTATTTCGTCGGAAAATCATTCGGTCCCCTTCGTTCTATTACTAAAATTCCTTCGGCTCTCTCTGGTTTCTTCCTAAAAATTCTTTGCCCCCATCCAAGCTTTTTTTCAAGCTCCGTCAATGTACTCGAAGTCAAGATCTATCTAATGCAGTTCGAAAGCCAGGGTGATTGTTAGCGGTAAGCCGATGACTCCCTTTACGGGTTCCACAAGTTGGTGGCCCAATCAAAGTCAAACAAGTTAGTTTAGGCTTTTTTTTGTTTAAGGGGGTACTTATGAGTTTTAATAACATATTCATCACGTTAGGATGGGTTTAAAAATATATATACAAGTTTAGGATTATTTTATTTAAAAATATAAGAGTATTGTATTTTATTTGATGCAAGTTCAACTATATGTTTTCATGCTATTATTTGCCGCTTCTTTGACTTTATATTTCACCCATTGTTTCAATAAAATATAAAATAAAAAAATGAGTATCTTATCACCATTATAGTTTAAATAATTTAATAAATTCAAACACTATCTACGACTCCACAAAGCAAGTGAAATGACGGATTTTAAATAATTGATATATGATTTTATAAACTTAAAAATGCATAATCTATTAAAATATGCAATTAGATCACAACCTTTGTGAAATAACTTTAGACTATTGAGGAAGCTGAAAAGTGGACCATATGAGGTGTCTAAAGACTTTAATTTTGGTTGCTTGGTGATGTGGATGTGATCGTACAACATTCAAAATTACAAAAAGCAAAAGCAAATTCCAAATTGTTATTCTAATCACCTTTCAATTAACGACTTTTGGCCAACCTTACCATGGTCAATATAATGCCCCAATTTCAACTTCACTTTAATGATTCCACTACCTACCTACTCAATTTTGGTTTGAAGTTTATGTAATCAATTAACCATATTATAATCATCAAAAAAAATAAAATAAAATTAGTGAAACTTAAATCGGTAATAACATTTGGATCTATAAATATAGAAACATGTTTTAAACATGTATCATGTTTTAACCAAAGGGTTTCTAGCCTAGTGTTAGCCTCTTGACTTCTCTTATGAGAGGTTTTGGGTTGAATTCTCACCTAGAGCAAATATTGCTATGGGTTGAGCCAGGGGGTTTTTCTAGTTGTAGGTTTACTCCTGGACAGGTCGGTTAGGTCATCACGCTCTGTTATTCGAGCGGAAGGGTGATCTATTTGCCAGGGTGATTCCGGATGACCGAGTGTTTGATGTTCAAAAAAAAAACATGTATCATGTCATTGAAAACTAACTGTGACAATAATCAGTCTCATAGAATGTGTATACACATATATGCGTGCATGCTCGCGTTTGTAACATATAAGAATCAAAAGATATGAAAAAAAAAACCTAACTCTATGAGCGAGATAGGAGACCACCCAAGTGACGGTTTCCCGAGAGCACGATGGGTGACTTGACGAGTTAAACTGAGATAGGTTAGAGACGACTAAAATATTATATAGAATTGGATGTTATAACCGGCTAACCCTCTACAATTAACTTTACTTGGATGGGTCCGAACCAAACCTCTACAATCAACAAGTTCCATCATTACTATATCCCAAGGTGGATCTTATTTGATCCAAATGCGCTCTAATTGAGATCACATATATAATTTTCAAAATTTATGCATATTTCAATTTTTGTAAATATATTATGGGGGAGCTTGGTTGGAATATAATAATTGTAGATTTGAATTTTATCTTTTATGTGTTGGATTAGCTTTGTAAAATTTGTTGAAAGTGAAATATAAATTCAAGAGATACCAACATGATAAAATATTACACCGAATTATACTATATATTAAAATGCATGAGAAAGGAATAATAATTATATTAGTATTATATTGAATAGTAAATTTAATATATTTTTATATATAATATTGAGTGGATATATATATATATATATATATAATGAGTAGGCCCCAATGTTTATATTATATATACTAGTAGAAAACCCGCGCAATGCAGCGGTGGCGCCCCATAGCATGCGTTGTGTCAACGAAAAAAATCCCATATACTCAAACGCGAGTAAAAAACATGTTGAAATGATATATATTTTATTGTTGCAAAATCGTGTTTTTACGTAACAAAAATATATATTTTTAAAAAATAAATTTTATATATAAAATACATATAAAAAAATTCGAAATTTCCGGCCATCAAAATACGGGTCTGGTGTGGTCGCACTTATGACACCCCTTTATAGCCAGCTATGATCGTCACCCTTACAACACCACAACCTATCATCTCCACCATCACCTTACCACTATTGTCAATACTCATTGTCAATACTCTTGTTGTGTTTGACCTTGTGGTTGTCCCCACTCCCCAGGGATGAAGCTTTTGAAGGGTCCGAAGGTGTCCCAGTGCCCGCGTTTTGTGTACTTCAAAAAAGTCGATTTAGTAATATTTTGTCGATAAATTTTATAGACATTAAGTCCGGCTTACTCCGTTTTTCTTCCTAAAATTATTTCAGCTCCTCGTAATTTTTTTCAAGTTCCATCACTATGCACCACCATATTTAAGTATAGACGGTGGCAAATGTAAGTAGTGAGGCGGTGAACCCACCGCGTCTCGAAACGTTAGTAGGAAAAAACATTTTTTTTGAAAGGATTAAAAGGTATGGCAAATACATTAATATTTTAAAGATTAATCATTATTGTAAATTTTTCCTTAACAGTTTTTCAACTTGAATAAATTAAGTAATATTTTGTTAAAGACTTCTCAATAATTAATGATTTTATTTATACATGATCGTGTTAAAATCACTTTCCAAATTAATATTTCTTCCCAAATTTCGTTTTGGTTTCGGGGCATTGCCCCAAACCCCAAAAGGAGCGTTACTCCCTTGAACCATGTCCGCTGGTTGGCCAGATAGACCGCCATAAGGGCTCGGTCTCTTGGACCTCACCAAGAGCGTTGCCCCTAGATCACTGCAAGGGATGTGACCTCCTTGACTCCCGTTTGGTTTGAAGCTTGGTTTAAAATTTGGCGCATCTTGCGCGCAAATTCCGTGATTGCGACGGTGCGCTTGGACTGCCGCAACACAACCTATGTTGCGATTACTCTCCCAGATGCGATGTTTTTGCGGTGCAATTCACAAATTGCCCGGTCGTGTATTGCGGTGTGTTGCGCCGAATCTGTAATTCGTAAATCTGTGATTCGTAAACCTTGGAAATCGGCAATACTCCTTCATAAATCTGTAATTCGTCGTCTGATTTCTTCAATCAATATACCGATTTCGTCAATCAATCTATTAAATTCTTCAATCGTCAACAGCTTCAATCGCAATCAACTTCAATCGCTAGTTGATTTTTGATTTTGTTTTCCAGGTACGCTTGATAGTTTCATAGCTGATAGTAATTTTGCCAATTAATTTAAATTTTGATTTTGATTTTGATAATTTCATAGCTTATAGTGATTTCGCCAGATAATTCAATCGCCATATAATTTAATTTCGTCTTCTAATTTCTTCTTCAATCGCCAGTTAATTTCGGTTTTGATTGGTGATTGATATTTATTTTTGATATTCTGATAGTAATGAGTATTTGATTTTTTTAATAAAAAATAATTTGATTCTCGTATGTTAGTTTTGATTTGTAATTGGTATTTGATTTTGATATTATAATAGTAATTTGGTGTTTCATTTTTTAATAAAAATAATTTAATTGCCTTATGTTAATTCTGATTGGTAACTAGCATGTTTATATTTTTGAGTAATGTTGACAAATTTTTTTGAACTTTTGCTTGTTTTTAACTTATTGTTACTTTAGAATGTTCATATATTTTGTTTTTTTACAATGTCTTGAAAATTTAGTGTTTTGTTGATAAATAGCGCATTCCACACGTGATGCGCTCGCATCACGCAACGTGCATCATTTTTGAAATAATCACATCAGATCGAATCACACAATTTAAAACCAAGGTCTGAAGCTCAAAAATCTTAAACGATTGTTCACTTCGCACCTTCGAATTTTTTAATGATGATGTGTTTTTAATTGTTTGCTTAATATTTCACTCAATTATTATGTGATGAACATTACAAGACCCGAACCGTCAAACCAACCCGTAAATTTGTATGTTCGGTTATATCTAGTTGAAGAGTATGAAAATAGTGAATCCAGTGAAAAATATTCTCGGATCTGTCACTGAGTATATATACTATACCACTCTAGTACATTTAACTATTTAAGTATGAAGCTATCCATTTGCCTACAACTATAACCTCAAATTGAAACAATTACATTTGGGACGATACACCTTTCACTAGTTTCATATCTATACTATTTACGGTCAATAAAGGTTCACAAAAGGTGTTAAACTCATCATTAAAAAAATGCATAGCATCCTTAGAGCAAAAGCTTTTAAAAATTTTTAATCTTAAATATATTATTATTGATTTAGGATTGAGTTGATTGTGTAATCCCCTGATCATGACCACCTCATCACCCAGTTGTGCATAAATGGCGACAATGCTATGCCTTTCCTTTTCTTTCATTTTTTTCTTAAAACAAATCAAGATCTTAATTATATATTAAACAAGCAAAACGAAAAAAAAAAACAAAGAAAAAAAAACGACGGGTCAAAACTAAATTTGTCAATAATTCTTATTTATAAGAACTTATTCAACTATGAAATTTGCTGTATACATTAATTAAAGAAATAAATGCATGTTTATCTATTAACAATGCTAGATTAGAATCATGTATACCACTTGAATAAATGAGATATTATATATTTGATACTAAAATTGTATGGTTTCTAAAAAAACATTTATATATATATATATTTCATTGATTACCAAAGGGCATTTGTCCCAATGATACCAAGGTGTGTTAAAGGTGTCCTCCCTAAAATAGGTTGAGGGTTCTAGTCTCATAATGAACAAAAGGTGGAAAAAAATTTGTTGTTCAAAAAAAAGAAATTTCATTGATTGACTAAACCTATATATTATATACTAGCATTATAAACTCATGTATTATATGAGTTGAATAAATATAACAAGTTAAAAAAAATAATTTTTATAAAAATTTATATGTTAGATTTAGGTGAAATAAAAATACGAATATCTAAAAATTATAAAACAAATAATAATAATATTAAAAAATATATTTTAAGATAATATATAATTTAATTCTTATTATAGTTTGTGAAGTTTTAGTAAATTAGTAAATTATTAGAATAAGAAGATTTGTATTTTTTTAATATTTAATTGTTAACAATTGTTAAAATTTATTAGGTAAGAGAAGAGAGAACAAATTCCTGATTTCAACATGATCTAACACGTGTCTCATAAATCTATTTATTTATTAGAGTAGGTAGATGTTTAATAAAATATACAATGTCTTTTGTAATAATTATAATTTTTGTTATGTTGATTTTTGTGTATTAACCTTTTTTTATGTAATTGATAGATGCTATGTAATTTATGTTTATGTAGTCTTTTAAATATAATTTTAACGCATTTATATCACCTTGAATTGGAATTTATATTAACACGTATTAAAAATTAAGACCACAAACTTATATTTTTTTAATATCACATGCTTTTTTTTTTTATTTTACATACGGCACTTATATCATTTAAGTCGTCCATTCATAATATAAATAGTCGATCATAAGTGTTCTCTAATTACTTTATGTATCAGTGTTAAGATTTTAAATAATATTAAATGAAATAACTCAAGAGAAATGAACATAGACTTGACACATACACATCACTTCAAAATATATAATTATTTTGTTATTAAAGTCCAAATTTCATTATCAATTTAAATGCCTTATTTTACACTTAACCTCTAGTTCTTAGCGATTAGCCAATTAATCAAAAATAGAAAAATAAATATATTGATAACATAAGAAACCATCACCAGCTTTTGATGTCAACGACCAACAAACATTACTAATAGCTTGAAAATAAATTGAATTAGTAGAAATATAAACGAATGTTAAAGAAGAATATAAATGAACATTTATGAATATAATGAACTCACACACATGTTCTTTATCATTTATTTTATTAACAAAAAAAAAATTGTGTTATGATATTTTGTTTCTTAAAATAAAAAAACAAATGAATAAACAAACCTCTCTTTAAATAGTTTACTTAATTTTTGGCTCGTTTCCTATTTCACAATTTACTAAATGTTTTACTCGTTTCTCATGAAATTATTTTCTAATTATTTGGGTCGTTAAAGGTGCTAATAAGTAGATGAGATTGGGTTCAAATAGTAAAACTATTGAAGTCTATGGTGTTGATGAAGAGTTTCAACTCTTTGAATCAGTACAATCAACGATAAATCATATTAGTAATGTAGTCACGCACTAAAAATTATTTTCTAATATATTAACAAGAATTTAACTCGAAACTTGTTTCAATTTTGTGGTTTACAAACCCTAACTTGGTTGCGTGTTTATATAGACTCTAAGACTATTTAAGTTTACCCATCACTTAAACTAACTTGTCTAATGGGTTGTTTCGACTCAAGTCTACAATCTTGAGCTTGGTAATTAAACGAACCAATAGGTTTGAGTGGTTGATATAAAATATTGCTATTTAAGAAAAAGGTATTAAAATGTTTTATTTTATTTTTATAAATTTCTTTAAAAGAGTACTAATAAATGAGGTATATAACTATAAATACGTGTATTAAAGGGTAGAGATTCTGCAGTTTAAGACGTTGACATCATAACTGTAGGCCAGACCTCTAAGAAAAAAAATTCCTTGGGTATTATGAATGCTCTATACCTCTCCCACTGGTCATTCTGTAAATGCAAGCAAACTCATTTATTTCACATTTATTTATTTTTTTATATTCAATCTTTATACCCCCCTCGCCCTCTCTCCAATTTGGTGACTTAACAACCCCTTTCTTTGATCCAACTAAAATATAGAAATAAACCAGAAAAGAAAAAAAAAAAAAAAAAAAAAAAACACCCCTTTTGTCTAACCATTATTTTACAAGTTGCTTGAGTTTGTATATCCTCATCTGTGTGTGTGTTTATGTGTAAAGATTGTCTGGTGTTGAAGTTGCTTTACTTGAATCTTGTTTTCCACCTATTTTCAGTATAAACAACTCAAAGATTCAACTTTAATTGAGTGTTTGCACTTTGGACCTCTTTCTACGTCACACCCATCTTCTTTCTGTTTCTTACCCACATTCTTGAAGCTTGATGCCATCATTGTTTGAAATTTCATATCTTTTTATGTCAAATTATAGTTTTTAGGTTTTCTTGAAAGTGTTGAGACAACCCATTCAATCTTTCAGAAACCCCATTAATTTGAAGCCAAAAATTTCAAAGCTTTTGAGCAAATTAGACAGGTTTGTGTTGGTTTTGGGTGATTTCAGGTGGATTGAGGTAAAACCCAATTCATTTTGCTCATGTTTTAGTTAATTTATTGACTTGATCGTGCATTTTGGTACTGTTTTTAGGGTTTGATGAACATGTCCCAAATGGAATTGGAAAATGGTGATGCCAAGTCAAAGATGGAAGATTATGAAGTTATTGAGCAGATTGGTAGAGGGGCTTTTGGGGCTGCCTTTCTTGTTCTCCATAAAATTGAAAAAAAGAAGTACGCAATGTCTATTTTCAATTTGTGTGTGTTCTTATGTTATTTCATAAATCTTGCAATTCCTAGGATTTAGTGTTCCAAATGTAAAATTCAATTTTGGCAATGGTATTTATACATATGCAATTCGTGAAAATCAGAATTTCAATTTTGTTATGTTTTTCTTACATTTTTTGTATTGTGAATTCCATGTTTTGATTATTCAAAATAAGAACAAGGTGCATAATTAATTTAGTGGACGATTATCATTCAAGTCATGGTAGATTTGATTATTTTTAATTATTTAAATTGCATAACATGTGTGATTTTATAATAGGTATGTCATGAAGAAGATCAGATTAAACAAGCAAACGGAGAAGTTTAAGAAGACAGCACATCAAGAGGTATTTATTTTGTGGTTCATGTGATTTAATGACCTCTGTTTTATAGTTAAATTATCATTTGACTTACAGAAGTCAAATATGTATTTTATGAAGATTGATGTGATCTAGTTGTATATTGATGATCCATTTTACTCAAATAATAGTATCCTTATAAAAATAATATTTCATTCGTTTGACATCAGAGAAATTAAAATATAGGAAATGAATTGATAGTTTGTTTTATACTTTTATTGATGTTCTTGTACATTAAACTCAAGACCCATTTTCTTTCACTAAATAAAAACCTGCTAGAAATATATTTTGATTTTGGTGCGCAAACAAATTTATTATCTTTCGTAAACGAAAAACTAGATTTTTGCTTTGATTTAGTCGAAACAAGGTGCTGAATCAGTAAATTATGATCACTATTGACAACAATATAGCATAATTGTCTTTTTTCATTGAAGGAAATTTATCTTTAATGTGGAATTTGAATGGTAGTGGTAGCTTTTAACCGACCTTATTGCAAGCTAATCTATTCAGAGTGATTATATCGAACTATCTTATATATCATATTTTATATGAGAGAACAAAAATAAATGCAATTTGTTTTCTAAAATAAAATCTTAGGTTTGAAAAGAAATGAATCGTTTTGAAGTTAGTTTGAAATGTCCTCAGAAATTGTCGCAATTAAAACTTTTCTTGGTTTGAACTAAAAAACTTATATATATTCTTATTGTAGATGGATTTGATATCCCGACTTAACCATCCATATGTTGTGGAGTACAAAGATGCCTGGGTAGATAAGGTAATGTGATATATATATTTTTTTTAATTTTATTTTTACTTAAAATTTCCTTGTACTTAAGATAAAGAGAACAATCATTTAGCATATGCAAGGGAGTGATTATTTATGAAGATTATGATTTAGATTTTAGACTTCAAAACAATCATTTGTGAATACAACTTGTGATGGGTAGGAGACCTTCAAGGGGTTAAGGCATAAATTTATGGGATTCATCTTTGGCTAGTATAATGTGGATCTAGGATTCTCATATAGCATCCCTAATTCAATATAAAAAAACTTATATTTATTTTGTTTTGTAGGTGGGTATATGCATAGTGACAGCTTATTGTGAAGGAAGAGACATGTAAGAAAATTTCTTTGAACTGAAATTGTAACCTTTTGACTTCTGTATATAACTTAAGAAAATGTTTTGACCTTTCAAATAATCAAATATTAAGACTCCTCAAACAAAACCAAACTGGAGGAATATGTCTAATGATGATAATGAAGTAATGACATGTGTAGTTTTAGCATTTAAAAGCACTTCATTTGTTTCATGGAATTTGCAAATGTTTAACTTCATTCTTAGTTTGTTTAACTATTTCAAGATATAAAATATCTAATTAAAATTACATGTTTAAATGAATCTTGTGGACCCATATAACTGTTAGTAATTTGATTTTGTTGATAATTATAGAAAAAATTGTAATTATAACATTAAACCTTCTAGAAAACATAATTATTAGAATTCCATGCAAAAGAAACATCTATAGTTAAAATTACACTAATCTTTTGGTTGATTAGGGCTGAGCTTATACGCAAGGCTAGAGGAGCGTATTTTCCCGAGGAGGTAATTTAAAGAACTTCAAATTTCGTACTTTTTTTAATTTATATAATTATATATGTTAGTTATACATAACTTGTTTATCGTTTTATTTGTCTTTGTAGAAACTTTGCAAATGGCTGACACAACTATTATTGGCATTGGATTATTTGCATACTAATCGTGTCCTTCATAGGGATTTAAAGGTAAGCTTGTGTTCTTTGGCTTATTGCATAAATTATGATTATAAAAGTGGCAGTTTAGATGTTTGACTGAAAATCTAGTGCTTCCATTATACTTTATCTTTTCAAATATTCAATTTGATATGTTATGAAACTTTTTATTTAATTTCAGTGCTCCAACATATTCCTGACAAAGGAGAACGACATCCGTCTCGGTAAGAATGCCATGTGATCTCAAACTTTTTCAAATTTCAATTGGTTTTATTTAGTAATCTTTTTAAAACTTTTGGTCTGAGCAGGTGACTTTGGACTTGCAAAACTACTCAACTCGGAAGATCTTGCATCTTCGGTAATGAACTTAATATAAATTTGGAATTTTACTGTAATGCTTGTAACGTTAAACATTTAACTTTGACTATGCAAGATTGCTTTAATTTGTTTAAATTTTAAACATTTATTATATATGTATTTATTTTTGTCTTTCACTGCTAGAGATTGGTTTGACCATTTACTTGCATACAATCGATCTGGACTGTGTTTTATCTTATCTTAAACAGGGCATACCAAAAAGTACCATAAACGAAAACAGGTCAAACTGTTGAATTTCACCAATAATGTTGTGAATGCATACAACCCTTTTAACATTTTTATTCAAATTGGGCACAAAATGTTGGTGGATCTACAGATCTGACCCAACTATTCTGACCCAGAACTATAGACATCTGTTTTCAAACTCTAATCTTGGCTATTCAATCTATAGGTTGTTGGCACCCCTAATTACATGTGTCCTGAACTCCTTGCAGACATTCCTTATGGTTATAAATCAGATATTTGGTCCCTTGGTAAGAACACAATCATTGCATTACCTAAAAGGCTCAACCTTTATTTGCAAATTACTTCACAATACTTGATTACATTACCTATTTTTAATTTTGACATTTATTAACCATAATTCTTGCCCTTTTTATCATCTTAGGTTGTTGCATGTTTGAGATTTGTGCACATCAGCAACCATTTCGAGCTCCTGTAAGTTCTATTAAATATGTGTTTTTACCAACTTATTTGATTCATTTGCAAAAGAGGTTACAAAACGGTCCTTAAAGATTTTCCTGCCCATAAATTATTCTGTGAAAAAGTAATTAGTGTCAAATGTGACCACAAAAGCTATAGTATTCATTATTGTCTTGATTTTAAATAAAACTATATAGGACTAGGGGGTTTTTATGCATTTAAGATACACATATGCATGATCTTCGAACGCCCCATTTGCGGTGCACACGTATAATGTATATATGTGTGGGCCCTTAAGGGGCAAAAGTAAAAGTGCACTAATTTTAACGTTATTTTAGTTATTTGTGAAAATAACGTTAAAATCATTGGGATGATCAACTTCAAAAAATAACTTTGAGCCGGGGACTCTTTCGGAGCAGCCTCTCTATCCCAATTGGGATAGGGGTAAGGTTTGTATCTATCCTTCCTCCCCAGACCCTACTGAAAAGTGGGAATATACTGGGTAAGGTTGTTGTTGTTGTTGTTATATGCATGATCTTCGACCCGTTCGGTCTGCTTCCCTTCAAGTAGATCTTTTCTTGTTACTTCCCTGATAGATAACTCGTAACCTGAATTGATTTGTAGTTGAGCAAGCAGATTTAGAATTTCCACCTAATGAAAATCGCATTGTTTTCCTTTTAAATAGAGATTTTCGAAGTCACAATTACCTATCTGCCCTTTATCATATACTTCCAAGATCGTTTTGTTGGACATTTTGAAGGATATTTTTAAATTTAACGTCTTTGATCCCACAGGATATGTCGGGACTTATCAACAAGATAAACAGGTCCACCATTTCTCCTCTCCCGATCGTTTATTCTTCAACTTTGTAAGTATTTTCTCATCCCAAACTAGTAAATTCTCTCGATTACCATAATACATGACGCAAGCATTATCGCGTAAATGTTTCAGGAAACAGATTATAAAAACAATGTTGAGGAAAAGCCCCGAACATAGACCAACTGTGAGTCAAAACTCAAACATCATAGGACACATTTCATTTGACTATATCTAATTTCATTATGTTTCAAATCAATAGGCTGCAGACCTTTTGAGACATCCACATTTGCAGCCTTACCTCCTAAAATGTCAGAACCTGTCTTCTGTTTTTCTACCCGTGAAACCACCAAGCAGCCAGAATGATAACACCCTTAAAAATCATTCACCTGTGAAACTAAATGATGGAAAAGACACACGGAAAAGAGACGTGCAGGTTCTAAAGCAGAAAGTACAAGTAACAAAGCATGTAGCGAATGGTAACACTGACATGCTTGTTAGAAGTCTACGTAACAACCCGATATTCGCCATTGTGGAAGAAGAAACCGAGACCAAAAGGGTGGATCCCACAAGTTATTTTAATGATAGCGGGGACACAAGTTGTGAGACAACGATAGTTTGTAACGGAGACGAGCCTCTAAACTCAGATTCTTTAGTGCAAAAAGTCAGCACAAAGTCAAGCTCATTTGATCTTAGTAGTGAACAAGAAGTAACCAGTCTTGAACTTTTTCTGAAAATCGAAAAGGATATTATTGGAAACAACAAAGAAGACGATCTTGTGGAGACTTTAAGTGAGAAAGGTGAATCTTCTGACGAAAACATATCGACTCAAATGGTCATTTGTGAGGTGGATACAGAGCAACCAAGAATAGTTGAGCCCAAACCAATTGAACCCATTGACCAAGAAACAGAGAAGGGAGCACCGGTTAACGAGCCATTGGGCACCACACTCCCCTCATCAGATGAACCCAACTGCAAGACCGAATGGCTAACCCCAACTCAACAAAGGGCTGATGCATTAGAGTCTTTACTTGAGCTATGTGCACGGTTGTTAAAACAGGAAAAACTTGAAGAGCTTGCTGCTGTATTGAAACCGTTTGGTGAGGAAACGGTTTCTTCACGAGAAACCGCGATTTGGTTGACGAAAAGCCTCATTGGTGCACAGAAATTTGCAGGTGGATCTTGAAATCTTGAATTTGTGAATATTTGAATAGTTTATATAGAGTTGTGTGTGTATCTATGAATGGTTTTTGGGTTGGAAACAAAGAGAAATGGGTAAGAACTTGTGTTTAAAAGATGGTTTGAGTAGCCGGTCCTTTGACTTTTGTGGGGGTTGACTTTCTTGGTGTAAATACATGACTACCCCTCATTTAGCATACAAAGGGCTTCGATTTAGTTTTTTTTTTTTTTTGGATGTTTGATTGTTGGTGTGGATTTTTTAGATTTAATTTTTTTATGGGTGTTGTGTAAGGATCATGGTTCATCATCATGTTCGCAAATATTATGTTTATGCTTATGTAACATTACTTCCCATTTAAATGGTTTTGATAGATGCTATTTAAGTTTAACGGAACAAATGAGCATAAAAAACACTTGAAATGAATTTTCTTGTTTGTGTTACACTTAAAATGAATTTTTTTGTTTGTGTCTGTTATTTAAAAGAACAAAGGTATTCGTTTATATTTGTTCATTTACGTACGCAACGGTAAACAAAAAAAGACAAACATAATCTATCTCTAATTAAAAGTAAACGATATTTAAATAAAAGGTTAAATGCAATCATCAACATCTAATATTATTTTGGAAATTTCTAAATTAAACTTTAAATACCATCGGTTGATTACTAATGTAGAGAATCAAAACTTGAGAACCATGGTTAGTCTATTACCCAAGGTAAATTTGATTCGGTTGATATTGGATGGTGTTATTAATCTTCACACTACTAAATAAAAATAAAATAAACATATTTTATTTTAATATTTTTTTAATATTAAGATGTATCCTACTAGATGCGTCTCTGTCCTATATTCCTATTAAATAACAAAATTATAGACTAACTATATTATTTATACTTTATTTAGATTATTTTCTTTATAATATATTAAAAAATCTTTTTATTAAAAAGAAACCAAATTATTATAAAATATGAAATTTTTCTAAAAGAGCTATTAACAAAATGAAGTATTCTAAAACTGTTCCTTTAAAAAAACAACAATTTTACTATTTTAAAAAAATAGAGCACTGGACATACCCCTATTAAAATTGACCGGATATAAACCAAACGTAAAAATGGGAACACTCACGGATGAGTATGGCATGTGTTAATGGTTATTTGTTTAACTAAACTAACACGACATGAGTATAAATGAAATCACAAGTTTTGGCTCAATACTAAATTGTTGGATATTGTGGAAATCTTTGATTACAAATTGTATGTATTATACTCACGCTATATATATACCGTTAAAGGAAAATTAAAATTTTTACATATAAAGCTGAATTAGTGAATTCTACCATAGATATTTATTTATCTACCGATTTAGATCTAAAAATTAACAATAAAACGCAAATTTTATATATATGGTTTCCGGTATATTCAACTGTTTTGAAAGATCTGAACCTTTTAAAATGACTAAGAATAAATCTCATCCTTGTAAATTCAATTTAGGAGATAGTTATGAAAACAGTTTTTCCACACTTCCTTACTATCTCACTTATCTCAGTTAAACAATTATTATTAATAAATTGATTCGATTATATCATTGTATCCGGTCACCGGACGAGTATAAAACTAGTTTGGTAGGATTGGGGCGTGTAATAAAAGAGGAAGCTATCGTTCAAACTTCATTCAAAAACAAAAATAAAAATTTTACCGTTATGAAACAATAAAATACCAATAAAAGTATTTATAAAAAAAAAAGTAAAAGTTGGAAGGTTGAATAGAATGTCGTTAATGCAATGTAAATGTTTGAAAAATAAATGTCGGCTAAAAAGACACCTCCATGACAAAAAGCGGTGAAGAAATGCAACGTGTCGAAAGATTACATCATTTTAACAACCCATCGTTAGCTGGTGGCGTCACGTTGCAACTCATCACCACTCTCCACCGTCGATCTCATAAGATCTTCCTTTTCCTTTTGTTCGGTCACCGCATCCGCAGCTGTCACTTTAATAATATTTCCTTCCACTTTTTTTTTTATCATCTTTTTAATTAAAAGGACTGTAAGGGGTTCAGATTCAGACCATCTGTTTGGTTAAAAAAAACACATATGAATGGGGTTGAATATCTGAATGGTTCAGACTTGAGATAGAGTCTGAATGAGAATGAGAAGCAGGATGGAACGTCTGAATGGCTTCATGACCATACCGACCACAGTAGCTCCTCCCACCGATTGCTCCACGACCACCATCGCCGACTGCTGCCACTCCACCACCTAACCACGACTGACGTAGGGGCGAGATGCTAGAAAGCGACGGGGTGGGTTAGGAATGATCAGGGTCGCGATGGTGGATGTGATGGTGGATGCGACCTCAAGTGGATGCGATGGTGGATTCGACGAGAAGGAGACCGCAGGGTTCGACGAGAAGGAGCCCGCGATGGTGGATTCGACGAGAAGGAGACCGCAGGATGGAATGGTGATGACCGAGGGCTGGGAAAGCTCGACGGAGGAGGCAACAGGATGAGGCGGAGGAGTTGCGGCGAGCGGCTGAGGAGACGGCTAGGGTTTTTAAGGTTTTTTTTTCATTCAGATGCAACCAAACAGTTAACCATTCAGACCTCTTAACCATTCAGAACCTCTTAACCATTCAGACCCTCTTAACCATTCAGCATTTAATGATTCAGAACCAACCAAACGCTCCCTTAGTGTCTAAAAACGTTAGTTATATAAATCACATGAGCTGAATATGATGTTTTTTATGAAACCGAAATAGTCCGTAATTTACTCTATTGTTTTTTGTTTTTTGTTTTTTTATTTTTTATTTTTGAACAATTCAAATGTTTAGGTCCTCCAACTTCCATCCTATAAATAAACCCGCTTCACATCCACATTTCTCAATCAGAAGCCCTAGTTTACAACAATCAATTTCATCCTGCTGTTTTGTAATCTCGTTAATCTAGCAGAAATGGCGCAAGTTAGCATTGCAAAGAAGGCTTCTGTTCTCGCGATCGCTACCGTGGCTATCTCTGCTGCTATCGTATCCGGTCAGGAGTTTGCGTCGGCTCCGGCACCGTCTCCTGACGCCGGAGCGGCGTTATCTTTACCGGTGTCTGGTGTCATGATCGGATCGTCTCTGATTCTCTCATTCATCGCTCTCTTCAGGAATTAATTTGATTTAATCTGATGATGATTCGGAAGGAATGTTCAGTTTAATTTGGTATTAGATCCGTTGCTATTATATATTATTGGTGTCTTTGATTGTATTGTATTTATTCGTTATTTGTTTGGATGTCACCTGTTTCTAGGTGATACTTTTGTTGAGTTTATATAATAATTTATATTTTTTATTTAATTTCCTTCAGTTGCGTTCTCAAAATACATTATTCGATTACTAGTTTGCAACACGTTCATGGGAATGATGAATCTCATGAAAATAAAAGAACAACATAATCCGTCACTCCGTCACTCTTAATCTAGATAAATGAATAATTTTATGTCTCTTTTTTATTAATATATTTTTCTTAATAAATAATAAATATTAAAATTATGGTTAAAATAATAAAGTTACCTATTTAAACAAATGAAACTAAAGTTAAAATAAAAAAAACAATCAAAATTAAAAAAAAAATTTAAACGAAGGTGTAATAATAACAAAATATATAAGTAGAAACTTATAAACTTTAATTAGTTTAATCCACATAATAAGTGAAAAAATTAACAATTTTATCAAATTAAATATATTAAACCCATGTAATACATAGGTTATAACCTAGTATATATATATATTCTACAGTGTTGAAATTGTAGCAAAAAAGCCTGAGACTGACGATGAAGATTTTTTTTTTTTTAGATGAGAGGTTATGACCTTAAACATAGGCAAAAATATCATAATTTACAACTATGAGTAGTATAATATATTTGTTTTAAAAAAAACAACAGAAATTGCATATATGCTTTCTAAAATTTTATAGCACCTTTTTAAAATCATGTAAAAATATGTGATTTATAACTATCTAATTTTGTAAATTTAGAAGGTGATATAATCCTTTTTAGAAACATATAATTTTATAAATATCTAATGTTGTAAATTTAGAAGGTGAACTACCTCTCTCTAAAACATTATAGAATCCCTTTTTAAAGCATATAAACACATATAACTTTATAGATATCTAATTTTGTAAATGTAGAATGTGGTGTACCTTTGCATTTGCATGTGTTATTATTTCTACAATAGGTTTGTTCTATTTATTTGCTATATAAAATGTCATTTTTGGTGCACATATATATAATATATAGGATAATAACTTACGCTATGTTCCCGAATTTATCAAGGAGTGAACAGAATAGAAACGAAATAAGAGGAAAGAAAAGAAAATAATGAATTTTTTTCCTTCTATTTACTTCTGATAAAGCTAAATAATTTTGTATCGTTTTCCTTTAACTTCCTCCCTTTCCCTTCTTAAATGAAACTCAGAAACAAAACATGTGTTATTTTTTTTCCTTTTTTTGTTACATGAAACTCAGAAACACAAACATGTTTCTCATTCTTTTCATTTTCTTTCTTTTCTCTTCTTAAATGAAGTCAGGAACAGAGCATTACTATTAAACGATAATATTTGAACACTT
Source organism: Mikania micrantha (assembly GCA_009363875.1). NCBI lineage: Eukaryota > Viridiplantae > Streptophyta > Magnoliopsida > Asterales > Asteraceae > Mikania > Mikania micrantha. The sequence continues at coordinate 30,647,010 of CM018690.1, forward strand.
TTTTTTAATATTATCATACATTTATAATATTTTTCCTTTTTTATATGTATACCTGTATTTTGGTTCGTTTATGTTTTATTGCATGGGGTTAGATTTACGCCGGTCAGTTTATCCTTTTAGATAAAGAAATAAAGAAATTACACCGGTGTTAACTCTTAAACAACCATTGATTTACAAATATAAATAAAACAAAATAATGTAATACATGTGTAACTAAAACATTTAAAAAAGTAAAATATATTTAATTTAATATTAAAAAAATATTAAGATTTAGTTAACTATGACATGTTATCAAAAGGTATCATTTTAAATAAGGATTATTAGATGATCTGATTATGTATATATAATAACCAAAAAAAATACAATTTGCCCACACCCAACCTAATGCAGGTTCAATTGTTCGAATTAGCCCAATAGGCAATAGGCCCCCTGCTGCTCAATGTTTATTTCTTGAACTTTGGTTTATTTTGTTTAATTTCTTTTTTAGATTTGATAATAATTTTAATTTTTTTATTGTTTTAGAATTTCAATACTTATAATTAGTTTTTCATATATTTTGCTTTTTTTACTTTTTTTTATGTGTTATACTATCATACTCCTACACTACACCCAATATTTCACCCTTGTTTGGATTTAAACCCAAGACTTCCTTTCTAAAAGGCAATGCCTCTACCAAGTAGGCTAGTCCCATATTGGTGCTTTTTTTTTACTTTACATGTTTATTAAATAAGAATCTTATTTGATTAGATCATGTAGACCAATACAGCATGTACGAATCATATTAAAAAAAGTTATGAATTGGAAAGTTGAATAATTCAGTAGAAGCCATGTGAAATGTTCAACAAACAACCAAATCAATCGTACCAGCAATCAAGTTGTCACACTCCTTTATTTATTTCTGTATAAATCAACTCACTCATCCTCACAAGTTTGCATTGTGAAGATATAAAATGGTTATTAATTCCAAAAATGGTTCAGTCAAATAAATAACAAATAGTAATACAATAATATGAAACGGTTTAATATCATTTAAAAAATATAAACTTCTTTTCCAAACGTTTTATAGCTTATAATTTTTGTAGAAAAATAATAACAAGTAATTACAATTAACGTAATAATAGTTTATAATAAATCAAACAATATGAAGATTAGAAATAAGTTAAATAGTTATAATAATTTAATATAGTTATAATAATCAAATGAATACAAGAAAATAAATCAAACAATATAATAGTTTATATAAATAAAAATGATCCTAAGAAATAAGTTAAAGAATCCATAGAATACAGATGGGAAAACAATATGAAGATTATAATTTGAATAAAAAGGTGACGCACAAGTAAAATATTAGATGGGACTCCTTAAAAGAACAAAAACGGGTGTTTTAGTTTATATATCTCCAGTCAACTGATCTAACAGCGTCTAATGAGTTTTCTAACCATAGCGAGTTTTCTAACCATGATATATACACTACGAAGATCCAGGCGTGTCAATTAAAATATAATTACAAAAATAATTTGAAACAACTTTAAGTAGATATATATTTGTTAATTAATGCATGTGTAACACATTTTATATATAAAATTTAAAAGTGTTTATTTTAAATCGCATATTATGTATTTTTAAAGATGTTTTATCAAAATAATAAAAAATATGACCTCTACTGTAACCATGTTGTTTATCAAAGTACATAAAATCATTACTATTTAATATAATAAAGAGTAAAATTTTAAAAAATGTCATTTAAATATTTAATATATATAAGCAAAAAACCAATATTAAGTTGCTTTAAAATATGAGGTGTTCTTAAAAATATTAATTTATTAAATAGTTAAATTTGGAATCGTGCAAATTATGTATGGTGTGTCAGGCTATGTGTTATGCTACGTGACCCAGGCGTGATGCCCCTGGGTCACGCCCCGGTCCCGCCCCACCCCCATTACACAGGGGCGTGAGGGTGGCGTGAAGGGCCCCTACGTGAGGGTGGTCACGGCGTGAGAAAGGAGATATAGCCGTTGGAAAAAATAAAAAAAATAAATAAATAAAACAAAATAAAAATTATAGCCGTTGGAAAATAAAAAAAAATTAATAAACCACTATAAATATACCAATCCTCTTAAACCAACATTCAACTCCATACAATTCTCTCTAAAATAATCATTATTTTTCTATAAAATAACCCAATTTACAACAAAAAAAATGAGTTGGGAGGAGGAAATTACGAAATCGTCATCATCCGACTCAGACGAAGGAGCGTTCATGTTTTTACGCAGCGTTCAAGCAACGGTAACATCCGTCGTAGCAGATATTGAAGAAAACGCTGCACAAGTGTTACGAAGAAAAAAATTAAACCGTGATCGTAAAGGTGGTAACAAACGTCTCGTTCAAGATTATTTTAGTCAAAATCCAACATACGACGAAAAGCATTTCAAACGTCGTTTTCGAATGAGCCGCAATTTATTTCTTCAAATCGTTAGCGATATGGAAGAAAATTTTCCGTTTTTTCAACAGATGTTAGATGCAGTGGGTGTAGCAGGTTTCACACCATTGCAAAAGTGCACAAGTGCTATTCGACAGTTGGCCTACGGCACATGCAGTGTCACACCCCGGGCCGGCGGGAACGGATCGGGTTTTCCCGTCGGGCGGAAGGTTCCCGGGGCGCGATATCTTTGAATGATAATCAAATGATCAGATTGTTTACATAGCACATGATAAATAAATGAGAAATTTCTAACACATCCATGATATAGAATTACAAGATTAAATTACACAGTATCGTTCATAATTTAATCAAGTAAATCTACCAAAAAGAATCAATGTAACTATATCTTGTATATGTACAAGATATACAAAATATGATTCATATCCTTGTTTCCCCAAAAGCATGCAACACAAAATAAAGCTAGGTCTTCTAAAAGTCCACTAGCTTAATCTTTGCATGTATATGTCTACACCTGTTCGTCACCTGAGAAACATGTATTTAAAACAAAGTCAACACTAGGTTGGTGAGTTCATAAGTAAGTTAATGTAAAACCTTGATTCATTCACATGCACATTCACAATGATAATATGTTACTCGTATGACTGTCTGATTCACTTGTTCATCCAATGGCTCCTCAATAGTTATAGTCACAAGTACTATATCATCCTAGTAGTGTTGCTTATATATAGGGCATATGTAAGGGAACTAAGCCCTAGCCAACATCCCACCACAACACCACTAGAACTCCACACTACTTGTAATACAACTATTGATTTCCATTCTCAATTCACATGTTATCTCTTCCTTGATCACCTGTGTTCTCATGTATAGAATAATAAAATGATAACGTGGTAATTATCAAACCTAAGTATTGATAACCAATATATGTGTTAAGGATGTTAGATTTATCAAATCCATTCCTTAAATTATTCTATAGTTGAGGGGTTAACTGTTGTTTCACTTCTAAATATTAAAAGTGTTAGTTAACTGTTCATCATGTGTCTCCAAATGTAGCGTATAGAATCCGAATGGAATCCATTTTAAATCCTCACGTAATCAGATTAAAATGCATTCCATTCTCTCCTATCCCGCCGTGTGATCCCAAAGTTTCCGTGTGGGATTGTATCATGTGATTAACAAAGTCGAATAAGAACTTGTCTTATTACGTTATGATAATCGGGTGTAAATGACAAGAATCCCATGAAGTTACGTTATCATGACCGTCATTCACTGTAAATGATAAGAATCGTCATTTACTGAATCCATGTGTTCCCAAAGTATCCGTGTGGGAATGTTCTCGTGTGCTTAACAAAGTCGAATAAGAACTTGTCTTATTACATTATGTTAATTATGTGTAAATGATAAGAATCCCATGAAGTTACGTTATCATGATCATCATTTACTGTAAATGATAAGAATCCCATGAAGTTACGTTATCATGATCATCATTTACTGTAATCCGTGTGATCCCAAAGTCTCAATGAGGGATTGTTCTCGTTATGCTTATGTGTAAACTGTCTAGGTATTTGCTCATGTGAAAATAACTAAGTGTTATAAGCTATTATCTTATAACTAAGTTATTCTAATGTGTTGATGATTAAGAAATTACATTATCATAATCATCTGAGTTTCCCTGTTATCTCATAATCATACAAGCATGCATACAATGATAAACGATAATAAACAATTTAATATTATCTAAATCAAAGTATAAATAACATGTTAAGCAAAACTTTTAAATAAATAAAAGTAAACATGTTTCTCAGCCCCGAGAGTTAAAATCAGTTAAGATTAAAAGTAAAAGGGGCATATGAACTCACCTTGTAGTGGTAGGGTTGACTTAGCTTAAAAGAATGAAGACACGCGCTCTTGATTTCACTTGTGGTGTTTTCACGTTCCTGTATTGATTTCATGTGATGGCAATCTTGTAAGTATCAATTGTATATGTTTGTGTGCGTGTAAGTGTTATTCCTAACTTTGCTTGTCACTTCTTGATCTAGATCTCCATTCGGCCAAGTTCACTTGAAATAGGATTTGTTACTCCTAATTCATATTAAATTGAGTTGAATGTATGATTATAAGATATAACTATACACGTGTTATATCATACCTCTCCATGAATTTACTTGATTTGAATGATCAGATCACTAAAATGTCATTAGTTGATTGATTATGATACTCAATCACCATTTCCTTTACTGTTGTATTAATCCTACTAATTTATGAATTTGTTTTCCTTTAGACTTATCGGATTTTAGCAAAGCATATTGGACCGAAGGGATCTTTAAGACCTTAGAAGTTTTGTGGGCCGATTAACAAGGACCGATTAACATGGACCGAATTCTATGATTGGGCCGGTTATGCATAGGTGTTTGGGCCTTGGGGCCGGTTATTCTATAGTTGAGCCCAATAAGCCATTAACCACATGGATGTGCGTGGGCTCTATGGTCTTTGTGGGCTGCCTCAATTGGGCCGAATAAATCGTTTAATGGGCCGAAATACCCACTGTTGGGCCGAGATTAATAATTTTGTTTAGGTTACTCGTGGGCCTCATGTTGGGCTAGTGTTTAGGGTGAGTTAACCGGATGCCTTCAACCTGTTGCACCCGATTAAATCAATGAGCAGCGAACCCTTTTGAGTTCCAAGGAAGAAGGTTCGGTGCTAAGTGCTTGGCTCAAGGTTCGTTCATGGCATCAAGGTTCGCTCATGGTCCTAAGGTTCGTGACCAGATAGCTGTAGTAGGGTTCGGGAAACCCTAAAGGGTTCGTCAAGCATGAAGGACACAGAAGGTTCGTAGAATAGCCATAGAGTTCGGCAGCCTCAAGGGTTCGTTCAAGATTTCAGCAAGAGGGTTCGCTGCATGTTAGAGATATGGTTCGGCAGCAACAGCTTGAAGGTTCGAGCAGTAAGGGTTCGTGAGTGGAAGCTTCGGCTAAGGAGGATTCGGGAAGAATGCTAGGGTTCGTCAAAAAGGATGATGGTTCGGCCATGGTTTTCCTGGTTCGTTCACGATACCTGGGTTCGGCTTGGTTACAGCCGGTTTCAACATGAGCCACGAACCCTGTGTTCATCTCCATCGAGCTGGTCGAGATTAACTGACTGGAATGAGGTTTAGGAACATGTGTAGGTTGATTTTCGTGGTCCATTTGTTCGAATGATGGTGTTAACAACCAGTTCTAAGTGTGTGGGTCGAGTGGGTGTTAGAAAACCCTAATTTCAGTGATTTTGCAAAGCTCATACCTCCGAGTTCCGTGGATAAATCTTTAGATCCGTTGTACTTTCACGTAGAGGACATCGAGAGCTTCACGTGGGCGAAAGAATCACTCAAATCGGGCTAGAAACGAAGGAGTTATGATCGATTGAAGGTGGTTTGATGGTTGTGGGTTTCTTGGCCGGAAATCTTGAAGTGAGAGAGAAGGGAGATGATAAAATGAGAAAATAATGCCCACTTAGAGTTTTTATATCACGCGGGGTGTTCGGGTCCGTTTCGGTTGCTCGGTTCGCATTTTTGTCGCGTATCCGGAAAATTACGCGTAATAAAAAAATAAATAATTAAAAAGGTTATTTTAATTAATTTGATGAGTTTCAAAATTGTAAAAATGTTTATTATTTTATTTAATTAAATTAAAATTCGTTTCGCGTCGTAATTCGTTTTTCGTTTCGTCGAATCGCGTCACCATCGCGCGTATTCGTTCGAATCGTCATTCGAACGAACACGACGATGGTTTTGCTTTCCGACTTTTGTTTTCTACTTTCCAGTCATCATTTCAGAACGTTAAACTCACAGATATGTTTGTGTGAATCGTCACCCACGCAAACACACTGTCAGTTCGTTATTCTGAAACGACACTGCAGTTTATGTTTAAATTGTGTTTCCTCGCTGTCGGACTCAACTAAACATCCTGTTTTCACCTTGTTTTCACATTGAAGTGTCGGCCATCTGACTCCTGTCATCTATGGACATCAGATCGCAACCGATTTGTTTCTGAATATCGTTTGAATCACCGTTGTTTCTCATGATTTGTTGTGTTAATTGTCATTAAGTTTTCACTTAATAAACACAACTAATGTTTCAAATGTACGTTGTACTTAATGTATTTAAGTTTATACGAAAATACGTATAACTGTTCTTGTATTTAGAATCCTGTTAATACAAGCACTGTTTACAAATACGTATGTACACATAGTTACTGTATGCAAGTACACATACCGTACGGACTTGCCGGGCGGTCAGGTACTAGTTGTCACAGTCTCCCCTTGTTAAAGAAATTTCGTCCCGAAATTTAAGCATAAAGATCGGTCTTTATTTCTCAAACAAGTGGGGATACTTTGCTTTCATGTTGTCCTCGCGCTCCCATGTAAATTCTGGTCCACGCTTGGAGTTCCATCGAACCTTTACAATAGGGATACGGCTACGTTTCAGTTTCTTAACTTCACGTTCCATAATCTCTACAGGTTCTTCAATGAAGTGTAGTTGCTCATCAACTTGTATTTCTTCCAATGGTATGATCAATGACTCGTCTGCTAAGCACCTTTTGAGATTTGATACATGAAACACATCGTGTACTCCACTGAGCTCATCAGGGAGTCTGAGTCTGTATGCCACAGGACCTATACGTTGAGTAATCTCAAACGGTCCGACATACCTAGGTGCTAGCTTGCCTTTAGCCCCAAAACGAACTACGCCTTTCCATGGGGACACTTTCAACATGACTCGGTCACCCACATCGAATTCCAAAGGCTTGCGCCGTTTGTCTGCGTAACTCTTTTGGCGGCTACGTGTTGCTTGTAATCGTTGTTGTATCTGGGCAATCTTATCAGTAGTTTCCTGAATAAGTTCAGGCCCAGTGATTCTGTTGTCTCCCACTTCGGTCCAACAAATTGGAGACCGACATTTTCTACCATAGAGTGCTTCAAAAGGAGCACATCCAATGCTGTTGTGGTAGCTATTGTTGTAGGAGAACTCAATGAGTGGTAAATGTGTGTCCCAACTTCCACCGAAGTCTAGGATGCATGTTCTCAACATATCCTCTAGGGTTTGAATGGTGCGCTCGCTTTGTCCATCCGTTTGTGGATGATAAGCAGTGCTCAAGTTAACACTTGTCCCTAAGGATTGTTGCAATGATTGCCAGAACCGCGAAGTAAATCGACTGTCCCGGTCAGAAATAATAGACAATGGCACCCCGTGCCTAACTACTATTTCATCAATGTATAGTCTCGCTAGTTTCTCCATCTTGTATGTCTCTCTGATCGGCAAGAAGTGTGCGGACTTGGTCAATCGATCAATGATGACCCAAATAGAATCGTATCCGCTGGAAGTGCGGGGTAGCTTGGTAATGAAATCCATAGCTATTTGTTCCCACTTCCATTGTGGTATCTCCGGTTGTTCCAGCAAACCCGAAGGTTTCTGGTGTTCAGCTTTGACTTTGGCACATGTGAGACATTTGCCAACATAAGTGGCAATGTCTTTCTTCATGCCTGGCCACCAATAAAACGACCTAAGATCTTGGTACATCTTATCGGCACCAGGATGAACTGAATAACGTGTCTTGTGTGCCTCATCAAAAATGAGTGTTCGAAGTTCATCTACTGCTGGAATCCAAACACGATCCATATAATAGATAACTCCATCTTGTTTCGTCTTGAAATGTTTCTCGGCTCCACAGTCGAGCTCGCGTTTCAGATTGTCTCTTGCCACTGCTTCTTGTTGTGCTTGTAGAATGTGATCTCTCAAACTGGTTTGCACAGTCATTCCCATTGCGCGAACGCGTAAGGGTTTGACTCTTTCCTTCCGGCTCAAAGCATCTGCAACAACATTTGCTTTGCCCGGATGGTATTTGATCACACAATCGTAATCGTTCAGGAGCTCAACCCAACGTCTCTGTCTCATGTTAAGCTCCTTCTGATCAAATATGTGTTGTAAACTCTTGTGATCTGTGAAGATAGTGCATTTAGTACCGTAAAGGTAATGTCTCCAAATCTTTAGTGCAAAAACAACAGCTCCAGTTCAAGATCGTGTGTCGTGTAATTCTTCTCGTGTATCTTCAGCTGTCGTGAGGCATAAGCAATGACTTTGTCTCGTTGCATCAAAACACATCCGAGTCCCTGATGGGAAGCATCACAATATACAACAAAGTCATCACTGCCTTCTGGGAGTGTTAAGATTGGAGCATTGCACAATCTTTGTTTCAATGTCTGGAATGCCTCTTCTTGTTTATGTGTCCACACAAAAGGTTCAGACTTCTGTGTGAGCTTGGTGAGAGGCAAGGCTATCTTAGAGAAATTCGAGATGAATCTCCTGTAATAACCTGCCAATCCCAAGAATGATCGGATCTCCGTTGGTGTCGTAGGCACATCCCAGTTCTTGATTGCTTCTATCTTGGCAGGATCCACGTGAATGCCATCACTGCTAATCACGTGACCCAAGAACTGAACTTCTCTTAACCAAAATTCACACTTAGAGAATTTGGCATAGAGTTGTTCTTCTTTCAGAAGCTCCAAAACTGTCTTGAGGTGTTGTTCGTGTTCCTTCTCGTTCTTTGAATAAATCAGTATATCATCAATAAAGACGATAACAAATTGATCCAGATACGGCTTGCACACCCGGTTCATCAAGTCCATGAACACAGCCGGTGCGTTCGTCAATCCAAATGGCATCACCATGAATTCGTAATGACCATATCGGGTACGAAAGGCCGTCTTTGGTATGTCTTCTTCTTGAATCCGGAGCTGATGATAGCCTGATCTAAGGTCTATCTTTGAAAAGTATTGTGCTCCCTGTAACTGATCAAACAAATCATCAATCCTCGGTAACGGGTACCGATTCTTGATGGTGAGTTTGTTAAGTTCTCGATAATCTATGCACATCCTGAAAGTTCCATCCTTCTTTTTAACAAAAAGAACCGGAGCTCCCCACGGGGAAAAGCTCGGTCGGATGAATCCTTTATCGAGAAGTTCTTGTAACTGATTAGACAACTCCTGCATCTCAGATGGAGCAAGTCGATAAGGTGACTTGGCTACTGGAGTTGCCCCCGGAATCAAATCGATTCGGAACTGCACCGATCTCTCGGGTGGCAGTCCGGGTAAATCATCCGGAAAGACTTCTGCAAAATCTCTCACAATTGGTACATCTTGAATCTTGATTGTCTTCTTGTCTTTCTCGATCACGTGAGCTAGGAATGCAACGCATTGTTTTCGTAAGTACTTGCGAGCTTTCATGCACGAAATTATCTTGACACTGCGTTTCGCTTGGTCTCCACGAATCTCCAAGACTTCATTGTTCTCCATAGGAATGCGTAATAGTTTATCGGAACAGATGAACTCAACTCGGTTAAGAGATAGCCAATCCATTCCGATGATAATGTCGAAACTGCCCAACTCCATCGGTATCAAGTCGATGGAAAATGTATGATCACCAAGTGTTAGTGGGCAATTCCTAAGTACTGTGTCAACTGTAATCTGTTTGCCATTAGCTATCTCAATACTATAAGGGGAGTCTAATGATTCCTCAGCATGATTAAGATGGCTAGCAAAATCGGATGAGATAAAACTCTGATCCGCACCAGTGTCAAATAATATAGATGCATAAAAATCAGATAGAAGAAATGTACCCGTAATAACATTCGGGTCCTGTCGAGCGGCAGCTGCTCCTATCTGAAAGGCTCTTCCTCGCGGTGCTTGAGCCCCTTGTTGGTTCCTCTTGGGACAATCCCGAGAGAAATGTCCTGGTTCGCCACAGTTGTAGCAAGACCTAGGATCTGCAGCAGCAGCAGTAGCTGCATTGTTGTTTCTGTTCTGAGTCCTCGCTCTCCTGCAGTAATTTGCTGTATGACCAAATCTCCCACAGTTGGTGCAATGTCTGCACGGAACATTTGGCAAGTGATGAAACTGGCATGAGTTGCACAGAGGTGCAGTGCCAGTGTATGGCTTCCTGATCTCCAATGGGGGTGGCTGATTGCGCATCGGAGTTTGAGTAGTGGCAGCAAAGTTTCTAACCACTTTCTGTTTCTTAGCCGGACGTTTATCCGACTTCTTGGAAGTTCCAGCTTTGGCTGTTTCAACCTCCTTCTTGAATGCTCCAGAGGCAACCATCATATCTGTCAGTGATGCTGACAGTGTAACAGCTAATTCCATGGTGGTAGGGTGAGCAGAAATCACATGACCTCGGATACTGGGCGGTAATCCACCAACATACCGCTCAATTCTCTTCTCAAGTGTTGGCACCACATCAGGTGCCAGAGTAGCTAACTCATGAAATCTGGTGGTGTAGACCAGATGCCCAGCACCAATCATCTCCAGGTTGAGCAGTTCAGTCTCAACCTTCTTTAGTTCATTTCTCGGGCAAAACTCTGCCCGCAGCATGGCCTTGAATTCACTCCACGGCATAGCCTGAGCCTCATCCCGACCTCTGATTGAAACTTGAGCGTTCCACCAGGTTAACGCTCGCTTGCTAAATGATCCCGCAGCATACTTAACTCTGTTCTGTTCAGGACAGCCACTGATGTCGAGGGTAGCCTCCATCTTCTCGATCCACTGGATCAGTCCGACTGCACCCTCCCTGCCACTAAAACTGGGTGGCTTGCAACCTACAAAGTTCTTGTAGGCATAGTCCTGACTCTGTCTAGTGTTACCGCTGCCTTCTCCTGATGAGTTGGCAACGTTGTTGCTGTTGTTGGTGTTGATTCGGTTCATCATGTCTGGGATTACCTCCCTCAGTTGACTGGTCAACAGAGTGGCCAGTGCAATGGTAGCGGGATCCAGCTGATACGCCGGTGGTGGCGGAGGAGGAGGTGGAGGTGGTTGTAGATGTGGAGGAGAGTCTGGCGGTGTCGGTGTAGATGAGTGCGGAGCTGAACCTTGAGTCAGGGGTAGCAGAGGTGGTTGTCTTCTCGGCGGCATTCTGATCATAACCGAGAATAAATCGGTTAGTGCAGTGATCAGAAGCAGAAGACATATGCAAATAGAATCCTATATCGTAAGAACTCTACATGAGGGTCCCTAGGTTATAGTCTAGGCCAAACCGTTTAAGTAATATGACCTATATTTCTCTATAACCATGGCTCTGATACCAATCTGTCACACCCCGGGCCGGCGGGAACGGATCGGGTTTTCCCGTCGGGCGGAAGGTTCCCGGGGCGCGATATCTTTGAATGATAATCAAATGATCAGATTGTTTACATAGCACATGATAAATAAATGAGAAATTTCTAACACATCCATGATATAGAATTACAAGATTAAATTACACAGTATCGTTCATAATTTAATCAAGTAAATCTACCAAAAAGAATCAATGTAACTATATCTTGTATATGTACAAGATATACAAAAGATGATTCATATCCTTGTTTCCCCAAAAGCATGCAACACAAAATAAAGCTAGGTCTTCTAAAAGTCCACTAGCTTAATCTTTGCATGTATATGTCTACACCTGTTCGTCACCTGAGAAACATGTATTTAAAACAAAGTCAACACTAGGTTGGTGAGTTCATAAGTAAGTTAATGTAAAACCTTGATTCATTCACATGCACATTCACAATGATAATATGTTACTCGTATGACTGTCTGATTCACTTGTTCATCCAATGGCTCCTCAATAGTTATAGTCACAAGTACTATATCATCCTAGTAGTGTTGCTTATATATAGGGCATATGTAAGGGAACTAAGCCCTAGCCAACATCCCACCACAACACCACTAGAACTCCACACTACTTGTAATACAACTATTGATTTCCATTCTCAATTCACATGTTATCTCTTCCTTGATCACCTGTGTTCTCATGTATAGAATAATAAAATGATAACGTGGTAATTATCAAACCTAAGTATTGATAACCAATATATGTGTTAAGGATGTTAGATTTATCAAATCCATTCCTTAAATTATTCTATAGTTGAGGGGTTAACTGTTGTTTCACTTCTAAATATTAAAAGTGTTAGTTAACTGTTCATCATGTGTCTCCAAATGTAGCGTATAGAATCCGAATGGAATCCATTTTAAATCCTCACGTAATCAGATTAAAATGCATTCCATTCTCTCCTATCCCGCCGTGTGATCCCAAAGTTTCCGTGTGGGATTGTATCATGTGATTAACAAAGTCGAATAAGAACTTGTCTTATTACGTTATGATAATCGGGTGTAAATGACAAGAATCCCATGAAGTTACGTTATCATGACCGTCATTCACTGTAAATGATAAGAATCGTCATTTACTGAATCCATGTGTTCCCAAAGTATCCGTGTGGGAATGTTCTCGTGTGCTTAACAAAGTCGAATAAGAACTTGTCTTATTACATTATGTTAATTATGTGTAAATGATAAGAATCCCATGAAGTTACGTTATCATGATCATCATTTACTGTAAATGATAAGAATCCCATGAAGTTACGTTATCATGATCATCATTTACTGTAATCCGTGTGATCCCAAAGTCTCAATGAGGGATTGTTCTCGTTATGCTTATGTGTAAACTGTCTAGGTATTTGCTCATGTGAAAATAACTAAGTGTTATAAGCTATTATCTTATAACTAAGTTATTCTAATGTGTTGATGATTAAGAAATTACATTATCATAATCATCTGAGTTTCCCTGTTATCTCATAATCATACAAGCATGCATACAATGATAAACGATAATAAACAATTTAATATTATCTAAATCAAAGTATAAATAACATGTTAAGCAAAACTTTTAAATAAATAAAAGTAAACATGTTTCTCAGCCCCGAGAGTTAAAATCAGTTAAGATTAAAAGTAAAAGGGGCATATGAACTCACCTTGTAGTGGTAGGGTTGACTTAGCTTAAAAGAATGAAGACACGCGCTCTTGATTTCACTTGTGGTGTTTTCACGTTCCTGTATTGATTTCATGTGATGGCAATCTTGTAAGTATCAATTGTATATGTTTGTGTGCGTGTAAGTGTTATTCCTAACTTTGCTTGTCACTTCTTGATCTAGATCTCCATTCGGCCAAGTTCACTTGAAATAGGATTTGTTACTCCTAATTCATATTAAATTGAGTTGAATGTATGATTATAAGATATAACTATACACGTGTTATATCATACCTCTCCATGAATTTACTTGATTTGAATGATCAGATCACTAAAATGTCATTAGTTGATTGATTATGATACTCAATCACCATTTCCTTTACTGTTGTATTAATCCTACTAATTTATGAATTTGTTTTCCTTTAGACTTATCGGATTTTAGCAAAGCATATTGGACCGAAGGGATCTTTAAGACCTTAGAAGTTTTGTGGGCCGATTAACAAGGACCGATTAACATGGACCGAATTCTATGATTGGGCCGGTTATGCATAGGTGTTTGGGCCTTGGGGCCGGTTATTCTATAGTTGAGCCCAATAAGCCATTAACCACATGGATGTGCGTGGGCTCTATGGTCTTTGTGGGCTGCCTCAATTGGGCCGAATAAATCGTTTAATGGGCCGAAATACCCACTGTTGGGCCGAGATTAATAATTTTGTTTAGGTTACTCGTGGGCCTCATGTTGGGCTAGTGTTTAGGGTGAGTTAACCGGATGCCTTCAACCTGTTGCACCCGATTAAATCAATGAGCAGCGAACCCTTTTGAGTTCCAAGGAAGAAGGTTCGGTGCTAAGTGCTTGGCTCAAGGTTCGTTCATGGCATCAAGGTTCGCTCATGGTCCTAAGGTTCGTGACCAGATAGCAGTAGTAGGGTTCGGGAAACCCTAAAGGGTTCGTCAAGCATGAAGGACACAGAAGGTTCGTAGAATAGCCATAGAGTTCGGCAGCCTCAAGGGTTCGTTCAAGATTTCAGCAAGAGGGTTCGCTGCATGTTAGAGATATGGTTCGGCAGCAACAGCTTGAAGGTTCGAGCAGTAAGGGTTCGTGAGTGGAAGCTTCGGCTAAGGAGGATTCGGGAAGAATGCTAGGGTTCGTCAAAAAGGATGATGGTTCGGCCATGGTTTTCCTGGTTCGTTCACGATACCTGGGTTCGGCTTGGTTACAGCCGGTTTCAACATGAGCCACGAACCCTGTGTTCATCTCCATCGAGCTGGTCGAGATTAACTGACTGGAATGAGGTTTAGGAACATGTGTAGGTTGATTTTCGTGGTCCATTTGTTCGAATGATGGTGTTAACAACCAGTTCTAAGTGTGTGGGTCGAGTGGGTGTTAGAAAACCCTAATTTCAGTGATTTTGCAAAGCTCATACCTCCGAGTTCCGTGGATAAATCTTTAGATCCGTTGTACTTTCACGTAGAGGACATCGAGAGCTTCACGTGGGCGAAAGAATCACTCAAATCGGGCTAGAAACGAAGGAGTTATGATCGATTGAAGGTGGTTTGATGGTTGTGGGTTTCTTGGCCGGAAATCTTGAAGTGAGAGAGAAGGGAGATGATAAAATGAGAAAATAATGCCCACTTAGAGTTTTTATATCACGCGGGGTGTTCGGGTCCGTTTCGGTTGCTCGGTTCGCATTTTTGTCGCGTATCCGGAAAATTACGCGTAATAAAAAAATAAATAATTAAAAAGGTTATTTTAATTAATTTGATGAGTTTCAAAATTGTAAAAATGTTTATTATTTTATTTAATTAAATTAAAATTCGTTTCGCGTCGTAATTCGTTTTTCGTTTCGTCGAATCGCGTCACCATCGCGCGTATTCGTTCGAATCGTCATTCGAACGAACACGACGATGGTTTTGCTTTCCGACTTTTGTTTTCTACTTTCCAGTCATCATTTCAGAACGTTAAACTCACAGATATGTTTGTGTGAATCGTCACCCACGCAAACACACTGTCAGTTCGTTATTCTGAAACGACACTGCAGTTTATGTTTAAATTGTGTTTCCTCGCTGTCGGACTCAACTAAACATCCTGTTTTCACCTTGTTTTCACATTGAAGTGTCGGCCATCTGACTCCTGTCATCTATGGACATCAGATCGCAACCGATTTGTTTCTGAATATCGTTTGAATCACCGTTGTTTCTCATGATTTGTTGTGTTAATTGTCATTAAGTTTTCACTTAATAAACACAACTAATGTTTCAAATGTACGTTGTACTTAATGTATTTAAGTTTATACGAAAATACGTACAACTGTTCTTGTATTTAGAATCCTGTTAATACAAGCACTGTTTACAAATACGTATGTACACATAGTTACTGTATGCAAGTACACATACCGTACGGACTTGCCGGGCGGTCAGGTACTAGTTGTCACATGCAGCGATTCTTGGGACGAATATTTACGGATGTCGGATAAAATTTCACGAGATAGTGTTTACAACTTTTGTAAAGGTGTTATCGCATTATACGGCTCGCGATATTTGAGAAAACCGACATGGAGCGACATTCAACAAATCTATGCAGTGCATGAATATGTCCACGGGTTTCCCGGCATGCTTGGAAGCATTGATTGCACACACTGGGAGTGGCAAAATTGCCCAACCGCTTGGCGAGGATCTCATCAACGAGGCGATCACCACCATCCTACAATAATGCTGGAAGCGGTGGCCTCTAATGATCTCTGGATATGGCATGCGTATTTTGGTGTTTCTGGTTCGAATAATGATATAAATGTTTTAGATCAATCCCCAATATTTGACGACATATTAGACGGAGTCGCGTCGGGGTCTTCATTTTATGCTAATCACACCTACTACAAGTATGGGTATTATCTGGCCGATGGTATCTACCCTGAATATGCTACATTTGTCAAATCGTTTACATGTCCTCGTGAAGACGATGACAAACGAAAATATTTTAAAAAGGCTCAAGAGGCGGCGAGAAAGGATGTCGAACGAGCGTTCGGTGTACTTAAAAAGAAATGGCATATGATAGATAATCCATGTAGGATTTGGCACAAAAGTAAAATTCGGGACGCTATGTATGCTTGCATTATTTTGCATAACATGATTTTGGAAGACAAAGGAAAAGCCATTTGCCAAAATTACGAAGAGGTCGACCCTCCGGTCCAAGAGGTTACACCGGAAGAAAGAGTTGAAATACGAGCCGAGATTCGAAGCAGGGAGATACATAACATGCTTAAAGGCGATTTGGTTGAGCATGTTTGGAAAAATTACGAAGAAAATTTGTAGTTTTTTTTAAAAAGTTTTTAAATTTATTTTATTGTTTTTTATTTAATTATGTAGTTTAATTTTTTTATCATGTAATTTTTTTTATTTTATTTTGTAATATTAATTTTTTTAATAATATTAAGTCTTTTTTTAATTTAATTTATAATTAAAAAAATAAAATTTAAATTAATAGAATATTGAATAAAGGTGGTGATGACGTGGAGTGATGGGGGCGTGATGGATAACATAGGAAAAGATGATGTGGAGTGATGAGGGGGTGATGGTGTTGGTTGATTATGTGGCGCCTACGTGGAGTGAGGGGGGCTTGATGATAACACATAGCCTCATGAAGTCTTAAACTTAAGCAAATGGATGACTACAAATATGCCATACACACATGACGAAGATGGTGTGTCATGAAGTCTAAACTTATGCATGTTTTATGAGTAAATGATCGAAATTAGTTACTTCATTTAGCAATTTTCTAAAGAAAAGTTACAAATTAGGCTGAATATTTACCTGGCGGATAATTAATTGTGATGTTTGAAAAAGATTTTCCCAAATTATGTTGATCAAACGAGTACATGCTATTTTAAAACAATGTTGCTTTTCGAAAATATTAGTCAAAAAATCCAAATTTTAAACTAAAAAAAACCATCTCCCTCGATATGTAACTTTTTGAGTCGGAGTTATCTCACAAAACAACCTCTCAACCATATTACAGTATGGTAAGATATGTCTTTACGTCCCCTTCTCTCATACCCCACAAAGTGATATATATTACACTAGATACGTGTTATTGTCGTCTTTTAACTCGTTATTAATTTAAAAAAAATATTAATCAATTATATTTTTTCTCTTATATTTTATTTTAATTAGTTAATAAAAGCCCAATATTCACGCATGTTATATGAACATGGAAACAAATCATTTCACCGTTTAAAAAGTGTTGGAAGGTATATTTAATGATTGCATATATTATATCATGTGCATGTTTGGTGAACAGCCACTGGCGGAGGATTAGAAGGGCCCGGGGGTGCCCCGGCCCCCCCTGTTTTTTCGCTCAGAAGTGTCGGTATAATAGTATTTCGTCCGAAAATCCTTCGGTTCCCTTCTTTTTCTTCCTAGAAATTCTTCGGTCCCCTCTGTTTTCATCCTAAAAATCCTTCGGCCCCTCCGTTTTTTTTCCTAAAAATAATCCTTCGGCCCCCTCCGAACTTCTTTCCAAGCTCCGCCACTGTGAACAGCCACTTCCAACCAAAAATCAAGCTGTAATTTTAATCCCAGCTGGACCAAACAACACCCAAAAGGCCAAAAGGGTGCGTGCGTGCGTCAGATGGGCCGGTTCGATGGTTCAGCTGTTGGGTGGGTACGTGGCTTCATCCATGGCTTCATGAAACCGAGCTTGAAACTAGGATTGTGACCGTTCAACGGCTACATAGCCATTGGCTATATGTAAGATTTTTTTTTACTCTTATTTTAAATTATAAATATCATAAACCTTGACCATTTTTACATCTAAAAAAGAATATTCTCTTCTACTCTTTCTAACCAAGAAAAAAAGAAAAAAAATCTTATTATTTACCATTACCAACTAAGTCTAAGAAAAACCAAAGAGTTGTGGCTAAAGTGGTACTATATGATTCTTATAAGGCTTATGCTTTGTGAGTTTATTGGTTAAAATACTGGTCAAAACGGTCAGTAAGGGGTTTTATCACATAATGGGTTTCCTCCTAAGGGGCATGTGTATTTGTTCGGTTCAGCGCTCGCTTACATATGGGTGTTGGATACCGGGGAGTTGGTAGCGGACTGTTATCGTAGCACGTGTGTTGTTTGGTCCGAGGATCTATTTAGGCTATGAAGGGGCATGTCACTAAGCCCATATTTGCCGTTTAAAAAAAAACCAAGTCAGAGAAAAAAAAAACTACTTTTACGAATGGAGTCAAAGAAGAACGCTACTTCTTGTAGACATAAACCAAGCAAATCGAAGATTGGTTCCGAGGAAAAATGAATCAATTCCGAGTCAACTCGTTTCAACTCAATATTCAAAATACGACCCTCAATATCCAACTATGCCAAACATGTTTTCATCCTAGTGATAAAAAATCAACCATTGACCATTACATGCGTCATGAATCACTACCAAAATTGAAGAATTTAAGTGCAAAGATGAACAAATTCTACAACATCTGCATTCGAAATTGAAGAAAGGTTTATCTTACTTTTTGTCATGAGATCGAGGTTGTGAGAAACCATTCCAAATTAAATAAAAACTCATATATGTTGATAGATTTCAAGTTTGAGGGTCAATCTCAAATAAAAACTAAAATTTCATGCTCAATGTAATGTTTAACAAACAAATTTCTTAACCTTAACAAGATGAAACAAAGAAGCCAAAATTTAGAATCCAGCAAAGTTAGCCTACTGGTTAAGGCTTACCCTTTCTTCTTGAAGACCAGGGTTGAAGTCTCTTACTGGTGACACTTTAATGGATATCAGGTGAGGGGAGAAATCTTGAGCTTAATCTCTGGTTCTGAATCAATGGTGACAAGGATTTACCTATTCCATTGGTTCGACAGATTAATATATCCTAATTAAGTGCTATTCGGTTTGGTTATTAGCATTTTGGAAACCTAAACAGAGCATTGATTTCTGTTATTTTGGTTATAGAGGTCGGTTTCAGTTATTTTCGTGGTGAGTATTTTGAAGTTATAAATTTGATTAACGAATTCGCTTTTATTGTTTTGACGTGTTTTGAATATTTTTCAAGCAAACACATTTATAAAAATTACATCAAATAAATGAAAAACACATGAAAATATGGTTAAGATACATGAAAATACATGGAAAAAATATAAAAAACATATGCAAATATAGATATTGGTTTGGTTTCATTTATTAGAGATGGGTAAACCGTAATCATAACCGAACATTCTGTTTTTGCCCTATATTAACCGTAACCAATTGGTTAAGTCAGTTTCGGTTATTTCTCGTTTGATTTCGCGTTTTTTTGGTTACTGGTTTTGTATTCTTCACCCCATTTCCAACCTTATAAATAAGCCCTCTCCCTTTCAACTCCTCCGGTTGCCGGAAAATAAGTTAAGCAATTCCTACCGCCGTAATCTCTTTCCGGCCACAACGTGAAAGCGAAGATGGCGCAAGTTAGCATGGTGAATAAGGTTTCCATAATTGAAGCCGTTTCCGGCGCAGTGTTAACGACATCCACTCTGTCGGCTCAAGGTCCGGCACCGTCGCCTAAGCCGGAGCGGCCTCCTCCCCGTCTGCTTCCGGCGTAATAATTGAAACTTCTTTACTTTTTTCTTCTATTGCTGTTATATCAAAAAAATAGTTTATTGCGTATATTTATTTGATGATATTGTTCTTTGAAATTACTGGTCATCATTTTTTTTCTAACTGCAATTTGTCTTTTCGGATTTGACGCTATAAGGCCTACCGGAAGGGGAATTCAATAAACAGGTAAACTTTCTAATATTGACTTAGCAAATAAGATTCGACTTGGATTCGAATCAATGACTTCTTATATGAAAGCAAAGAGAGAACTATTATGCTATAAAATCTTATTTACTTGTTATCTAGTGTATTTTAGATCAGTACTCGTTTATTAATAAAAATTAAATAAGAAAATATAAAATAGTAAATAATAAAAAAAATTAACTATAAAATACTTTTTTTGATATAATACATTACTAAGATTGTGTATAAGTTAATAGTTTAAATAATAAAAATAATATAACATGTTAGCTCAAAAAAATGGTTGAAAAAAAAAATCTCCTCATGACACCAAAGTGTTGTTACTCAATGCCACACCATGCAACATGAGGCTATCTGTTA
This sequence comes from Mikania micrantha, assembly GCA_009363875.1. Taxonomy (NCBI): domain Eukaryota; kingdom Viridiplantae; phylum Streptophyta; class Magnoliopsida; order Asterales; family Asteraceae; genus Mikania; species Mikania micrantha. The sequence continues at coordinate 30,667,406 of CM018690.1, forward strand.
TCAGCATCCATCACGCCAATGTGGAGTAGCTCAATTGGTAGAAGCTTTGCCTCTTAGAATGGGAGGTCATGTGTTCTAACCCATGCAATGGTGTAATTAGTTTGGAGTAGTTTATGAGAAGATAACATTTGTTGTTCAAAAAAAAGAGCATCCATCACTCCACGTAGGCCACGTATGCGTCACATAATCAATCAACACTATCACCCCTTATCACTCTACATCATCATTATATGTGTTATCATCACTTCCCTATCACCCCCTTTTCCCCATTTAATTTCCAACCCTCGAGGTGAAGTCGGGACCTAAAAGATCGAATGGAACAGTACATAGACAAGTAAATTCCTTATGAATTTCAAGGTACTCTCTTTAATTTTCATTAAGAATTACGGGATTC